>OU015494.1:195449273-195796773 GCA_907164885.2 Dolomedes plantarius
CATGACAGCCCAGCGGTATGTTCATGAAATCCTGCAATCACATGTGTTGCCACTCATGCAACGGCTCCCAGGAGCCATTTTCAACAAGACAGTGCTCGGCCTCATACGGCAAGGGTGTCACATGACTGTCTCCGCACTGTTACTACCCTTCCTTGGCCTACCCGATCCCCAGATTTGTCTCCAATCGAGCATATCTGGGATCTTTTGGGACGACGAGTTGGGCATCCCACGAGTTTGAACGAAATAGAGGCAAGGTTACAGCAAATATGGAACGAAATGTCTCAAGACATCATACAGAACTTGTATGACTCAATGCCCGATCGTATCGCATCGTGCATTCGCGCTAGAGGGGGTCCAACGGATTATTAACTCCTCCGTTCTTCTGCCTTTTTCTCTGAAATAAATTATCCTCTTTCTTTGATTTTCTTATCATTTACTTATATCAAAGTAGTCATTACGTATGTAAAATTTCGTTTCATTTTGACGACTCCTTCTTGGTGCGCTAATTTTTTTGTCCATGAGTGTATATATATATATACAGTGGAATCTCCTCGATCGACCGTTCCCCGAACGATCATTTTCCCGTATGCATCGTTTATTTCATCCAGTCCCGACTAGATTCCATAGAAAACAAGCAAAAACAGACCGCATGGATCATTCCTCGATCCATCGTTTTCCCACAATATTCGTTCAGAATATCGCAGCTTTACATTAATTTATCGGATCAATCGTTTTTTCATAATAACTGAACCTGAAATGTAAATGTTTGGTTTCAGCTAGAATGACGCTCTAATTAAACAATGAGCAGAACATTTGAGATGCACGGTCTTGTATTTTTGTTCTGTCCTGTTTACCCTGGATTTGCATAATCGTACCACCCCCATTATTTGTTCGTCGTTGGTGTTCCTTAATTTTTTAGCCCCTGAAGTATCCTATTTTCGGAAACTCATTCCAAATTCTCCGACTATTCAACCTTTCTGTGCTTATCAGCAATGGCTCACAGTCAGCGGACCTGAGCGGTTCCCGATGTCCTCTGGCTTTTGTCTTGGCCTTGGGATGAAGGCGACCCGGTGTTTGGTCTAGGGTGTGAAAAGTTTTTCATTGCTGCAGTTCTACACTGGCGGATGAAGGTTTCACCCGGTAGCAGAACTTCTTGGTGGTCTTATGTCGGACTCCATCCAGTGCAATGGAATGGTTCTAGTTACAAACCATTCACGGCTGACGCTTACTTATACTCTCACACAATAACGGATACCGAAAGGAAGGCAGTTTGCAACACAGAAAACATATTGTTTACTTGCCGAGAGAATACCGCCAAAAAACAAGCGAAGATAACTTCGATTAAAACAAGCGAAGAATTTTAATTCATGTGTACCTACGTGTATTTCTCTTTTTGTTATTATTTTCTTGGATTTCGGTACAACTTTGTAATTTTATCTTCAATTACACTTCAGGTATGTATGCATTTATGTATGTGAGTAAATATATTTTAGGGATATCAAACTTTAAGGAATGTTAATACTTTTTTGTATGTTCCCGCATCTATCGTTTTCCTGCATCCATCGTTTAGTTCAGTCGGTCCCTTCAAAAACGATAGATAGAGATTACACTGTATATGTATATATATATATGCGTGTGTGTGTTAGTTACGCTTAGCAGACATTTAATAACTGTATCGCTATGGAACTGCACTGCTAACTGAACTCAAAGTATCTTTGTTACTAGTTTGGCTGGAAACAAATCTTCAATCGATGCAGTTTGTTTTCAGTGATGATTTATTAACTATTCACACCTTAGTTATTTCGACTGCTCTGGAGTCCTCCAACGACACGTTCGTTTCACTTTCATTCCCTATTTCATCCAATGTTAAAATCCTATTTTTTTCAATTGAAACTCTATCTGAGCTACATCAGATACTCTCTCCCTCAAATATTGTATGAACTGGCTCGCTTCTTCCCCTCGCACCTTGTAACAGCAGTATGAAATATCTTTGAAAGATTTGGAAGAATTTAGACAGATGAGCAGTTAGCAAATGGATAAACATGAAAAGCATCACACTTTGAATATGGATCACGAACATTTAGAATCTAGGAAAAAAATTTCGTTTGCACTAACACATGTTCGCATACACAAGCACTGCACTTATAGAAGACATACAATATTTCCTCAAGGTCGGTCAAAACAGATTCAAATATATATATTTTCTGGTTTAAAATATGTATATGAAACAAATGTTGTAATAAGAGAAAAGGAATTTGAGAATTGTTGTAATAAGAGAAAATGAACATCTATCATTTATTACTTTACTTGATCCGCGTAAATGAAGATCATCTTTGCTAATGTTAAATAGTACTAAATACCGGATCTATTTTATAAATACAAATTAATTTGTATGGCATGCTCACTATACATGTATAAACGGATCTAGAAAAACCGACCAATACTACCTTTAAAGTAAGTTTCCTGCGTAGTCCTTAGTTTATGAATGACTAGATGGTCATACGTGTATGCCTATTTATTGAGGATAAAGAGAAAATATAATTATCTTTTGCAAAAAGAAAAAAAGATCTTAAAGGTGATAAAATAGAAGACATGTTTGTGAACGATGTCAAAAACAATAGTTTGAAAACCATTTCTTACAAACATTTTTTTCCTTCGTTACAGATATTTTCTGTTTCATCAGAAGAAATAAAAACCGAAAGAGAGAGAAAAAAGAATTATCAAGTTTATCTTTCTTCACCGCTAAAAAATTCTTCTAAACTTATAAAGTCATTTTCTGTATCATTTTATACGGCTTTGTAGAAAAAAGTGGCCATTTTTTTCTAATATTATTTCTTTGCACATTTATCGATTTATATCATCCCTAATATAGAAAACACAACAACTTCGGAACTGATTTTTTATGATGCATTTAGCTCTTGCCATTGGCTGTTTAAAATTGGTATTTAATTGTTTTATTAAAACCAATTGATACCATAAATTGTACTTGCCATATTTTATGTTAGCGTGTCTTACGTTTGAAACTGTTTATCTAAATATCATGTTTTTTTAAAATATATTAATTCGTTTACGAATTTTTTCATTTTAACCAGGTTTATAGATTTTGAAGTTATAAAATTCAAACAATAATTATAAACATTTTCTTAGTTGATAAATAATTAGCCAACAGGATTCACCGCCATAGTTAATATTTTTTAAAAACTTTGATGTAAGCATTGAAAAAGAAAAGTTTAAATTTTACCAGACATTTTTCCTTTCATGCTGTTTGCTTTGAATATTTATCTCAATATTTAAAATGGATTTTGCGTTAATCTACATATATAAAACAGTTCTGTAACTGACTGACTGACATACAACGCACAGAACAAGCCGCTGGACCTAAAGGACTGAAATTTTTGTATGGTGATTTTTCTTATAGTGTAGGGGTGCACTGAGAAAGATTTTTGAAAAATTCTTCTTAGATTTTTTAAAACTAAATTTTTAAGCTGCTTTTGTAACTTTTTTAAAGTTTGCATTTAAAATAATAATTTGAGGGTTATAAAATTTATATTACGAGAAAGATCATAAATATTATTTTAAAAAGAAGTCTTTTTCGAATCTTTACCTCCATTTTTTGATTTTTGGTGAAATTTTAAAGATTCATGTTTAGAATTTAATTTATTAAATGCCGATCACGTGATTTCTTTTTTCTGTTACTTTGAATTAATTTATCGTCACGTTCATAGCAACGAAATAGACAAAAAAATATTTTTTTTCTTGCTAATGCGGCAGACGATTGCAAAATATCCAAAAAAATATTAAAATACAGTAAAAGATATGTTCCTCAAACTGTACTATATTAACTGTACTAAATTCTTTAGTATGTTCTATCAGATTTAATTTGAATATTTTCTTCTACATTATTTTGTCTATAAAAATTTCCCTTCCGATTTTTTTTAATAAATATATTTTTTTGTTTTTTTTACATCAATTGCATACATTGCTCGTTGTATTTATTATAAATATATTTAAATATATTTTTTGCATTAATTGCATACATTGACCGTTGTATTTAATTTGAATGTACTCCGTAGCGAAGTACGGGTTTTCAGCTAGTTGAATCATATAAGTTATGAAAAACGTCAGTCCATAGAAGACTTTATCCCATCACTAGAGTTGTTTTATGGTTAGAGCATCCATATGTGCAGACAAAGCCGATGAAGAGCAGAAACAATAGTAATATCCTGCCATTAAAGCAGATGATAGTTTCATGATGAAAGACTAACAATCATCGAGAAAATAAATAAAGAACAACAATACTAGTCCAACATTTTTGTGTTGTTAGCCTTAAGAGAAGGGAGTGGCATATCTGGAAAAAAAAATGGACAAAATAAGACATCTTTACTGCACCAGGGCGGGACTCGAGTTCCTGTCTTGTCAATAAAATGCCATATGCGATTTCAAAAGTCCTTAATGATGATGAAAAAAATCAATATCAGAGATTCTTTTTTCTACATTTTTTTTCCAATGCGGAGGCATTTGTCGTTGAACATTCGCCTATACTAGGCCGCAGCTTTATTGTCCGTTTTATTATAGGGGCACCATATAGGTGGACAGCATTACCCCCTATGAAGGGACGAATACAAACGGAGGCATTTTTTCGTGGCTCAAAGCCGGGATTCGATCTGAGCACCCTCAGCACCGAAAACCAGCGTGCTGTACCACTGGGCCGCCACAAGCCCCTCTTTTTGCTACATGACCCTGATCATTTTGTAGATGTTCCAGATTAGTGACAGCCGGTATAATTTCTCAGCACATATAAAAAATTATTTTTAACATGCTATCCAAAAATTTATATACTCGCAGGAAGTTATCACAGATTTGTAACTTTCATTCTTTTTTCTAAGACGTATGGAACGGTAGATGCGTCCTCACACTAGCACCAGTAAGGTATTATGATGAGTAACGAAAGGATGGTATATACAATTTTAGGATGAGGAACGGTGTATTTGTCCTTCTCCCATATAGTTCCCCATTTATTAATTTAGCTTAAAATACTACTGTCTAGCCACTGCACTCATGCACAGGTGTTACTTATACATTTTTAAGCCCTGTCCTAATTGTTACCAATGAGCCTCACTTTATTATTAACAGTACAGGCATTTCAGGTACGTATTATGTCAATACACTCAAATCTCTTTTGCGCAGTGCATAAGGACCGCATTAAAAAAGGCGCACAAAAGAAATCGCTTAAAATAACTTCCCATTCAGTTAATTTCTTACTTGCTCTTACTTTTCTTCATATTATGTATTTTCATGAACATCTTTTACATATACCGCACAGAAAAAAATCACACAAAAACAGGCATGGGCGTATCAGTAGAGTTTTATGTAATTGGATCCGATAGACAGGTATCCACCTCTTAAAGCCATGTCGATCTCGATCACTTTTTTCAATTTTTTTATATTCATCTCTCCGCCATTCACACCTTAAATCCTTCAGAAGTCAAAATATACTACTCTTCTTTATTGATGTATGAACTAGGCACAGAGAGGTGGTTACTCGATACTTCACATTGTCAATGTGGGAAATTTTATCTGCTAATGATGTTCGCATTTTGTAGTGCATATCTGTGTACAGTGTGTGTAACGTAATAGTTATTTAAGTAATGAAAACCTACATTCAGGCTGAAACAATAAGTTTTATTCTGTTAAGGATCTCAGGCAAAATACAGAAGGTCGTTCGCACTTTATGGAAACGATTTTGTAATTTATTTTTGCCGTTTGGATTTTGAGATAAAAATTTGGCAACTTCAGAATAATCATCAGCTACTGTTTTGTTTTGATTGGAAGGTAAAATAAAAGATTTATTTTAAAAATGGCTCCTAAAATTGATAGATGGCTGGAAGGTTACTTAACTGCCCTTTCCGCGGAGAAATATTCGTATCAACAAATTATAAAGCGGTGTAAAAATTACGGTTATGGCATTTCAAACAAAGGTATTTATAATATATTAAATTTGAAAGGAAAAAATAAACATTTAACTGAAAGTAAACATGAAAACATGACCACCAAACCTCATCCTATGACTGTTCGAACGCAGGTAAATATTAACCCTTACGTCGGTTTATCTGTCTTTTTTACTGTTCTCCAGCTCATTGGTCTCACAGACCGCTAAGCTATAAAATAAGAATATTTTCCTATTTTTATAAGTTTTTCGCAGTCATAAGTCATCAACGCAAAACTACTGCCACCTCTCATTCTTGAAAAGTGTGAATAAGAAATAGATTATTCAACAAAAATTTCAGAATCCGATTCCTCAATCTGTGATAGCGCGAAAGAAACAAAATGTCTGGTTCGTTGTGAAACAGGAGGAATTCTTCCAGCCATGCTAGCTACAACAATAAAACAAAGATCTTGGAAATAGAATGCATGCAGACTAACAGATAATTCGTACGGTTCAAGGTTTGTCGGTCATACAGACTGGAAAAAATTTAAATGAATTCAAGGCTCATCGGTCCAAAAGACCGACTATGTTTTACAAAGATTAAATTTACCGACAGAATACGAGCGAGCGAAAATCTCCAATGTGTTGTACTTGAAGGATAGGACCCGACTGAAGAACTCACAAAACCTCAACAGTCTGATCAGCCCCACCCCCACCCCACCCGTAAGAACAGGTGCAATAGCGGTCTCCTAGATCGACGAGTCAACGTAAGGGTTAAGAAAGTGAAGTCTCTGATCCTAAAAGAAAATCCGCCGACTCAAAGATCCATTGCATCGAAACTAGGAATGTTTTCTGGCACTGTAAATAAAATTTCATGAAGATTTGAAGTTAAAAAAGATGTTCAAACCTAAAGTTCATCTGCTTTTGCCAAATCATATTGCTGAAAGAAAAACAAATTGTAGAAAATTATATGAAAAACACCTAGATGCTGTAAAATGGAAATTTATGGTAACACTGGATATAGCAGGGGTGTATTAGAGTAACTGTAATAAAAAGAGATCAATTTTCTATTGCTCATCCGACAGGAATGACCTACGAATTGGCTTCGTCAGTGTACAGAAAAGTTTCCAAAATCGAATTATGATACTTGCAGGATTTTCTTACAACGGCAAATTAAAAATCTCAAAAGTCTCAAATAAAGCCAAAATTAATTCCCTCTACTATCAGTATAATATTTTAGAACCAATTTTTGAAGAAGAAATTCTAGCGTTATATGAAAAGGACATTTGTAAAGTTGAGCAACGTATGGTCAAAGCCTCTAGTCACATGTCTAGATCAACTGCTGCTATATATGTATATATGAGATGTCCCGAATGGTCATCTCTTGAAGAAAAGCATACATCATGGCGAAAATAATGTAAGTTGGAATCATGAAGAAAATAATTTACTGCACGAGAACAGCGACATGACATGTTGTTCGCATCGAGACAGCCCGCCGTCCCTGAGTAGCGCAGGAATCTAGATTTAGGTCAAAGAGAGGTTGCCAAAATTGGCGGAGAAAGTTAGTATGGAAAGGCGAAGCATCTCGCCAAGGCGTCGGAAAGGTTACCAGATGAGAAAGAATGTTCAGAGAAAGCGATTGAAAGTAATTAATAATATTATCACAGAATATCCCCCCCCCCGTCTAAAATGGATTGGAGCCGCGGCCGTCGACTCCAAGACACTCCAGATAGTGAGAACTGGAAAATTAGTATTTAGAATATTACGTTGAAGCTGGCTCGAAAAGCACAAATTTTTATGTTAAAATATACAATTGAAAACATAATAGTATGGCGTAATTTTAAAAAAACAAATAGCTGGAGTAAAATAAAAATGGAATGATACACTCAAATGAAAATACTAATAACAACAGATGTAAAGACGTTCCAAATACAAATACAAGTAAAAAATATTGTGCAGGTCTCAGTCCCTGACATGTGTATCACAGTCTTTGAAAACTTTCAGAGTCTTGGGAAATGTTTAGTTAAACCAATGGAATCTTTTTTTTTGGTGAAATAGTTATTGATGATTTTAAGTGTACAGCTGATATATGTGTAGTAAACGATTATTGTCTACCTTATGATGTAATAGTAATTGGTTTAAATGTGCTCATGCAGGGTGACGTTTTAATTAATGAAAATGGAGTTATAGTTCAAAATAGACCTCAAAATAAAGTACCTGAAAATATTATATATGTTCTACCAATCTTAAATGACGATGTTTTCGAAATTGATATTGAACCAAAAGTTCCTGTAGATTTCAGGGATACGGTACGCAAATTAGCTCTCAATTATGTGCCAAGTAAAACTAAATCAACGAATATTGACCTGAAAATTTTAGTTAAGAATCAAGAGCCCAAATTTCACCACCCTCATAGACTCCCTTTTTCGGAAAAGAAGGTAGTTGAAACACAAGTGGCTGAGTGGTTGGCGCAGGGAATAGTAGAACCAAGCTCCTCGGAATATGCTAGTCCAATAGTTATTGTCAAGAAGAAGGATGGATCGCCGCGTATTTGTATAGACTACCGGAAATTAAATAAAGTTGTTGTTAAGGACAGATTCCCTCTACCGTTGATCGAGGACGTCCTAGACCGTTTGCAGGAAGCCCGTGTGTTCAGTACTATCGATTTGAAGAACGGATTTTTTCACGTTGACGTGCATCGGGATACTAAAATGTATACATCATTTGTAACCCACGAGGGTCAGTATCAATTCTTAAAGGTACTTTTTGGCTTTTGTAACTCACCAGCAGTATTTCAGAGATTTATTAACACTATTTTCCAACCCTTAGTTAATGACGGCATTGTTTTGCCCTACATGAATGACGTGATCATTATATCTGCCAACGATGAAGAAGGAACCGAACGGTTGAAACAGGTTTTGGATTTGGCTAAAGAATACGGTTTAGAGATAAACTTCAAGAAGTCTCAGTTTTTAAAACGACGGATCGAGTTCCTGGGCCATGTGATATAGGGAGGTACAATTTCCCCATCTCTTGCGAAAACCAAGGCTGTCATAAATTTTGCAGAGCCTAGAAACTTAAAACAAATTCAGAGCTTCCTCGGACTCACGGGTTACTTTAGAAAATATATAAACAAATACTCCATAATAGCTAGACCGCTAAGCGACCTTTTAAGAAAGGACGGTAAATTTAGATTTAATGAACACGAACGAAACGCTTTTAATCAACTTAAAATTGTATTAATGGAGAAGCCTGTCCTAAGAATTTATAACCCCAATTATGAAACAGAAGTCCATACGGACGCAAGCCTTGAGGGGTACGGCGCAATTTTGCTGCAAAAGGCACCGGACGATAAACATTTTCATCCGACGTATTACATGAGCCGCAAAACTATCGAAGCAGAAAAAAAATATTCCAGTTATGAGCTCGAAGTCCTTGCCGTGATTGAAGCATTGAAGAAATTCCGAATTTACTTACTTGGTATTCCATTTAAGATCGTCACCGATTGCGCATCATTTCAGAAAACGATGGACATGCGTGACCTTTGCACGCGAGTAGCTCGATGGGTACTATTGTTAGAAGAATTTAATTATGTTGTGGAACACCGTGCAGGGTCTAAAATGCCTCACATGGACGCCTTGAGTAGAGCTCAAATAAGCTCGATATGCGTTTTATCTGAAAATGTTTCCCCAAAGTTTAAATCAGAACTAGACAATGACACCGAAATCAAAGCAATAAAGGAAATACTTAAAACTTCTAATTACGAGGACTACATTCAGCGAAACGGAATTCTGCATAAATTTATTGAAGGAAAGGAAGTTATTGTAGTACCTGAAAGTATGCAGTCAGAAATAATCAGAGATGCACATGAGAAAGGCCACAAGGGAGTGAAATACACAGAGAAATACCTAGAGGAATACTATTTCATTCCAAGAGTGAAGCAGAAAGTCGAGAAAATTATAGCTAATTGTGTCCATTGCATTCTCGTTAACCGTAAAGAAGGAAAGAAAGATGGGTTCCTACACCCGTTGCGTAAAGACGATCTTCCGCTATATACATATTATATAGATCACCTGGGACCTTTAGAGAGCACGCATAAAAATTACAAGTACATTTTGGTAGTGGTGGATGCATTTACAAAACTCGTCTGGATCTACCCTACGAAAACATCTTCAGTCGAAGTGATAGCCAAGATAAACATACAACAGGCCGTATTCGGGAATCCTTTCCAGATAATCACATATAGAGGTACGGCGTTCACGTCCCAAGAATTTACAGATTACTGCGCTAGTGAAGACAACAGACATCACTTAATTACAACGGGCATACCCAGAGCGAATGACCAGGTTGAAAGGGTTAACCAAATAATAATAATATCAGTCCTTGCAAAATTATCATTACAAATCCCAGATCAATGGTACAAGCATGTTAACGAACTACAGCAGACGATTAACTCTACTTATCAGCGTAATATAGATTGCACACCCTTTGAATTACTCTTCGGTGCCAAAATGCATGTGAAAGGGCTTAACCGCCTTACGGAAATCATTGAAACCGAATTTCGTGCTGATTTTGAGACCCAGCGAGATGAACTTCGTAAAAACGCCAAAAGACAGATCTTTAAAATTGAGGAAGAAAACAAAAGGTCATATAATCTACGAAGGGGGCAGCCACGACCCTACAACGTCGGTGATTTGGTCGCGATCAAGCGAACACAGTCAGGACCACACCTGAAACTTAAATCTAAGTACTTCGGACCCTATAAAATATCAAAGATCAAGGGTGGTAATACATACTATGTGGTTAAGGAAAGCTGTCATGAAGGACCTATTCACACTACCACCTGCGCAGAATTCATCAAACCATGGCTACCTGGAGACAATGTAAAGTTTTAATTTGGTTTGACCTTAAAGACAAGAGAAAAAAAAAACGATACCAGCTGCGTTCTGGGATCATCAAGGGCTATCTATGATTATGGTGGCATTCATTTGTGTTCTTTGCTTTGTTTCTCTTTTTTTTTTAGATATTTTCCCGTCGTCAGGAGGACCTGCCGAGAAGCAGGAATGACCGAGTGTAGAGTGAGCTGCATTTCCCCTCCCCATTATTCATAATTTATTCGCCCGTGACGTCATGCTGATGGGAAGCTTTCGATCCATTTAAGAAGAGGAGCAGTGAGAAGAAGAAGCAGCAGCGAGATGAAGAAGCAGGGGCGGCGGAACGAAGGCAGATCGTGAGCAGAGCGAGCCAAACGGCCAGAACCAGCGGACTGGGTGCAGAACGAGTGCTGATAAGACGTACTTAGGTGTAATGTCGGGTGCAGGTTTAAACGACAACTTTTACTGTATTAAAAGAGGCAAGCTTCAATACATAATGCTATATTGACCTATTTTATAAATGTAAATGTGTACATGCGTCGACCAGGAACTTTTAAATAAATTTTGTGGTTTTTGTATTATCCTGCTTAGCCAGCTGATTCCTGACCTACATATATATATATATATTTATATATATATATATATATATATATATATATATATATATATATATATATATATGTGTGTGTGTGTGTGTGTCACGGCCCTTCGCCGCGCACCCTTTAACTTATTACTCTAAATTGCAGTCATAAAACAATAGGCCAGTGGAAGAACTAATGCTTAATTAACATTTAAACACCTTTATTTATTAACATTAATCGAATACCCAATTAACCCAGCTAAATCGCAATTTTCAATCTTCTCCCAGCTCCCAACAGGCGCACGTCCTAATCTATAAAAATATCCCCAAAACTGCGCAATTTCTTTCTCTCACGTTATACCACAGCGTGGGTTATCATCTAGAGCCCCTCTCTCGAAAATTCTATGAATTGCGTCAGACAACGCGTGCGAGCAATTCGGTGACCCTGAACTCTGCTGAGAAAAACAATTTACTTCCTGAATTGAAAAACACACTAGGACTTTAATAGAAAATTACCGTTTCACGCTTTTTAAAATAATTAAATATAGTCTATGCTTCTAGCATCACACACACACACACACACACACATATATATATATATATATATATATATATATATATGTGTGTGTGTGTGTGTGTGTGTGTGTGTGTGTGTGTGTGTGTCCTTTTGGCCAATTTTTCCCCCAAAGAGCAGTCTCGTCGGCATTAAAAACCAGATGTTTTGAATATTCGATCTCTTCAATAATTAATTTCGATTGCATTGGATACAATTCGGTGGCTTCTTTACCTTCTGATGCACTTTCATCTTCTTTTTTGTTTTTGTAGTGATCAGCGTTTTCTCATACGATCCAACCACCCTTTGATCGCTACTAAATCTGGATTAGTAGAAGTTTCTCCATTTTCCTTTATGTATTCGTAAATTTTGAAGGCTTTGTAATTAATAATATTGGTGCTCTGTGGAATCCGTTTTTTTAACAGTCTTCAATCCAGATACTAAGGGCTTGTTCCATCTGCTCAATTATTGCTGCGCTAGGATGATATGTCATGTTTAAGGAGACAGAACAGCCTGCAGCAACGTAATCTCTAATTTTCTGTTAATTTTTCCTTATAATGAGTATTGTCGCTTTATTTAAATCCATCGATTTGGTGACATATGATTATCTTTTTGCCCTTTTTGAGCCGATCTAAAATTTGTAATTTTGTTTCCATTGAGATGAAATGTCTTTTAAGAGGCATTTTTTAAATTTTCGCCAGACATACCTTAGGGGTACAGATTAATTCATAAAAATGACAACGTTAATTATAATTTCTTTAAAAAAGGTCGAGTACTACTTATCCGAAAATTTTTAATCTACGTATTCAAAAAAGAGACATAATTAAAGTCTTAAAGTGTACTTAAGTATTAATAGTTCACGAAAATTAAACAGGAAAATCTAATAGTAGGTACGAGCTCGAATGGAAAATGTCAAATGAGGTATCTTTCGCACTTAAAAGTTTTATCACATTTATAGAGCTGTTGTACAAGGATTTCCCTAATTTCAAATTAGATAAAGTTCGCTTTCAATAATTTTTATTACTAGGGGCTTCGCCCCTAGGCTCGCTACGCTCGCGCCTCTGGTGAATCAAGTGAATGAATGACTCGATAGTTGTTTACAGCGATTGAGTCATTCATTTGTTTACAGTTGAAGCTCCCCCCCCTCCCGGCGAAATGGATGAAGCCCGCCTATGGGTGAAAAATTGGATCTTCTTTCATGTCCTTCTGCAAAGGAAGCGAATGAGAAGATTTTTTTTGAAGTATTTCTTTAAAATTCAATTAAAAATCGAAATTTTAAGATAGAGACTTGAAATGAAGTTTATATGAATGAGAAAGCTTTCATCTTCCAGTTGAAATAAGTATTTTCTTTGTAACATAATAAGTCTTAGAACATCGAATTTATATATCACGAAACGCATAAATTTTTCCAAAAAGTGGGTTTTCAATTTTAATAAAAAATATCAGTCTGTTTTAAATTATTTTTAAACAAATGAGGTCTTGTTTGAAGGAGAAATGTCTGTAGTCTTAGATTGTAAAAAAAAAAAATTCTACGATCCTTTTTTGGCGAGTTATCGTAATCTGAACATGAAAAAGACAATATTTTCCCACAAAACATAAAATAAAAAAATTTATTTTATGAGACAATATGAGACATGTCTAACTTTCTTCCCCACATTGTTCTGCATCGATTGGTATGAGTATCGACCCCATACCCCCAGCGGTTTCGGAGGAGATAGCGTGACAAGCTTTTGACAGCGGCGTTGCCGGCAGCGACAGCGGCAGCGGCAGCGCCAGTTACTTTTTTTTTAGAATAGAGAGACATTTCATGTTGCACGAGGGTTTTACCCAATTCTCGAACTGTGTTAGAGTGTATCCGTGCTTTAGAAGTACCGTGTTATACGGGGGTGTTCCCAATTCTCGAACCGTGTTAGAGTGAATCCGTGCTATAGAAGTGCCGTGTTATACGGGGGTTACCTGTATACAGAAGGTCGTTCGCACTTTATGGAAACGATTTTATTAGTTAAGTTTTATGTATAAAGGCCGTATTTTTTTAAACGATTCGCTTCTATCTGATAGCCATGGCTCTTGACAACATCTCTAGCTCGAATTTTCCATAAAGTAAACTTTCGTCCTGTTAATTTTGCCCCATTCTTCTTGGACCGTTTTCCAAAGTCCATTCAGGGTTCTTGGGTGCCGTTTTCCTAAGACTCGTTTTATTAAACCGAAAGCGCAAAAGTCCAATGGAGAAGCGTCAGCTGATTGTACAGCCAGTTCATTAAATGGGATACACTTTATTCCTGTTTCTGACTCTTACTTTGCTAAATAAAAGGCGGTTGATTTAGACGTGTGACTAGAGGCTTTGTCCATAGGAAGCTAAACTTTATCAATGTCCTTTCCATATAAGGCTGGAATTTCTTCTTCGAAAATTGGTTCTAAAATATTCTACTGATAGTAGAGGGAATTAATTTTGGCTTTACTTGAGACTTTTGCGATTTTTAAATTGCAGTTTTAAGAAAATTCTGCAAGTATCATGAATACCTTTTGGAAATTTTCTGTATACTGACGAAGCCATTTCGGATGTCATTCAAGTCGGATGAGCAATAGAAAATTGACCTTTTTTTATTACAGTTATTTAAATACACCCATGTCTCATCTAGTGTTACCATAAATTTCCCTTTTTCAGCATCTGTGTTTTTCATATAATTTTCTACAATTTGTTTTTCTTTCAGCAATATGCTTGGGCAAAAGCAGATGAACTTTAGGTTTGAACATCTTTTTTAACTTCAAATCTTTATGAGTTATTTTACTTATAGTGCCAGAAGACATTCCTAGTGTCGATGCAATGGATCTTTGATTTGGCGGTTTTTCTTTTAGGATCAGAGACTGCACTTTCTTAATATTTAACTGCGTTCGAACAGTCATAGGATGAGGTTTGAAGGTCATGTTTTCATTTATACTTTCAGTTTAATGCTTTTTTTCTTCCAAATTTAATATATTATAAATACCTTTGTTCGAAATGCCATAACTACGATTTTTACACCTCTTTATAATTTGTTGATAGGAATATTTCTCCTCGGAAAACGCAGTTACGTAACCTTCCAGCCATCTATCAATTTTAAGAACCATTTTTAAAATAAATCTTTTAATTTACATTCCAATTAAAACAAAACAGTAGCAGACGATTATTGTGTAGTTGCCAAATTTTTATCTCAAAATGCAAACGTCAAAAATAAATTATAAAATCGTTTCCATAAAGTGGGAACGACGTTCTGTATATATATATACAAATAAATCGTTTTCTACGTAATCAAAACTGTAAAAATTTTATACACCAGTCTTACTAAAAGACATAACAGATGTTGTATGCATAATATGCTTGATATCTACTTTCTTCTATAGGTTTCTAATAATTAATGTGTAATATGTAATGGTAGTTATTCTAAGAAAGTATCACGTGCGCTATTAAAATTTCTCATTGCGATAGACAGAAAAATATAAGTGACAGATTCAAGTTTTTCGTTATATCTCTGCAACTCTCTTATCTTTTTAAAGCAACATTCTTATGTGTTTGGACCAATCTTTATGGGAAATAAATACTTGTGTAGCTCTTGTCCAGAAATCTTTATATAAATAGTTTCTGGGGTATATTAAATTCTTGAGAAAGAGAGACTCTCTTACACTAAATCTTTAGCGTAAGGTATGTAATAAAAGAACGGCTGAGTAGCTAGTGATAGATTAAACGTGGGTTTCACGGAAGTTTGAATGGTCTATCTCATTTATATATTTAACCACATATTCCGACTACTTTAATGAATATTTCTTATCACTGTTGTATAAGTGCGTTATGATAATAGACTATTCAGAACATCTAATGTGTTGGAGATTCATAAATTTACTCTAGTATTCTATATTTCTAGAATAAATATAAGGATTTTACGGTATGGACGACCTCTAGAAATCTTTGGTCATAACCTTTCAGGCTCCGTGTCGCCTTTCTCAATTGCCCTTAAAATCCATTCCAATGTCAGTCCCATTTCTTTCTCACCTTTATCAAAATGAAAGGAAAATCAATTCCAAGTCTTCATACCCGAATTTCAGGGAAACAGTTTGAAAAGAGATAACATTGCAAGCTATTATTTTCTTGAATAAGGAATTATCAAAATGCTGCAATTCATTCAAAGGATAGTCTTATACTTTAT
This sequence comes from Dolomedes plantarius, assembly GCA_907164885.2. NCBI lineage: Eukaryota > Metazoa > Arthropoda > Arachnida > Araneae > Dolomedidae > Dolomedes > Dolomedes plantarius. The sequence goes on from OU015494.1 coordinate 195,465,388, forward strand.
GTTATAACTGAATACAGTCGTTATAAGGGTCATTTAAAGTTTTCTATGTAATGTTAACTTATGTAATTCCAGTGGCGTAGCAAAGGGGGGGTCAAGGTGTCTATCATGCCCCGGGCGCCACTCGCAGAGGGGCGCCAATATAAGGTCTTTATATTATATTACTATATGTTTTTCAGGGGAGGGCCCCGATATAAGGTCTATATATTATATTGCTATATGTTTTTCGAGGAGGGCGCCAATATAAGGTCTATATATTATATTACTATATGTTTTTAGGGGAGGGCACCAACATAAGGTCTATATATTATGTTACTATATGCTTTTCGGGGGGGGAGTGCCAATATAAGGTCTATATATTATGTTATTATATGGTTATCGGGGGCGCCAATATAGTGTCTATATATTATATTACTATATGTTTTTCAGGGGGGGGGGCGCCACAAAGGTATCGTGCCCCGGGCGCCAGTTATGCTTGCTACGTCACTGTGTAATTCATTCGATGTTGCAGATTGTCAAAAGTTTGTAGTAATCAGCTGCAGTTTTAATGAATAGAAATATAGCTCAAGAAATAGTATTCAGCATTATTTTAATACTGGAGTTTATATTATTTAGAGAGAAATGCTACAAAATGATTATACACCCATACTCAACCAAACATAGTCTAATTTTTTTAATTTTTGTATTATTAATGAGAGTTTATAGCGTAGAATTTTGTTGACAAATGTTATTAAATATTTTACACATCTAAAAACATCTTATTAGATATCTCAGCTCTCAACTTAAGAAACCAAAAAGTGTGTATTCGCGAATGGAAAGAATGTACGTATTAGTAGACAAAACCACGAAAAAAATACGTTTTCTTTTCACTAATAAAATATTTTGCTTTCAGGGGGAAATGAAATGGCGTACATGTGCCGAAACAACTGCAAACAATTTCAATGTATAAACTTAAATGAAATCGAAGAACGTTTTTGTTAAACTATATAAAAGAGAGAAAACTTTGAGAATATAAAAATCGTGAATTTTTAAGAAGTTAGAAGATTCAATAAGGAAGAAATGCATAAAACTAAAAAATAGATATGTAAGTTTTGTTGTAGTACTTCATGTTGTGAAACTTGATAGAACCAAATACTGGATCGACTTCATCTTTATGAGAATGAAGAAATAGGCAAAGAATAACAATTTTTATGGGACGTGTTCGCAGCTTCCTCTCTCTTTGATCCAATTTATAGATTCTTTCCAATTTTTCGCCGGAGATTCGGTGTATTGCGTCCTATAGAGTTATTTTCTACCACTTGTTTATACGTTGCTTCATATTGTATTTCTCAGTAATGATACAACACTTGGAAACATTCTCATATTACTCCATTTTGTAAACAATTGGAAAATGCACATGATGTCGAAATTTTAAAATGAGCCTTTTTGTTGCCAAACATATATGTGTTTATAAAATAAAAAGTTAAAGAAACAATAAATGAAATGGAATATATACCAAATAACTGAGATAGCATTCTAATTATTTTTTTTTAACAAATAACCGAGATTGGGTTCAATAAGTACTTTAAAAGGACATTTTATTACTTTGGTAATCTATTATTAAAGATGCGTTTTTCAGTTTTAAATTTCAATTTCGTGTTGTTTTGAATGAGACAATTTTCTTTATTTCCAATAATATGTGCAATAATTTACTTCATTTCTTTAAATTGTACTCCTACTATATTAACCTTAAGTACTTCCTCGTTTCCAGCCAAACTGCATTATTATGCAGGGCAATGTATTATCATTTGAACTATTTAATAGCATTTAAATTATTTTAGGCTATACATTACCCATTAGTATAAGCGTAGTTATTTCATGCTTAAGTTCCATTCTGGTTAAATTAACACCAGCTACTTCCTGTTTTCTAGATATACCACATTACACCACTTAAATAATGCAATGCCTTAGCGTATTTATAAAGTGGAATCTATTTTTAAGAGTTCGTAACTTTTCTGGAGTTACAAAGTTGGATGTTTGAATAGGCATTATAGCCCATCTATTTGGCTAATGTCAAAATGCAATTAGAAAGAAAACAAAATAACTTTTTTTCTGTCGTGGTCTCACAAAAATATTCTCTCAATAAATTAAATGCTGTACATGTATAAAGTTCAATTGTTTTTACCGTACTTTGAGGTAATATATGTATTTTAAACACTGAACTCACCACAAACAGGATACACGACGAGGTTTCTAAATTAAAATTTGTTTATTCGCCATAACAATTAGGCAGCATAATCACAGTACTCATTACTAGAAGGTAACGTGAAAGTTAACGCGTTTGTTAATCCAGTTAGCTGCCAGGTGATAGCCGAATGGCTAGGGCGCTGGCATTTCATTCAGATCCTGTGGGTTCGAGTCCCCCTGTTGGCATGGATATTTGTAGCCGTTCGGAATGGGCTTTAAACTGTAGATCCCGGTATAATTAGCCCTCGTGTAGCAAAAAGGTGACCGTCTGTCCCGCGTCCTACAGCAACCCTGCCTGAAGTCAGCCACGCCACTACTTGTAAATTCGCTTCGCTAATGTTTCTGTCTTAACTTTCGACTAGGTGAAAGGGGGTCGCCGGAACGATAAGTAAGGGCCTGTTTACATAGGAGTCCGTTGCGTTACGTTAAGGAAAAGATGACGTTGAGACGAAAATAAACCAATCACATGCCTCCAAATGATTAGCAGTGAAATTTTTAACGCCTAGGATTGGTTTATTTTCGTCTCAACGTCATCTTTTCCTTAACGCAACGCAACGGACTCCTATGTGAACAGGCCCTAACTCCGAAATGCCTCCGATGAGCTTGGCGACGTTCAACTGCTGTACTCGAGATGAACGACAAACCGGTATTTACTTATTCAATTGTTTCGTTCGTCGCCTGTCGTGTGCGTCATCTACGCTTGTTCGCTTCCATAAATATCTACCCATTTCACTGCTCATTTGCATTCGTGTTTGTTTCTACTTTGAATTATTTAACGTAAACGGTGATTTACTTTAACAGGAGGAAGGTTAATTTGGATTCAATCCCTCACATTCCCATCCCCCTGAAAAAAATTACTAGCGCCGGTCCAAAACGGGCCGGCGATTTTAATTTTGCCTGTACAAACACTCGTACCTGCCAGCGATACATAACATATTTGCAGAAGAATATCAGATTTTTTGATACAAAAACATTCTTGACCTCTTTGTAAAAAGAATTACAGAGCCGGCAGCATTCGCTGTTTACCGTTTGAAAAAACCCCTAAAATAAAACAAAATGAGCAGATTTAGAAAAATTAATCACAAGCAGGCGATTTGTTTCTTTTTCTCATTGCTGATCTTTCAAGTTTCCGTCCCCATTATAAATACAAATTTATCGTATAAATTATCGTTTAGAACTATTATTCTAGCGCATCCAGTTACTGATATTAGACTCATTCCACAATAGAATTAGATTATGCCGTAAGCTCTAAAAAACCAAACAACTGGTACATATATTATAATCATAGCAGAATATATACAACACATAAATAAATACGCACCGTACAACGTTTCCTTGCCATAATTAAAGAAAACACTAAAAAGTTATTTCAGTTCCAGACAACGTGGCCTGTTTACTGCACATATACCTTGAAATGAACAAACTTTGTCCACAAAGAAAAAAACTTCACGAACGATAATAACTAATTTTATGCTACTTTTTCTTTTGTCATCTGACCGCACCATCACCCCCACTCCGGTACTGCTTTGCCATGGCGGCTACTGCCATCAGATTGGGTGGTCTTGGATGGTGGTGTTTTGCCTGCGGTGGTCGAGTACGGTGTGGTGGGCTCTGACTATGTCCGGGTTCTGGCGGCTGTTTTGTCCTTCTCGGCTTTGGCCTGTATGGTGGCCTTTTCGAACGGAGCAAATCTGCCTCTTGCATGGTATACGCTTCCCTCTTCCCCGAATTTTGGCACTGTTGATGGCTAATCTTTCTTAGTCTATACGGGTGATTGATGTCTTCAGTTGATGTCACTGGGCTGTCCATGGTTTTTCGTTTTGAACCTTGTTGATGTATTTGTTGCACGGGGGGATGATTCTGTTTTCTTGTGGCTCGTGACTAGACGTTGGGCCTGAGAGCGGTATCTCCTGATGTTGGGGTTCCATTTCCGTAAGCACTTCCGGAACTTCGTCAACGGCGTGGCTTTCTGGCACCCTTTGTACCTTATTTGTTTTGGAATAATTGTATGTCGGTCCGCACTATGCAGGGTTTGATTTGATCTACGTTCGCTGTTGTTTGTTGGTGACTTGTCTGTATTGTGACCACCAGCCCTTGCAAATGCAATCTTATATGGACCCTCAAACTTGGGGCAAAACTTTCCCACAATGTGTTTACTTGTACTTGATAGTGCGTGCGTAATTTTTAGGACCCACTGACCGAATCAAATTTTGATTATCTACGCCCTTTATCGTAATAAAACTTTTGCTGTTTCCGCATCCTATCATTAGCTAGCCTTATTTCGTCCACCAGTTTCTGTACGTCTACCAAGTGAAATTAACTTGACCGATCGAGAACAAAAAATAAACTGTCTAGCGTCGTGACGATTTTTCTGCCTAGGAAGACTTCGGCCTTTTTTAAAATCATGGATGGCAGTACGTAACGCGTAAGCGAACTCTTTTATGTATTGATCCTGTTGTTACCTTCTATATGAGCTCTAATTATTTTTACTATATTACGATTTACCTTTTTAGCTATGTTTGTGTTCTATAGGTTACCATTTCTCACTATAAAATATATACCAATCTCACTAAAAAATTGTACACCATTATCACTAATAATTTAGATTGGGACCCTATAATGTGAAACATAACGATTTACGAAAGCATCTGACACAGCTTTGGCCAATGCGCGCCGTAGTGGTACAATCTCGGTCCAATTTGAGAAATGGTCAAGTGTTACTAATAAAAATCTAATTTCCCGAATGTGCTACAGGGATATGGACCGAGTAGATAAATGCCCACTATTTCACATTAAGGAACGTGGCCACTATATTCTGCAAAAACCCCGCCGGCCGATAATTAGTTTATATCACTACTCAAAACCATACATATGCATGCTACACTATTAATGTAACGTGTGAATATGTGTTTAAATTAAAGTTTAAATATTGTAAAGTAGAATAAAATAGATTTTAGATTTCTTACATCTGATATATATATTTTAAAATTGATAGCTGTTATAACTTATAGTAAGGTTTGCGATATGCCAAATGATTACGATTTTATAGGCGTAAAGTTGTGAATTATGCCAAACATCCAAAAGTCTGTTTCCCAGGATATAAATATATTTTACACTATGTAATAAGTATGTATTAAACTATAAATGATATAAATGTACTAACTTAAAATTATCTAGTATGGAATAGCATAATAGTGAAAGGGTTAGATGCAAATTATTTTGGTGAAATGCCTTAAATATGTACCTGTGCTTATATATCAAGATATTGAAAATTCATATAAGAATAGTAGATGAGCAAATATTTCTATGTTTAACAGAAGAATTTACGCTCACTTAGAACATATATTTTACTGATAGCTTAAAAATTAATTTATTTCAATCTCGCTATAAATTTTTGATTATTTCAGTATCCTATCTGTGTTCTCCTTGTGGATGGTTTTCAGTAATAATTTCATGATACTTAGTCTATCTCCCCCACCCGTTTTCTTATTTTGAAAAGTAACAAAACATTTGACAAACTCTTTTCCGAAAGTCCTTTGACGGTTATTATCTTTTCCTGCGCCCTGAGGTCATTTTCTTCTATAAGAGATGAAAGACTGATAAAGATTTAGTTCCAAAATATACTTTTATTTTGCCAAATATATCTACTGACGACTCGAGAAGCATTGCAATCATTGCTTAGAAATTGACGACGTAATTATAACTCATCATCAAGACTAAACGTTTTCCTCAGAACAACGGTTCTCAAATTGTGGTACCCGTACCTCTTGGGGTACGCGCTGCAATATTCAGGGGAACGCGGGAAATTTTTAGTAATGGCAGAAAACCCAGCTTCATGTAATAAAAAACATAAAAAGTATTCCGAATTCTGGAATTATCACAAAATTCCAGCAGGGATGAACATACTATAACGGAAACAAGTTAACCATAGAACGTACAGGTAAAAGTCCTGCTGCAAGGACCTTCCGGAAGCACTTTTGCACATGGGCCTCTTTTGATCCCTGCGTCTTTCCAACTAGACGTCCGTTTTTGTCTAAGGTCCTTCCGGTAGGACGTCAGTCCTTCCAGCAGTAATTGGCGGAACTCTCCAAAATCATCCCATCTTTTGGCCTCTATGCTTCTGATTTAGGTATATATTCTACATAAAGTTTTAAAAATGAATAATAAAAAATATAGGCGTAGCTGAAAGCTTGATAAAATAGACAAAGTTAAAAGAGAAATGAAGCAATATGTTTAACGGCCGGACGATGGCTGAATGGCTAGGGCGCTGGCTTTCGGTGCTAGAGTCTGTGGGTTCGAATCCCACGCTTGGCATGGACGTTTGTAGACGTTCGGAAGCGGCTCTAAGCAGTAGGGCCCGGTCTAATTAGCCCTCGGGTAGCTGAAAATGACCGTAGCGCTCCATACCAAACCGATGTGGATCAACCTCCAAAAATAAAACTGAGGTTGATATATTCACACCGGAGATGACCTCCGAAAACCCCGGACAGCTTGGTGTGTCCGCACAGTCTGCTTTGAATTCTTTGAGGTTCAAGACTCTAGCTTCCTGAATCCTTCTCCCTGTGGGGTTAAGGAGATAGGGCTCAATTTCATCTTTATAAGTGATGGTGCATAAAGGAATGGGAATATTGTGATGCATAGTCACAAGAACGGATTTATGGTAGTTTACTTAAACCATACCAAATTCTTCGTTAAAATTAATCTGCATTGAGACATTCTGAGAAGCGAATTGCATACGAAACCGTTAAAGATCTGCTTTAACAACCAAAAATGTGTAACGTTAGTTTCTGAAATAACTCGATTGTAAAACTTGCCCATACTAAAGAAATATAAGATAATACAGGCTTAGATAACACTTCATATAAAAAGAAAATTTTCCACTATAGTCAGTACAAAATTTACTTTGCTACGGTGAAGTATAATTTAATGTAATATATGTAACTATTCTAGAATCATATGGTCAATGCAACTGAATAATCCTGCTTAGGTAAAGAAAATTGCAAAGTATACTGATTAAAAATTAAAACGTACGAAAATGTTTATAAGTTTTAATAAACTTTTATAAATCTTTGAATTACCCCCCAAAAAAGGAGATGAATTTGTTACATACGGGGTTTCACCAGTTTTAAAGTAGCGAGTTTTTACGCCTTTAACCAAACGAAAACATTTCAAAGAAAATTAATATTTTAAGCAGTCTATAATACGTGTACACGATGGTTGTTTTCTTGATATATTTAATTTTATAAAAACAAATGAATAAAATGTAATATTGCAATTAGTTGTTGATGTATTTAGAAAAATAAATATTTCACTACAATAACAGAATCCTCTCCACTCGGTAAATCATTGCCCTAGATATTTAGCCTTAGATATTTTTCTGGCTTAAATTTAATTTTCTCATGTGGCAATATCCGTAAATGAGTCATCTGATACGTTCTGTATGAGACATTCTCCTTTTCTTCTGAGTGAGTTGCTACATATTAATAGCATATGAATTTCTTGAGAATGGAGACCTTACATGGTTTGAGAAAAGCGACAGGAAATTCCAAACGAACTTTTGCCAAACTCATGATAAAAATTCCTCACATTAATGAGTTCATTTGCAGACGTGTTATTTATTTTCAAGTCGTAGAATACCTACGAAATCAGAAATACTGGCACGAGTGAATTTTCATTTCACTAATGCAGCATTGTTTAGTTTATTTCGCAGCTAGATGGAATTCCATTTTAGTTCTTTGTTTGAATATTTCTGGAACCATTTTGGAAGATAAATGAAATCTGAGGACAAACTTTTAAGATATTCAGTTGGGAATATCTTTTGAAAATAATATTATTTATTTGCTACGTTATCGATATATTTTGATAGATATTTCATTTAAGGGGTTTTATTCTCACGCACACTGCACAGAATAAATTCCAAATTTCACATTCCTTGAATTACTTGAAAAGATAGTTTTGCTTGCGAAATATTTTTATAAATAGAGATAGAACGTATTATATGAATTATAACTAGTATTATATAAGTAATTAATAGTATGTTGAAAATTTTCACTGTACAGTTGTACGAATAAAGTTTGAACACCTATAAAATAAATTCTAAATTTATTGATTAGTTTAATACTAATTTATATGATAGTGTTAAATGTTTCCAACTTATTGAAGTTTGTCTTAGAGCACATTTATATTGCTAACAACAATCGGGGACAACAATAATATTATAAAATAGAGCTTCTTCAAAATCTATTTTTGGAACCTATTTCCATTAAGAACTTTTAGCAACTCCGTTTTACAAATCTTGGTGAATTAATACGTGTACATAGTCCCAACACGGATTAGTGATTTTGTTAAAAATTTAGTTAAAGGTGGTAATGTAAGACTGTGGGGGAAAAGAAAATTTAGTAATGCCTTGACACCTCATCCAATAATTGTATATTCAATAAATAAAGCAGAGTGTCTCTATGTATATATATGTATGTATGTATGTATGTAACGTATACAAATCTACATTTCTTAACGAATCTGGTTGAAACTTCGTATACTTATGTTTTGAAGCCTGGAGATAATTCTAAGATTAGTTTGAAAGCTTTAAAATAGTTTTAAAGGTATTTTAATTCTAAAAGTACTTCACCGCCTCACTCATCCTGAGAAAACATGGCCCACATATCTCCCGTATGGTGCAGCCATCTGTCGGCAGCGACGGGAATGAAAATTGACGGGAATTTAACGGGGAATTGACGGGAACATTTGTATGGCCCTGAAAAGGGCTTTTTTTCTTTTTGTGGAGCCCGGCTAGTATTAAATAAATTCACTGCCCCGCCTTACGGCATACAGAACATCTGAAAACTAATCGCTCGACAGCAAACCTGCTAAAGAGCCCCAATTGGTAGCACTGGGCAAGTCAAACACCACGACAAAACCCTAAACTCCGAGGATAAATCGCCAAATAGTTACAAACCCCATAATTGTATATAACAGAGATACAATTATTACCACGACTGAACGTTTGAAACCTACGAATAGTCGCAGTTGTTTATGATACGTGACGAATTGCTTTCGCGTTGATAAGTGAACTATAATTATTGAGATTATTTGTTTAATAAAAGAAGTATTCGTATTTTTACGAAAACACTCATAACCTTCATTCATCGATTTGACAACATTCCCTCCCGTCGTCACCGTCTGAACACAAAATACGGCAAACACCAAAAATTTATGAAACAGAAAAAAGGAGCTAACCAATAATTACATAAACGCGCTTAAAACAGCACGGGATAGTAACGGACTTGGCAATATAACACAAAATTCATTTACCACACTAACAGACATAGCAAAAGGAAATTATAAACTTTAGAAGGTTGCAAAACTAAAAACACCAAGTTGGGGGACGCCAACAACCAGGGCAGAGAGAAATGAAGTTTAGGCACTAAAAAGAAAAGCAAAAAAGAGACCGATCAAAACAAGAAAGCTAAAAATAATATCGAATTTTAAAATGCTAGAGCGCGCCACGATAGATTAATAGTAAAAGACCGGTCTGAGGCCTGGAATAAGTTTTGCTTCACAGCCTCAGACACCTATGGCACAGTATTTAAACTGACAACAAATAAATATAAACAACAGGTACCACTCACAAATATCTTAAAGGAAAACCCAAGAACGATAATAGTAAAAATACAAGAATAATTTTGAAAACACTATTTATAACGCGTAAGGAACAATTCGTTAGGTCAATTTTGTGCGTCCATTTTCGTTCTCGCCGGCCACCTAGGCAGAAATTAGAAATATCCTAACAAGAGTAAGCATAAAGCTCCAGGCTATGACCTAATAGATTATAATTTACTAAAGAAAATATTCTAATAGCAGCCTTTGGCTACTTTCCGTCCCCACTAAAAAATCAATAGTTATAATATTTCTAAAACCGCGTAAACCTTAGAACAAGCCTAAATCCTACAGGCCAATCTGCTTCCTTCCATGACTAGGGAAATTACTCAAAAGAATAATAAACGGAAGTATTTCACACTCATTCCATACGGAAGGCTTTTGGCAAACAAAGCAATTCGGTTTTAAAAGTGGGATATCGACGGAACACGCCCTGCACGAAATTCTGAGTCCTCCGTCAGGCAACGAACTTTCGGCTTTAATATCAATAGATCTATGGCACCTTCGGTAATCTCAGATGGATATCAATCATAGAACAAGTTGCATTCTCCCACTTTCTTCAGTACCTACAGGCTCCGATGCCATTTCTATCATTTTTAAAAGATATGTCGAAAACAATAGAAGAAAACGGAATTAAAAAAGAAAAACAAACTTTCAGAAGCTACCCCCAGAGTATTTGCTTCGGCCCGTTACTCTGGATATACCAGAATCCAAGCTTTCGCGGAAGACTTCTTCTTGACAGTAACAGGCTCAGACAAACCCACATTGATCCAAAACATTAATGCTACCACTGCTAAATTTTATCGGCGGGTAGAAAAACTTGCACTGACAATAAACTAGGACAAAACGCAGATCATGTATTGCAATAGACCTGAAATTACAGGCGTATTAGTATTAAGATTAAATAACCAAGTAACAGGAATAAAAGTAAAAACAAGACTCTTCAACCGGTAAACAAAATTAATGGCTGACACAACTCCTTCGCGCCTTGGCCGACAACTTCTCGATAACATGGGTCCTAACTCCGGCATTACAGGCAATGAACGAGAGGACGAGTTAGCGAAATTGGGATCAAATAATACTAAATCCCAGTTACTAAATTACCCTGACCTCGCTCGCTGCTAAAAAAAACGCTGAAATCAGCGATTAAGGAAAAATGGTAACACTCCAAAACCGGGAGACTTATAAGTTCTTCCCTATTTTTCAAGAAAAGAGACTCGTATGCGACAGAGACTTGGTACAGGTTTACGCAGCCTACGGAAGCTTCCCGGTCTAAAGAAAGGATCAAAATTTGGAAAGGATCAAAATTTGGACTACCCATCTCTGCGCCTGGGGCGAGCGAGAAGATTCGTTACACTATCTAACGAAGTGTCTACAGCACTCCCCTCCACACCTACGCACCGACTGGCAATAGTTACAAAATATGGTTCGAACAAAAAAGCTTATAAAAAATGGGTACAAATATGACTAAAAATAATTATGCTTTGGCTGCACACGAACATCAATAATATTAGTGACTTCTTTCAAAGAAATCAACCCACAAGCTAACTAACAAAACTAGCATTCTATTTTCCAGCTATTACCTCTCCCACTACCTTGCCCTGCGATGCTGAAAGCTAATTAAACAATTCCTACTGCAGCAAAACTATAAAACCCCTCTGGGGAAAATAATTGAAAAATTTATATAAAGAGATCTAAAAAAAGGAGAGTTGGGGAAGCGCCGATTTGCAGGCTAGCAAGCAAGGTTAGCAAACCCAGCAATCCGGGCTATGGCACTGAATGTTCAAAGTCTCAGATACCTCACTTGGGGATCTTTTCGTCACTAGCAGGTCTTTCTAGGTTCCCCTGAAAAGGGAAAATAGCTTTACACAGGAGCAAGGTACAGGCCTAATCCAAGTGGAAAGGTAAGGCATTTTACCTAGGTAGCTCCAGCAATATTTTACTGGGCCCGAGTCCTGTAAGTATCCCCTTTTTTATTATCTTACAATTAATATATTTTTAGCTAGTTTCAGTTACTTTGGCTCTTCGCCCCCTATATTAGAACTAAATTACTCCTCTGCTTCGTTCTGACTGGTCCAAAACGATCTTTTGGCTGTTACGGCTCCCCGTCTGAAAAGAAGGGAAATGCTGTTTTACAGGAAAACTCTGACCGAAGCGGGCTTGGTAGGGCTTAACGTTACGATCTGCTATGATTATTGAAGCGGCACTTGACCTGCGTAAGACTGGAGTTACACCTTATCCTCCGAGAATCTGACCCGTCGACTGCAGCCCAGTCGCTGGCTAGCTTTCGCGAACCACCGGGGACACGGCTCAAGTTTCAGTTATTCTCGTTTTTTTCCTTCATTTATTAGGCTGCTTGCAGAACCACCTCACTATTTGTCTAGCAGTTTTTCAAGATTTTTTGCCCGAGGGTTTCCTTTTGAGCACGCCAGTTCATGAAGGTTCCGCAGGATGGGCTACTCGTCGTGACGCTGATCTCCTTGAATAGCGTGACAGAGGACGAGGGTTGTGATTGCTCCCTCTCAAAATTTACCTTTATACCAGCTTAGACTTGGTTGGTGCGTAGATAGTCCTTGTAACGATACCCAAAATTCTTACCCTATTTTCTAGCTCTCCGTTTTTGGTCTCGCTTCACACCCAGTGATTGCGGATTTTCTCTTTTCCAGCTTCTTGAGCACCTCTTTTTCTGCCCGGATTCAAAATTATCCTTATTCCAAATTCTTCTAGCTCAGTCATTTTAGTGACACTAAGGGCCTGTTCACATAGGAGTCCGTTGCGTTGCGTTAAGGAAAAGATGACGTGAGACGAAAATAAACCAATCATAGGCCTCCAAACGATTAGCAATGAAATTTTTAACGCCTATGATTGGTTTATTTTCGTCTCAACGTCATCTTTTCCTTAACGCTACGCCACGGACTCCTATGTGAACAGGCCCTTAGTCTGCTGACCTGAACGGCCTACGCTCATTCAAGGCTTCCCCGAGGGCCTGGTATTTGGGCGTCTGAGTGCTGGTGTGGGGTGGTGCGCAGTGTGGCTACCAGCTGTGGTATGTACTCCACTCAACCCGGAAGGCCCCGGTCGCCATGTTGGGTGCAGTCCGCTGGTAATCTCACACATTCCTCTTTTCTTTAAACCTCCTCGTATTAGACGTAAATGAATCACTTATTCCCGAGTGTGAGTTTGGGGTAGTGGCAGAGCCCATGCAGTTCTTTCCCCAAAAGCAGCCAATTTTTTAATTAAAAATTTTTTGTTTACGGTACGGCTTGAACCCTTTTCCTCCAACGTATTTGAAATCAAATATATTGATTACGATGCTAGACTAACATTTTCTATATCTATATTTCCCTTTACAAAGGTATGTAAAGTAAAGAGTCTATATCTAACAGACAAAATATGCCAGTTACAAGACTCGTAAAATGCTACTGTTGAATGAATAATGAATACTAATATATTCTAGAATAATGATAAATATGATACGTGACTAATTATGCTGAATTCATAAAGAAATGCAACAAATAGGTCTCTTTTATTTATAGCTACAGATGCAATGGTCATTGGCAGACGACTGAGAGAGCAGATTCTACCCTCGCGCCGACCGTTACGCCGCTTTTCCCTTACGCCTGTACACCGTAAGTCCGATTACAGTGGTGCTTAACTCGATCAACTTGGAACTACCTTGACGGGGGACGTACAGTCTTTAGTGACGAGTTCCGTTTTAAACTGTGCCCTTACGACCACAGAGGACGTGTCTGTTGACTTACAGGGCAGCGTGGGGATAAAGACCTTATTATCTCACGCCCTACAGGCCCACTATATGTGGTTATGGTCTGGGGTGCCATTTCCTTTGATAGCCGGACCCCTTTGGTAGTTATTAGTGACACACTTACAGGACAGCGGTACGTACGTACATTCTGCGACCCGTTTTGCTGCCGTTCCTCTTGCGCCACGCCGGACTTACTTTTCAACAAGATAATGCCCGGTTGCATACGGCACGTATTGCTATGAATTGACTTCAAGCTTGCCGAACACTTCCTTAGCCACCTAGGTTGCCGAATCTCTCCCCTATAGAGCACATTTGGGACGTGATGAGAGGCCGATTGAAACTATCCCAGGATGTTGCTGATTTAGCCCGACCGTTGGAGACAATTTTGTAAGAAATACCGCAAGACACCATTCAGAAACTTTATTAGTCTGTACAACGGCGGGGGACAGCTTGCATCCAGGCCATAAGTGGACCAACGCCGTATTGACTACCGCACTTTGTAACGGTCAAACTCTGGAAGAAATAATTCAATTGTTCTGACATTTTAATCGGTATATTTTTTCTGTGTATGATCTTCTTATTCAACAATTTTTATCCAACTCCTTCTTGCTGCGTCGATTTTTTTTTGTTATAGAGCATATAACATTCCAGTTACGGAATTTAAGGTCTTGTTTAGATTTTATGAATAAACAAATATTCTTTCATACTTTCTGTTTTTGAATAAATAGAAAAGAGAAATGAGAGTCTTGATTTTAAAGGTTGTTTTAATCACCTGTTTTCGAAGAGATTTTTCCCATTATTTATTGAGAAAGTGGTTAAATATTATAAATATTCCGGATTTAGAACTAATTCTACTGTATCAGTATAATTATAACTGGCATATTCCGATGGCTATCCCTATTTTTTAAATTCTAATTTTGTTTTACTTTGTAAAATTTTCAATTTAAAAAAAATAAGCCTTCGTATTGGTAGAACTCAGGTCACTTTAATGGATTGATATCATTTAGTTATGAAAACATTTCATTGCTCTAAGGGTAGATTATTTAATTTTTCAGTAAATGCATTGATAGTAATTCCCTGTGAGTTACTTAGGACCAGAAACAGTTGAAAATTGTCGTTTCTATTGCAATAAGAACTGTCGTTGTCTCATCTGAGAACATTATTATTCATCCCGATTTCATGGGAAATATGTAATAACATTAAATTGTGTGTGATTGCTTTTATAGCCAGATAATCTATATTAATACAGTTGTAATATATGTAGCACCCCTTAATTTCCACCGTAAGTAATTCTTAAAAAAGGGGCCGAGAGCTTCAACAAAAACGTTTTCGAAAGTATATTGTATGTTATTGACTTAAAACGTATATTGTATGTTATTGACAATCAAGTCATGAATGCAAATGGAAAAAAAATTGAATTGCCAACGTGGCTGTAAAAATTCATCGTGCAGGGAGAAAGTTCAGTTATTAGAACAGGTGTTGCTACTGGAAGCAACAATGCTCTTGCATGGCCTCATACTCGATGGGATTTGCCTTAGCTATAGCTTGATTCACTCGGCAAAGACTCAGAATATTGTGTAATAACTCTCTCTAGGATGAATCAATATGAACCAAAAAATACGCTACACACCTTGGCGTATGTGTAATCAACTGCATTACATGCGATGCTGGAAAAGATCTCGGTTTTCTGCCAGACACATTTCGACGCGGCGCTCCATGTTCCTGAACGTCTTTAGCTACGATATCGGGGGAGGGGAAAGCAGCGATTTCATGTTAGATGTTTTCCGTCATATGTTCCACGCTAAGAGGCTTTGTCCAATAGACTTTTCCAAAAGGAAGAAGTCTGTTGGTGTCGAATCTGGCGACTGGGTTTTCCAGAGCCAAATTGAAATTACCCTGTTGACGAAGAATGACTCAATTTCCCCCATGCTCCTTGCCGATGTTTGACACGTTGCTCCATTATGCTGGAAGTAACCTACCGTTAACACACGATCATCTAGTTGATTCACAAACTGTTAACAAAATTTCAGGTACACATCGGAGTTCACGGTGGTGTCATAGAAAATGTGGCCTATGATGCGCAACCGAAACATCGTGCACTACCCAACTTTTTGATCACGGAGCGGTGTTTGGTGAGTGGTCAAGGGATTTTCAATGGCTTGTATATGGGTGAATGGAGATAACTTCCAGATTCGCATGTAATGCAATCGATTACACATGCTTCAAGGTATGTAGCGTGTTTGTTTGGTTCAGACTGCTCCATCCTGGCTATTATTACAGAATATTAGGGGCCTCTGCCGAGTGAATCACCCCATATAAAATATTTAAGTCTTTCCCGTAAATCCTTGGTAATGATAAGAAAGAATAATATTCCGATGCAGGAAATTGTTTATTTATCTTGTTTGCATTTGTGACTCAAATAAAAGAGGAAGAAGAGGAATTAGAAATTAACAAACTCCTTATATTTCCGTTGAGAATCCCACATACACAGTCTGCAGTTAAGAAATGAATTTTCAAGTCTTTATGAAGTTTATTCTCATCTTTTCCACTTCTAAATTAGTTAAAAAATTTTCCAGAGGAATGTCATGCTAGTAAAACTGAAGGAGTTTTTGAAACTGATTTTGTTCAGGGAGGGAATTTTTTGTTTATCAAGTTTTTAGTTTTGGTAGTAACATTAACGAAGAATTATAGTCTAGAATTTTTTAAATATAGAAGATATTAAATTAAGGTTTAGGAATTAGAAAATTGTGAAGTAGATCCAAAAAAGGAGTTTTGTGCTTATAGATTATGATTTATTTTTTATGAAATGAATTTTCTGGTGCTAAGAGTTTTTTAAACGCAATGAAAACATTCAAGAATTATGCTTGTAGTTTAAATGTCTGACAAATTACTTTATTGAATGCTGAAAAGAATGCTTTCAATAAATTACGATATTTGAAATGCGGAGCTACATCTTATACATCAGGAATTTGCTATCTCATACGAATAAAGTGAAAAAGGTTTGCATATGTATTCATATCAAAAATAGTTAAGTTATTCATGCGTCGGTTTTGTATGCCGTTATTCAAATGTTACATGATGAGCACCGATTTAGGGCTACGAATTTTCAATTTAGAACAAATATAACATTTTTCTAAATGCCAGGAAACCCTTTATAGAAATAATAAATAAATCGTGACTAAAATTTTATATTAAATATGATAAATGTTTAAATAATTTTGGAAATAAATTTTTTTAAGGAAAAAGCATAGCATGTTAAAATGCCTTAACAACACTCTAAGTATTACTTATATAATTATACATTTATAATACGATACTGAAAACATTTGCAGCATGGCATCAAATCATTTTTTTGTTTTAATATTGTCTCTTTTGTAAGGTAGGTTATTATTTAGGAAGTTGTACATAAATCAATTGCTTTCTTCAAAATAAGCTGATGTTTTTACTTTAATGCAAACGGTTAAAAGAAAGATTAAATCAAACGCTTCAGAACTTTCAATCATATCGCTTATCCTCCCATTTTTGAAAAATATTTTAAGAATTTTATCACTTATATTATATTTCCTTGAATAAAAATTAAACTGAAAATTAATTAAAATTCCGTAACTAAATTCTGAGTCTCATCGTACTTTTTATGTATATGGTTAAAATAGAATCTTTAGTGGAAGCACGGAGTTTTCTAATCACACCACCAAATGTAACAGGCCATGCATCTATAATTCAGTTTCTAATGACGTTGGCTATCATAGAAAGCTTCATAGACTACTTACTATTCCTGCTCTTTCAGTCGTGTGTTTTGGAATGAATGTGAACATTTACAGTTCTGATAAGAGTTTTAAAAACTTGAAGTCATTTTCACTGGTTAAATTTTCAAACTGTTGGGAAGACATTGACTTTAAAGGGAAACACGTATAATAGTAGAACTACAGAATTACGTAACTCACGATATTTTCTACCACTTATCAATTTTTTTTTAAAATCTCTGAATAATTCCGAAGTATGCCCTGTATATGTTCCAAGCATATTTGATACAATTTTATTCACTTTTAAATTTTAAAATTTCACATAAAAATATTCTAATATGCTGATTTATTGATACATTTAGCATCTTTTCTCATAATGATACTTGTGTTATTTAAGTTTAATTTCTTTTAAATATGACTCATAAATGTTCTACAGAATTTATAAGTATATTTGTCTTTCGAGAAAAATATTAACGCTTTTTGGCGAGCAGTAATAAATTTTAATGAAAATTGAGTAATTTTTCATATTTTATTTTCCTCATTTTACACTAATGGGATTCATACAATGTCTAGACAACAGTGGTTCTGCGCACACTAATATTAAGTAAACAATGTCGGTTTTTAAGCCTAATACCTAAATCGTTCCAAAACTGCATACATAATTAATGGCTGAATCAATATATCATAATTTTTTTAACTGTCATCTATTGACACACATGTTGAATCCCATGAAAAAGAGTTTTACTTAAATAATCTAGTCAGAAAAACTCTGTATCCAATTACTTATAATACCATTATTTTAAATTGCTTTAATTGGGTGACACCGTTTAATATTTTCTAGGTGATTCGGAAGCAAAAGTAAAAAAACCTCTCCTCGCAATAATTAATTTCTGAAAAAGAAAAAAAAGATTTTGTTTATTTTAAATTGGATAGACAAAATATTTAGTTGCATTGCCCTAGATATAAATAGGCGCCATTTTTATTTAAAATAAAAATGTTTTTTACCCGCTCAGTAAAATTCTGAAAAATATTTATATTGTTAAAGCGTTTTATCTTCGTTCATATTTGTAAAAATATATCTAGCAATTTAAATGATTGCTCAGTATATATTCCGGGTATAAATTCTTAAACTACAAATACTGAGTGCAAACAATGGGATCAAGAAATTGATAAGATATATGATGTTAGAAACTGTCAAAGAAAAATTTTAAACAAATGAGCTGAAATTTAATAAACTGAAGTAAAAACCTTCTGAATTTTTATCGATGATGTGCGGGAGAAAATTTGAATGCTTTATATATGATTTTCAACCTCAAATAAAGTTTTTTGTTGGCAAATTTCTCATCTATTGACTTTTATTTCTTTTTTACATACATACATACATACATACATACAAACATACATACATACACACACACACACACACACACACACACACACACATATATATATATATATATACATACATACATACATACATACATGCATACATAATACATACATACATACATACATACATATATGTGTGTGTTAGTTAAAGACTATCAATTCTGGAACGCCATATCATGACTCTAAACCATAAAGAATCCCGTACCAAATTTTGAAATCTGTCGAATTTCATATCGGTTCAAATATTGACCCATTTCCGCAGGTTGGACCCTGTCAGAATTTAACGATTTCGGGCCTTTCAAGGGCATTTAACTCTCGTCTAATTTTCGATACTTTTCCATCGTTTTTGGATCGAAATGACTCTCAAACGTAAAGTATCTTCCATCAAGCACCTAATTTTGGAAATCTTTCGAATTTTATGCAGGGTCAAAATTTGGCCCTTTTCCGCAGGTCGGAACCTGGAAGAATCCGCAGCTCGGACACTGTGTGAATTGAGCAATTTTTGGGCTTCTCGCTTACATTTCACTCTCGTTTAAGAAAGCTAATGTAAGGACTTCCGCACAGTGTTCAGTGGTTATGACGTCACACGCCGATACGACATCATTCGGAATCGGCTCGATCGGTGAATTTTCGGGAATCTGAAGGTACACGTGGTCGAGCATAACTATCAATGAATTAAAAAAGTTAACGAAAGGACTTAGTTCGCACAGTGTTCAGCGGTTATGACATTACCGCTTTCACGGCTAATTCGGAATCGGCTCGAACAGTAAATTTTCGGGTTTCTGAAGGCACACTTGGCCCAGCATAACTGTTTATGAATAAAAAAAGCTGAAGGAAACAGTTCCATCCTGTGTTCAGTAATGTCAATCACCGATACGACGTCATTCGGAATCAGATGGAGTGGGGAATTTCTGGATTTCTGAAGGCAAATGTGGCCGTGCATATCAGTCTATGAATAAAAATAGCTGAAGGAAGCCCTTCCATAACGTATTCTGCGGTTATGACGTCAAGCCGATATCGTCGGCTTCGCGGAGCTGGCAGATGACGACACACGCCCGGTCACCTGGGGGAGTTAAAAGGCATATATATCATTCCGCTTTCACGCCTACTTTGGATTTGGCTTGATAGGGGGATTTTCGGATCTATAAAGACACACATGGCCGAGCATAACTTTCTATGAATTCAATCTCGACACTTCATTCATTTGTTTCCGAAATACTCTAAACAATAAAGTATCTTCCCTCCCGCACCTAATTTCCGCTGAAATCTTTATGAATGCCTTTCCTAAAGCTTCTTTTAGCCCTAGAGAACTATGTTCTTCCATGTGAATCCCGTAAATGAACACGGGACCACAGGATTCAAGATACTACGCCCTATGGCCGAATGGCTAGGACGCTGGCATTCGGTACCGGAGTCTATGGGTTCGAGTCCCACTCTTGGCATGGATGTTTGTAGCTGTTCGGAATCGGCTTTAAGCTGTAGGTTCCGGTCTAACTAACCCCCGTGTAGAAAAAAATGACCGCAACGCTCCAAAATTAACTAAAATTTAACCCCTTTCCGCAACTCGGACATTGTCAGAATTTTGCGTCTCGCTTACATTTCATTTTCGTTTAAATTTAGACACTTCTCCACCCTTTTCAGGCCGAAATGGCTCTGAACCATAAAGGATCTTCCATCCCGTATCTAATTTTGGGAATATTTCGAATTTAATTTGGGGTCAATTTTTGGCCCATTTCCGCAGGTCGGACAGTGTCAGAATTTAGCGATTTTGGCGCTTCGCTGACCTTTTGCTCTCACCTGAATTTGGACGCTTTTCCATTGTTTTAGAGCCGAAATGACTCTGAACCATACATTATCCTCCATCCCCCACCTAATTTTTGAGATGTGTCCAATTTTATTTGGGGTCAAATTTTGGCCCTTTACCGCAGGTCGGAACCTGGAAGAATTTAGCGATTTCGGGCGTCTAGCTAACATTTCACTCTCGTCTAACTTTCGGCCCTTCTCCATAGTTTTCCGGCCGAAATGACTCTAAAACGTAAAGTATCTTTCCTCCCGCACCTAATTTTTGAAATCTGTCGAATTTCATGCGTAGTCAAAATTTGGCCCATTTCCACAGCTCGGACACTATGAGAATTTAGCGAGTCTCGCTTAAACTTCACTCTCGTTTAAATTTCGACACTTCTCCATTCTTTTCGAGCCAAAATGACTCTAAAAAATAAAGTATCTTCCCTCCCGTACCTAATTTTTGGAAATCCGTCACATTTCATTTGGGATTAAATTTTAACCCACTTCCGCAGGTCGGAACCTATGAGAACCCCGAAACCAGCGATCTCGAGGTAGGATGTCATACCGCTGAAGATTTCATGAAAGTCCTTCGAAGAGCTTTTTTGAGTTCTAGGCAAACTGCATCCAATAGTCCAAATGCATCCCGAAAACAATCACGGGGGCGCAGGTTTCAAGTTACTCGTGAAAGCGATGACGTCAGGGAACCTGCCGTTCGAGTTCATCGTTATATCACCAAGTTATTGGGAAAAAGTCATACTTAATACGCCTTTAATTATTCTTAATTCTATTACTCCTGAAGACTTCTGCCTAGAAATCTGAAAATATGCCATTGGCGCCGATTCCGTATAAACTATGAGAAAAGGTATAGAGAATTAGCTCACTTCTACCCAGACTTGGGTGTATATAATTTGAAGTGGCACTCTAAATGAATTTGATACAAACACAGTTTATACATGAAACAATGTTTATTGAATTCGTTGCACATATAGAATTTGCTTTTACAGCAATAAGCATACGTACTACTTGTACGGAATATATATTAGCATTCAATAAAAATACACTTTGCAATACTCACAACCTAGAGAGTCAAACCAGCAGTTCTGCCACGTAAACTTTGGGCCCCATAAATACCAGCGCCGGCTAACACCTGGAGCTGCTTACCTCGTAGCTCCCTTAATTCGCTTATCTATCAACTTTAACAACCTCTTAATCAAGCTGCTTGGTATTTATACCAAGCGCGCATGCCGAAATTAGCACATCTCAAGCAGCTTCTTTAATTCATTCACTCAAAAGTTCGATTCTTGTGAATCGAATCTTATGTATACCTTACAAAGTGATGTCAAATTATATTAAAATTACCGATTTTCCCGCCACCGATCGAACTAACACGGGGCTTTCGGAACGATACCACTCACTGCCTCTCACTCCTGGGGTGTCGCAGAGCCACATAGGTACTCGAATTTGCGCTATATTAAAAATCCGATCTCGCCTTATGACGTCCTACCACTGAAAACTTCAGGAAAGTCTTTCCTAAAGAATTTTTAGTCCTAGAGAACTATATTCTGCCAAATAAATCCAAAAAACGAACAAGGGGACACAGGATTCAAGATACTCGTCAAAGCAATGACGTCAGCGAAACCGCAGGACGGACCCTATGAGAATTTGGCCATTTAGGGCATCGCGCTGACATTTCCCTATAGTCTAAATTTCGACACTTATCCGTCGTTTTGAAGGCCGAAATGATTCCCAACCATAGAGTATCTTTCATCCTGCAACTTATTTTCGAAATCTTAAGAAATTGGCCCGGAATTTCATTACGGGGCAATTTTTTGCATATTTCCGCAAATCGGACCCTGTGAGGATATAGATAGCTATTTTGGGCGTCTTGCTAACATTTCACTCACGTTAAAATTTGACAGTTCTCCATCGTTTTTGCTCCGAAATGACTCTAAAACTGATTCTTACTGATTCTTACTGATTCTTACCTTGATGACGTACTGAGAGTAGCATGTAGGAAGGATATACCTGATTTGTCTAAAATAGTTAAAAGTTTCTCTGAACATAAAAAAGAATCAGAATCCTATTTAAATAAATAAGTAATCGTTTGAATTAATTTAAAATTTTAATTTTACTTTTAAGATAATTATATGAGGTACAGTGTACTATGTTTCGGTCCGCGTAACGTAGTTAACATATGTATGTGGCCCGAGAGAAAAAAAAAGGTTGAGTACGACTGCCCTAAACTATAAAGTATCATCCATCCCTCACCTGACTTTGGAAATCTTTCGAATTTCATTTGAGGACAAATTTTGGCTCTTTTCCGCAGGTCGGACCCTGTAAGAATTTAGCGATTTCGGATGTCTCGGTACCATTACACTCTGGTAGAAATTTCGAAACTTCTCCATCATTTTCGAGCCGAATTGACACCTAATACATAAATTTTCTTCCATCCCACACATAATTTTGGAAATCTGTCGAATTTCATTTGGGATCAAATTTTGGCCCATTTCCGCAGGTTGGACCCTGTGAGAATTTAGCTATTTTGGGCGTCTCGTTCCCATTTCACTCTCGTGTAAATTTCGACAATTCTCCATAGTTTTCGGGCCGAAATGACTCTAAACCATAAAGTATTTAGCATATCGTCACAAATTTTGAAGATCTGTCGAATTTCAGTTGGAATGAAATTTTGGCCTATTTCCACAGGTCGGATGGACCCTGTGAGAATTTAGCTACTTCGGGTGTCTCGCTTACATTTCAATATTCTCTGAATTTCAACACTTGTCCATCATTTTGGGGCCGAAATGACTATAAACCATATGGAATCTTTCATTCCGCACCAAATTTTTGAATTCTGTCGAATTTCATTAGGGATCAAATTTTGGCTCATTTCCGCAGGTCGGACGGCATAAAAATTTAGCGATCTCGAGCGTCTAGCTGATATTTCACTCTCGTCTAAATTTTGCCACTTCGTTAACAGGCCGAAAGGACTCTAAACGAAAAAGTATCAATCGTCCCGCACCTGATTTTGGAAATCTTTCGAATTTCTTATGGGGCAAATTTTGACCCATTTCCGCAGGTCGGATTCTGTGAGAATTTACCTATTTTGGGCGTCTCGCTAACCTTTCTCTCTCGTCTAAATTTCGACACTTTTCCACACTTGCCACGTCGCATATTTTGGATAGTGCCATCTTGCCATACACGTTACAGTTTTACCACGGCGGCACGCGAACAGTTCCAAAAACTTAGCCGTTTTGGAAATGCTGCCACCACTGGCCCAGAAGCCAATTATCATGTCCCTTTGAAGGTCAGATAAATCACTTCGTTTCCGCATTGCTCCAATAACTGCAATGTTTTCCGCTCCCATCCGACACCCATTATATACCCTCGACTGCTAGTTCTGCCACGTGCCTTATGCGATTGGTTATTTCGCACCGACGTCGAAAATTGGCGGTGGTCACATTATTGTGACGGGGCTGTGCATAATTATTCCCAAGTTTGAAGTGTTATTGTGCGTTGTATCACCAGTATAAAAATTGTGTGATTAAATATCAACTAATTAATGTCTAAATTATTACTTGTCCTTGAATGATGGACTAAAGTGAACACTCTTTTGCAGATTTTACCTCAGGCTTACGATTTGTTAGGGCACTCATCTTTTCTAGTCGGTAGTGGTTGCATCAATTGCCGTGTGTGCAACGGTCGCCTAAAAACACTTGCTGAGTTTGACTGAATTTATCTGCCATAGAGTTTACAATGTTGAGGTGCTCTAAAGCCGTGCTGCGGTCTAATTAGCCCTCGTGTAGCAAAAATTAACCTTAGCGCTCCAAACTAAACCAAGCCTAACCAAAGCCGTACTGTTTAGGAGAAAATATTACTGGTTTTTCTCCTTAGAAAAAAAAACCATAGTTGCTTAGACTAACAGGGTTTTACGTTGTGGAAGTACAATCAAAAATAGACTAAGATTTTTTATGTTTGTGAACTCATGCAGATTAGTCCGAAATGATTATGATGTTGTCAACAGTCGTGTAATAATGTGTGATTTTCCTTGGAAAAAGAATGTCGATGTTATATATTAAAGTCAACCATGTTATTTTAAAGTAAAAAGAGAAAAAAATGCTGGAAAGGGTAGGAGATTTCATTCTAGAATGAGGTTTACCTATCCCTGTTCCTATGCGCGGGAAAGGATGCGAGATTTCTTAGGATAGATCCTGCCATAGTTTAGGGATGTAAATGTTAACATATCTGTTAGAAATACAAGAATGAACAGTCTGCTTTTAATATCAAATTGTGTGACAATTTTTTTAAACAGGAGATAAATGGAAGAATTAACAACGTTGCAAAAATGTGTAAAGTACATTGAGGGAAAAAATCTGAATTTCTATCGATTAATGGACTGGTACACAAGCCCTTCATAGAAAACAAAAAGCTGGCAATTAAATGATAATGTATTGAAAAAACATTGTATTCTTGTAGTGTTATAATATTGCATTCCAGAAGAGTGCAATGTTTATATGCTCTGAACTTGTATTCTCTTTACTGGAAGAGCCAGACCGCCTCTCTTTCATCAAACCGCTTTTACTCGAAAAAGAAATGAAACCGACTAGACGAAAGAGAAGATCCGGATGTCCGGCTCCTGAAAGAGATTGATGATTGTTGTTCAGAATAGGGTTCTTAATCTGACCTCTTCAAAAAAAGCCACTTTTGTGTCATGTCACATCACTCTTGCTAACATTTTGCATTACCAAAAGAATAAAGGACAGAAGCCCGTTGTAAAAAGTCTCTTGATAAATGGTTTGTTGCTTTTTAAACCGAAGAATATATTTTTAAAATATGTCAACAAAAACCACTGTTCCTATTTAAAAAAGATTAAGACTAATCATTGTTCCACATAGAAAAAGGTTAAAAGTTAATTTTCCTGCCTTATTAAAATTTGTGTAAACGAAAACTAAGGGCAATATGTGAAACCGAAAAATTTGTTTTCTTAAAGAGCTTGGCATATTTTAAATACAAACTGAAAAACAATACTGCGGTTACATTAATGCAGCTTTGAAAATATCCAGTAAGGATGATCATACTGCTCCAGAAGCAGAGCGTAGTTTCGTGTTAAGGCAAAGTTAATAATCTATTTTTTAAAAGAAATAGAATAAATACATAAGATGTATCCATATTTCAAAGAGTATGAAAATTGCTCCTTTAAATAACAAGTAAAACATTTATAAGGAGAGTTAAAAATGGTAAAAACTCAACTTATGCTTACAAAGGTCTTTAATATAATTAACAAGTATGTTAGATCAAAGAACAGTGTAATGATTATGAATATTTAAGATTGTTTAGATCTGAGGAATGATAGAAAACATAGTAATCCATTAAGATTACATTTTTTTGAAATAGCACAAAATTTATACAGCAGTAAGATTGTTAGGTATGTATTAAAATGGTGATATCAGGGATTAAAAAATGCTGATACATTTTGGAGGGATTTATCGAAAATAAAAGTTTTTTTTAGAAATGGGGGAAAAAATAAATTGGGAAAAAATCAGTTAGATAAAATGTTAACGTTAAGCGAGGATTGACTTTGATTCGTTTTCAAGTTAGTTGAAAAATGTCTTAAATGTCTTTATATGATCTAAAGGTAAACTATTTGCAGATTCAAAAAATTAAATTTATTCATTGTAATCTATATATATAAAAGAGCTTGTCTGTTTGTTTGTCCGCTATAAAATCATAGACTGTTTCACCCACCGGGACCAAATTCGGCACAGTTAATGTTTTGGACTCGAGAAACTTAAATCAGGAAAAACGAAATTTGGGGCTCAATTAGTTTTTTTAAATTAATTTTTTAATGTTTTTTGTGCCCGATAGAGGTGCGTCTACCCCCTGTGGATTCCCCTCGACTAGCTGCGTTGAGAGGGGTGGTTTGAGGACGGGGGGGGTCAAATTCCAATGCGCGGGAGAAAGAGGGTTGGGAATGACCTTAAAATCAGACGAAGGTCTGCAGGCTCTAAGTTTCTTTCTTTCTTATTGTTTGTATATCATTTCAGTAGAAACGTGCTAAGCGCATTCTGTCTGGCCAGATGAACATGAAGAGCGGGAGTGCAGCCCAGTATTTTTTTGATGGAATGCATGAAATATTTTATATCTATATATCTACCCGGGCAACGCCGGGCAATAATGCTAGTGTAAAATATTTTGAAAGTCATACTCATGTCAAATGAGATAAAATACATTAAATATGGTGAAATAATTAGATATCTACGGAAAGATATAGTGCACGATAAAAAGGAATCTATAAGAGCCGTATCTATAAATAAGAGGCGATGTTGTCAGTTATTTAACAGTTTAACAAACCTCTGTCTGAATTTAGGATGTATTTGTTTTTTGTTTTTAATTTTTTCAACATATATTAATATAACATTCAGTTAGTTGTTATCAGTATGAGCTATCTTTTATAAAACACAATATTTACATTAGATGAAATATTTTAATAGACATTTCTCTCATCAACTGGAACATAAAGTGTAGGAAATATATGATAACGTTCAAAGCGTCGTTGCTGAAAAGAAAAAAAATGTATTACTTAGTAATGTTTGAATAATTGCTCATACACTCATTTCGCCATTCAAAACCTAATGATATTTAACAAATATTACGAGTATTAAGGTTATTTTTAATTTATTAAAGATTAAAAATATTTATTAGATAAAGTGAAGCCATGCATTTAAACTGATAGCTTTCTAATGTTGAATATTATGCTTTAAATAAATGAGTTCTGAAAGAGCATGATGATGATGTGTGGTTCTTTTAATGGCCAAAAAATTAGAAAGAAAGGGAACCTGAACCATAACCTAAAAGTTTTGTAAAATGCCAAAACATAGAAAAAACTATACTCCAATTTCTAGTAACACTTTTAATGAAGCTGTGTTAATAAAGTATCTCTCAATTATTTTTTTAAAAGTTTTTGAAATTAGTATAAAGTTCTATCGATTTCGCTTGAAACGCGATATCCATTCTTGTATGTATATGTATGTATATATGCCAGGAACAAGCAGGAACAAGTAAACTTTATCATATTTCCTGTAAAATGTTACTTTTCTTCAGAATACTAATAACGTTAGGAAGCGACCATTTATTCCTATCTGTTCATGAGCGGAGATGAATTTAAAAAAATATTTTTTCCCCTTCTCTGATAACATAATTAATTGTTTCCAATCCCATTGTGTAAGACATCAAGCTTATATTGCTTAAAATAAAAGCTAATGGGGATTTAATAACTGTACAAAACTATTGGGAGGTATTTAAAATACAATAATTATTTTAAATATTTTTCTCTTGAAAAATCTGTATTGCATTTCGATTAATAATTTCTTCTAATAGCCAAAATATATTTTCATACACTTTTTAATTTTTTTCTCTTTAAATGCAAAATAACTTCAATTTCTTTTATAAGAATCTTAAGAAAAAGTTTTTTATATCTCCTTTTAATATAATATTTTAAATGAGACACTATAGCCGAATATGTAGGAAAATCTTTATATTTTTGGTCCATCAATCAAGCTTATTTTAGCTTATTATAGCCCCATTTGCATCTTATCATTTGAATTTACAAAAAAAAACCTGTTGGAATGAAGATGGGAAATCCTATACTCTATTTTACTTTATAATTATGATATAAATTGGAATTTTAGTATTCATTGCAGTTCCAAAATGACTTTCAAAATTTAAATTTTCCCTTTGCCGATAAAAGCACTCAGTTTTCTTTCATGGTTAGTGTACAAGAATGTTTTTTAATCTAAGAACTTTATTCTCATATTAATATCTGATGAAGATACAATAAAAAATTCAATCGTTGAGGGGAATTTTCATCTGCATTTAGATGAAATACGTTTCCAAGGGGTTTAAATTAACAAAAACATTAGACTGAATCGGATCCGTATGAATATTTATTCACGTGGTTACACGATTCAAACCTTTAGATTACTTGTTGTAGGCATGTATTTTCTTTAAGGGGAGATTAAAATCTTGTGTCTATATATAAATATTAAAAAAATAAGACACATTTTATAATATGAAATACTACAGAAATTGCTAAATTCAAGAAAAAACGGATTTTCGACATAAATTAGAGAGAATTTTTTGAAAGATAAAACATAATTCCTCGAGCTCAATTCATGAAAATTGCAAATGTAAAGATAAGTAATTTTAAAATGTCCTTTTTATAAAACAAAACAAACAAATCCATTATCTCTCTATTCTAAAAAGAACTAACTGCCGCTGCCGCCGCCGCCGCTGTCAAAAGCTTGTCACGCTATCTCCTCCGAAACCGCTGGGGGTATGGGGTCGAGACCGATACCAATCGATGCAGAACAATGTGGGGAAGAAAGTAAGACATGTCTCATATTCGTCGGACTTTAAGTTTTTTTTTAAATTTTATGTTTTGTGGGAAAATATTGACTTTTTCATGTTCAGATTACGATAACTCGCCAAAAAAGGATCGTAGAATTTTTTTTTTACAATCTAAGACTACAGACATTTCTCCTTCAAACAAGACCTCATTTGTTTAAAAATGATTTAAAACAGACTGATATTTTTATTAAAATTGAAAACCCTTTTTTTGGAAAAATTTATGCGTTTCGAGATATATAAATTCGATGCGCTCAGACTTATTATGTTACAAAGAAAATATTTATATCAACTGGAAGATGAAAGCTTTCTCATTCATATAAACTTCATTTCAAGTCTCTATCTTAAAATTTCGATTTTTAATTGAATTTTAAAGAAATACTTCAAAAAAATCTTCTCATTCGCTTCCTTTGAAAGAAGATCCGATTTTTCACCCATTCATCCATTTCGCCGGGCTTCATCCATTTCGTCGGGAAGGGGGGGGAAGCTTCAACTGTAAACAAATGAATGACTCAATCGCTGTAAAAAACTATTGAGTCATTCATTCACTTGATTCACCAGAGGAGCGAGCGTAGCGAGGCTAGGGGCGAAGCCCCTAGTAAGTAAAAAAAAATATTTATTCAAACGTAATAGGGAAATTTTTGGACTTAAAATATATTTATGATTTATTTGTAGCATTCGCACCAGCAAATATTTACTACTCTCCTCTGAAGTGTAAAATGAGTTTTTGGTACGAAGATTTTCGAGCAAATTACATACTTCGTTAAACACTTGATATTTGTAAAATATATCTCTTATAAAGCATGGGTGAGAACCTTTTACCATTTATTACGTTTTCATAGTCCCAACAAAGTATTCTAAACCAAACTGAGAATAAAAGATGAGAGAATAAGAGGAACTTATTCATACAGCATTTTGTACGTGCAAACTGAAAATTCCTTAAAAAGCTATTGGATCGAAAGAAAAAAAGCTCTGACATTGTACAAAGCTAAAACTTCAACAGGAAATTTGCAATTCAAAAAGAATGTCTCTCTATAAATTCAACAAATTTGCAAAGTACTTTGAGACGTGATTTGA
The DNA here is from genome assembly GCA_907164885.2 of Dolomedes plantarius. NCBI lineage: Eukaryota > Metazoa > Arthropoda > Arachnida > Araneae > Dolomedidae > Dolomedes > Dolomedes plantarius. The sequence continues at coordinate 195,495,424 of OU015494.1, forward strand.
CATAATATACGTTTTCAGAAGATTAATGTGATCTCGAAAGTGTAAATAAAGTGGTAATCGTCACTTCTTTTGCTTAAACGAGAACTATCAGAGCAAATTATCTTTGTTATTTTCTTTCTAAAGTAACAACGATAGAAGAGAGAAGGAAATAGAAGGTGTGTTAAAATGAAAAATTCTTTGCTCTCATTGCCCTGTAAATTTTATTTGGCATCCTATTAAAATTTTATGAGTAGAAATTTTGAGTCTAAAATATATTCGAGTATTTTGCTGGATTACTTTAGAAGAAGAATCAATATATATGATCCAGAATTATTATAAAATATTTCTCCAGTTTTAATTAAGAATAAAGATTCTTGCAATATGACACTCCCCCATATAAATATAAATATAAATATAAATATAATATATATATATATATATATATATATATATATATATATATATATATATATATATATATATATATATTATATATATATATATATATATATATATATATATATATATATATATTATATATATATATATATATTTATATATATATATATATATATATATATATATATATATATTTATATATATATATATATATATATATATATATATATATATATATATATTTATATATATATATATATATATATATATATATTATATATATATATATATTTATATATATATATAATATATATATATATATATATTTATATATATATATATATATATATATATATATATATATATTATATATATATATATAATATATATATATATATATATATATATATATATATATATATATATATATATATATATATATATGTATATATTTATATATATATATATATATATATATATATATTTATATATATTTAGATATATATATATATATATATATATATATATATGTGTGTGTGTGTGTGTGTGTGTGTGTGTGTGTGAGTGTGAGTGTGTGTGTGTGTCTGTGTGTGTAAAATCATGTAGGAAGTCATTTTGATGATTTACCCCAATTGAGCACATTTGTACAATTGCTAAGGCATATTACTAGAATAAATATTACGAAAAGGTGGTAAGTTTCCTACTTGGGCAGGTACTTTTGGATTTATTTTGTCAATATCTATAAGATCTGTAATGTAAATTTTTAATAGTAAGTTTAAAATTTTAAAGTTTTAAATCCTTGAATCACCAGTAGTTTCTAAAGCAGATTCCTTTTACTAAAAAATATAACAAAATACGCAGGTACGTAAAGATTATGTGGAAAAGTAAACTGAGTATGGATTATAATTTCTGTCCCCTTTTAAGAACTTTTCACCTTGATATTGTTAAAAACTGCGTACTGATTCCTTAGAAAAAAAAATCGCAATAAAATTATGTGTGGATAAATATTAACAGGATTTACCATAAGTGAATTCAGAATGAAATATCCTTTGATGCGTGAGGAATTCAGCATGTTACTTTAAGAATAATTAAGGATATTTTTTCCAGAGAAATAAGTAAATCCTGGAGAGCGGGTTTTAAATAAACATTGCAGAATATATAGAGTGATTCATTGGATTGCCACTGGAAGCAACAATGCCCTTGCATAGCCACATTCTCGAAGCGAATTGCTCTTTGCGATTTGCCCATTTTCCGATCTGCGAAATGGAGCATTCTGGGTGATTCACTCTTCAGAGGCCCCGAATATTCTGTAATAACTCTCACTGGGATGAAGCAATCTGAACCCCCCCAAAAATATGCTACTTACATTAACGTATGTGTAATCGATTACATGCGATTCTGTAAGTGATCTGCGTTTTCTATCAGACACACTTCGACGCGGCGATTTATATTCAAAAAGGTATTGCCTAGGATATCGGCGAGAGGAAGCGGCAATTTCACATTGGATGTTTTCCTTCAAATCTTCCACACTTGAGAGGCTTGTACCTGTCAAGTGTGGCTTGTACCTCTCAATAGATTCTTTCTTAGGTTCATTCTTAGGTTTCTTAGGTTCATAGAATTCATTCTTAGGTGACCCTTCAAGTGGTCTTTGAAGAATGACCTATCAAGTGTGGCTTGTACCTCTCAATAGATTCTTTCCAAATGGAGAAGTCTGGTGGTGTCAGATCCGACAACCGCGATGGCCAAAGTCCCTTTGAAGTTACTCTTTTGCCGAAGAATGACTCTATTTCCGCCATGCTCCTTGCCGATTTGTGACACAAGTTTCTGGACGTAACCTCCCGTTAACTGATGAGCATCCGGTTGATACATGAACTGTTCAAAATTGTCCAAATACATATCGGTGTTCACGGTGGTGTAAAAAATAGGCTGTCTGTGAAGCACAACCGAGACATCGAGCACCGCACACCAACTTTTTGATGATGGAGCGGCGTATAGTGAGGAGCAAAGTAATTTTCAGGGGCCCGTGTTTTCCGAGTTAACATAACCCGACAAACAGAACCACGTCTCATCCGAGAACCATGCGATGTGATGTGCCATCTACTGAGAAGCACATTGTACGTAGTTTCGTTCAGATCGCTTCGTCCAAACAAGAGTTATTACAGAATATTCAGGGCCTCCCTCGAGTGAATCACCTTATATTAAAAGTATTAGACTAACTATATTAGGAAGTAAAAATGATCAGTGTACCTCGAAAAGAGATGTTTCTAAGTTGTGTTTTTATAATGGTTACACAGTCCATCTGCAGGCCATATACTCCGTGGTTTTTGTCAACATTGTCATACAAAACGTTATAATCTAAGAAAATGATATAAAAAATCAGATTCTGAAAGGAAAATATTTTGCCATAGTTGTGAAATTTACTTTAAAATTTACCAAAACTACCCTTTAAAAGTAAAGGGCTAAAATGTTTGACGACTTCATTAAATTTTGCTTAAATAAGCTATGATAACCTAACATAAAAGTGGTAAAAATGAATATTGCTTTGAAAATTACTAATAATGAAATAAATGTTATAGAATTCAACATTTTGCGTTTAATATTTAGTATAACTTTCAAAGTTAATATATTTTCATCAATTTCCTTTAAATAAGCTTCCAGGAAACCAATCTGCAACATATTGCCTTTCAGATGTCTTTTCAGCTCTAAATATGACGAATGAATGCAATATTTACAACACTCTATTACACTGAAAGATATTTTTACCTCCAAGATTCAGAGATCATATTTCACTTATGGCATGACCTGAAAAGAAGAAATTAGTAGAGCGAAAATTGTTTTTGACTTACCACTTTCATATAAAGTCCTTCACCGCGGACTTTTTTAATGTGAAATCTCTAATCAATTAATTTGATATATTAAAATATATTTCGAGAATATCGTGTTTCCAAACTCGTCTCAAATAATTCTAATGTTGCGTAAGACCTTAAAAATATTCTTCCTAAAGTATTATAAAAAGTATAAAGAGGAATTTCTATCTTTAGAAATTTTTGCTTAGCAATAAGTTAATTAATATTTAGCGAATTTTGTTAAATACTTAGATAAGTAATAGTATTTTTAATTAATGAGAATAAATTTTAAAGTCCTTTTGTACTTTATCATCGTGAAAAACTTTTATTATTCTATAATTTATATGCTATATTTATATAAGCAGACATTTTTTACGGAAAATTGAAATATCATTTTATGCATTATTATATTTAAAAAAAATTAATATTATTATTTCAGCTTAACTGGATTTAATTCTTTTGAGTATGTTAATTACATAAACTATTTAAAATAAAGAAATTGCTGAATCGCATGTCCAACACAAAGGAAATGAAAACTCAATAGATTTCTAGTTTCTTTCATAAATCCTTTAATTACCATCGAATCCTAGGTTGGATGATGAAGAATACAGAGTCAATGGATTTATCTCTGAACAAGAGTTTTTCTCGGGCTTAATTTTTAAAAATTTTATGGAGACACAATTTGAAATTATTCTATAAAATATGTTTTATAGTAATGTATAAATTCTGGAGTTTTCTAAAATCTATGTGAATATTTATGTATAAAAGGGTAATTAAAAATTTACATTCTCCCTTAAACATCCCTTCCACAACTTTATCAGGTTTAATGAAATTTTCTTTTTCAATTTCTTTTAGTTTTGTTCTGTTGGATATGCTGATCAGTATGCTTCATTCTTTCATTTTTAATATTTCGTTTCGTGCAACAATAGTTCATAGAATTCAATGTATAAGTGCAAATATGTCATTTTTAAAGTGGAAACTAATATTTCAATCCTATTTACAGTGATCATCGTCTAATACGTCATGCTTTTGAAATCTGCTTTAGGTAAATAATAAATTATACCAAATGTTACATCTGGTAATTATTATATCTTTTTCCTTGTTGATACATGTAAAGATTTAATTATATATATATATATATATATATATATATGTGTGAGGGTCTGTTAAAAATATAAATGATATAAACGAAAAATGTTGTTATGTTTCGAAAATCTGTCTAATAATATTGCTAAACATTTTAATAAAGTTGAACTTTTTGTCATCGAATGGATATATAAAGAACAAGATTTATTGAAAAGGCTGAAGCATTGAACAAAAGGGACTTCTGGAAATCGGGACCATTCATTTGAGCTACTTTGATTTCAGATTTAGTCAGTGTTGTTTCTGACGTTTAAGTAATGTCTTTGTCAGGAACAGCTTACTTTTTCTTCGCCTGCTTCTACCCTTTTGTTCAGTTGATAAGTTTGTTTAAGTAACAAAACAGAGGTATTTCCCATCGCTTCGCTAAAAGCGAAGTATAGGAATGAACTCGAAGACTGAAACTTTTAAACTATCACAGTAAATACTAAGCTACACAATTCCAATAGATGAAAGCTTCCTGCTTCAAAGAAACTCAATTGCAGCATTGCATAGCATTTTCTTTGTGCTACAAATACTTCTATATTCTGCCGAGAGTCAGTGTTATCTAAGGCTTTGAATAGTACTTCGTTACTAGAATACTATGTACATTTCCCTGAAAGTATCATGCAGCTTAAAGTCTGAAGTTAAATTGAATTTTATATATATATAAAATAATTATGGAACATTATGAAGAGAGAAACTTTTTCTCTAATGAAGCGCATTCAGTACTGGGTATTTTAATACTGTATTCGATTTTAAAGCATTCTTATGTCTATTTGCGATGATGCTTATGTTTTACCCTAGGGTAAAAAAAAATCATAAAAATATTTTATGACATATTTCTTATTCTGATAGCCAAGCCATATTTTCACATTTCATAGTATACATAAAAAGTAAAATGTTTAGGAAATTACTGAAGAAATTACGAAGATATGACTAACAAAGCAAATTTTATCTATTTGGTTTACATAACTGTAAATATGTATACCGTATCTGGGGTTAAACGACTATTTAATGTCACAGTATGAGATAAATTTCAATTAATTGCTGTCCTTCTGGATCACTAAATTTGTAGTTTCTCAGTCATCTAATAAATTTTCCTTTTAGTTGAGTGTAGTGCGAAATTGCTTTCTTTTAAACGCATTAGTAAGAAATATTAATGAATTTGTAAAATTTATCTTCAGTATTGTATACTTTAGAACAGCCATAATCAACCTTTTTTCCTCTCGGGCCGCACATTGAAGCTTGGTGGGCAGCAGTTTCAGTACCCCTGCTTTAGAATCTGCAACAAGCCAATTTCAGTCACAATCTGCATTATTTCCTATTTATTATTAACTAGCTGAAAACCCGCACTTCGCTACGGAGTACATTCAAATTAAATACAATGGTCAATGTATGCAATTAATGCCTATATATATATATATTTATTTATAATAAATACGACGATCTATATATACAATTGATGTAGAAAAAAATTATATATTTATAAAAAAATCATAAGGGATATTTTTATAGACAAAATAATGTCCAATCGTCTGCCGCATTAGCAAGAAAAAAAATATTTTTTTATCTATTTAGTTGTTATACACGTGACGATAAATTTATTTAAAGTACCAAAAAAAGAAATCACGTAATCAGCATTTAATAAATTAAATTGTAAAAATTAATCTTTAAAAATTCACCAAAAATCAGGAAATGAAGGTAAAGATTCGAAAAAGATTTCATTTTAAAGGAATTTTTATGATCTTTCTCGTGATATAAATTTTATAACCCTCAAATTATTATTTTAAATGCAAACTTAAAAAAAAATACTAAAACAGCTTAAAAATTTAATTAAAAAAATCTAAGAAGAATTTTTCAAAAATCTCTCTTAGTACACCCCTACACTATAAGAAGAATCGCCATGCAAAATTTCAGCCCTTTAGGTCTAGCGGTTTGGTCTGTGAGTTGTATGTCAGTCAGTGAGTCAGTTACTGAACTGTTATATATATAGACTAGCTGAAAACCCGCACTTCGCTACGGAGTACATTCAAAGTAAAAACATCGGTGAATGTATGCAATTAATGCCAATATATATATAATAAATACGACGATCAATGTATATATTTGATGTAAAATATATATATATTTATAAAAAAATCGTAAGGGATATTTTTATAGACAAAATAATGTAGAAGAAGATATTCAAATTAAATCTAATATAAAGAATACTAAAGAATATAGTACAGTTAATATAGTACAGTTTCTAGAACATTTCTTTTACTGTATTTTAATATATTTTTGGATAATGTCCAATCGTCTGCCGCATTAGCAAGAAAAAAAAATTATTTTTTGTCTATTTAGTTTTTATGCACGTGACGATAAACTTATTTAAAGTACCAGAAAAAGAAGTCACGTGATCAGCATTTAATAAATTAAATTCTAAAAATTAATCTTTAAAAATTCACCAAAAATCAGGAAATGAAGGTAAAGATTCGAAAAAGATTTCATTTTAAAGGAATTTTTATGATCTTCCTCGTGATATAAATTTTATAACCCTCAAATTATTATTTTAAATGCAAACTTAAAAAAAGTAAAAAAAACAGCTTAAAAATTTAATTTTAAAAAATCTAAGAAGAATTTTTCAAAAATCTCTCTTAGTGCACCCCTACACTATAAGAAGAATCGCCATGCAAAATTTCAGCCCTTTAGGTCCAGCGGTTTGGTCTGTGCGTTGTATGTCAGTCAGTCAGTGAATGAATGAATGAATGAATGAATGAGTCAGTTACGGAACTGTTTTATATATATAGACTAGCTGAAAACCCGCGCTTCGCTACGGAGTACATTCAAATTAAATACAACGGTCAACGTATGCAATTTATGCCAAAAAATAAATATATATATATTTATAATAAATGCGATGATCAATGTATACAACTGATGTAAAATATATATCTATCTATATATATATATATTTATAAAAAAATCGTAAGGGATATGCATTTTTTTTTGGATAATATCCAATCGTCTGCCGCATTAGAAAGAGAAAAAAATATTTTTTTTGTCTATTTAGTTGTTACGCACGTGACGATAAATTTATTGAAAGTACCAGAAAAAGAAATCACGTGATTAGCATTTAATAAATTAAATTCTAAAAATTAATCTTTAAAATTCACCAAAAATCAGGAAATGGAGGTAAAAATTCGAAAAAAATTTCATTTTGAAGGAATTTTTATGATCTTTCTCGTGATAGAAATTTTATAACCCTCAATGTATTATTTTAAATGCAAACGTAAAAAAAGTTTAAAAAACAGCTTAAAAATTTAATTTAAAAAATCTAAGAAGTATTTTTGAAAAATCTTTCTTAGTGCACCCCTACACTATTAGAAGAATCGCCACGCAAAATTTCAGCCCTTTAGGTCCAGCGGTTTGGTCTGTGCGTTGAATGTCAGTCAGTCAGTGAATGAATGAATGAGTCAGTTACGGAACTGTTTTATATATATAGATTAGTAAAAATGATAAAGTACTCTTATTATTATATATAAAATGAATTAGTGCATTTTACGTTTTAAAAGCTTAATAAGTAATAATTTTATATTAGAAAACGGAAAATAAAGCTAAATATTATTGCAGAAATTAATACGACTATTTAAATTGTATGTGTGTGTGTGTGTGTGTGTGTGTAATATCCTTGATGGAATCACGATGGAAAACTGGCCGGTTGAAAAGACAGAGCTTACATCACACTTCATCGTTGTAGTCGTGCTGTTTTCAAATACGAGTGGCTGGCGAATGGCATAGGAAGAAACAACTAGGAACACAGACATCTCAAAGGTTAATTGAGTTGTCGTTTTATTTGGATTACTTCGAGGTTTTAATTACACTTCATAAAAGTCACAGTCAAATTTATTTACGGATTATCGTTTTGAACACTGCTCCAAGGCTGTCGGGACAGCACAGGATAAAATAAAAGACAAAGGGACGCAGTGTGCCCAAAATTTGACGTCCTAACAGTTCTGTGGCAAAACACAAAAAGGCCCCGAAATCGATGTTCAGAGCTCTATGGTAGAGGCATATTGAACCTTTAATTGTCCAGAAGCGGGCACATGACCCCATCACTCCCGGCTTCCAGAACTTTCGACTTATATAACGACTAGCTGAAAACCCGCACTTCGCTACGGAGTACATTCAAAGTAAAAACAACGGTCAATGTATGCAATTAATGCCAAAATATATATATATATATCAATATATATATATATATATATATATATATATAAATCGTAAGGGATATTTTTATAGACAGAATAATGTAGAAGAAGATATTCAAATTAAATCTAATATAAAGAATACAAAAGACTATAGTACAGTTAATATAGTACAGTTTGTAGAACATTTCTTTCACTGAATTTTAATATTTTTTTGGATAATGTCCAATCGTCTGCCGCATTAGCAAGAAAAAAATAATTTTTTTGTCTATTTAGTTTTTATGCACGTGACGATAAATTTATTTAAAGTACCAGAAAAAGAAGTCACGTGATCAGCATTTAATAAATTTAATTCTAAAAATTAATCTTTAAAAATTCACCAAAAATCAGGAAATGGAGGTAAAAATTCGAAAAAAATTTCATTTCGAAGGAATTTTTATGATCTTTCTTGTGATATAAATTTTATAACCCTCAATGTATTATTTTAAATGCAAACGTAAAAAAAGTTTAAAAAACAGCTTAAAAATTAAATTAAAAAAAATCTAAGAAGAATTTTTGAAAAATCTTTCTTAGTGCACCCCTACACTATTAGAAGAATCGCCATGCAAAATTTCAGCCCTTTAGGTCCAGCGGTTTGGTCTGTGCGTTGTATGTCAGTCAGTCAGTGAATGAATGAATGAATGAATGAATGAGTCAGTTACGGAACTGTTTTATATATATAGATTATATAAGGTTTGGCCGCACGTGCCTTAGAGGAAAAACTAATAAATTACTTCGGGTTGGATTTAGGTCACAATCAGGATGAGGGACGGTGCTCTGTTGCAATAAGATAAAAATCATTTTTAAAAAGTGTGTCAGTGATGAAAGGGATTTGAAATTTATTTCATATATAAGAAATTTATTATATATATATATATATATATATATATATATATATATATATATATATATATATATATATATATATATATATATATATATATATATATATATATATATATATATATATATATGCCAGAAAATTCTGCTTCGTTTCAGCTTTAATTTTACTCCTCTACATTGTCAAGAGTAACAGTAATACTTAGGTCCTTAAATTTTTGTTGCTGTTTTCAAGAAATATGCCTCTCCCTGCTTCATAATGATTGGTTTGCCATATCTTTCAGACATAAAATATTTAAAGATATTTGAAATTCAGAAATCTTTTTGTATTACCCCGAAGTACACCTCCAAGCATAAAAGAAGATAACTAAGAAAAACGTGACATAGATGTGCAAGCCAAGTTAGATGTTAGTCTTGGTTTAAACTTTTACGAAAGACACGCCAGTGAATAAATAATTGGTGGACATTTTTATTTAAAATTTTACTTCAGATTGAATGGGATTACAGTATTCTTCAAAAGGTTTCTTCGTCCTGGAGAAAACAACACTTAATTGCATCTACATTTAATTTGAAATTAGAATTGTGTTGTTTTAATAATTTTAATATTTATTAAATTAGGTGCACGGTCTACAGAATGTTTGTTTAGACAAGAATAGTTATCAGGACGAGACCTTTGAGTGTAAACATAAAGTAACTATTTGATTACTTTGCTGAAAAATAAAATAACCTTTAATACGACACAACAGAAATTTTCAGGTAAGAAATGAATATGAATTTAAGTCAATTGACATGAAGTAGGAATTTAATTATATAACGAAAGTAATGGTAGATTTTTTAAATTTAATTAAATATAATGTTTATTGTCTAAGATAAATATTTGCATATTATCGTTATATTTTGAAATAAATTAATTAAAATTTTACTTCTGCGTTTACCATTAAAATAAATTCTAAATTATTTCAACCATAGTAAATAGAATATTTTTAACGTTTTTTAACGTTTAAATAAAAAAGACTATACAACTCATAACATGAAACTCATGACATTATTCAAACTATCTGTTGTATAAATACTCGTTTTGAATATATTTTGTCTGTGTCTTTAGATTAGAAACTACGACAGGTACTAAAAATTTCGTGTTAAACGTAAACCTTTTGAAATCTCCATGCTTGCTTTATACGAGATTTACCGTCATTTACAAATTTAGAGAACTCAATTTATTCATGTAAGATAAATTTTTCATTAAAGCATTCAAGTTGAAATAAAGATGACTATTACAAGTTTTGTACAAATCAAAACTCAGTTATTTTAATAATAAGTCAACAGTTCTATTATCCTTTAACGTACCGCAAGTAAAAAAATAAAAGACTCAAATAATGAATCAAATAATCGAACTCGAAATTTCTTGTAACTCATAAAATCGGGCTTCATTCATTACTAAAAATTAAAAGCTATGGACAGGAATCACTAGGTTTTGAAAATAAGTTTTTGTACACTTATCTTTTTAATAAAATAATTTCAAACAGTATTTTTATTTGACCAATAAAATCTACTAATGGCAAAATTTTATTTTCCTTTTACAAAGCCATAACCCATTTGGAATTGATCCTATCATTTATATGGAATGACATAGATACTCCATTGTATTTCAAAGGTAACTTCATGATGTCTAAGCTTTTTTCTTATGTCTTCATTACTTTGTAACCAGACATTAGATTTCAATAAATTGTTAATGCTAAAAGTGATTTTGTGTTGAGTTGTCACGTTATGAGAATTAATGCTTTCAACTGTGTTTCTATTTCGAAACTTTTAAATGTTGGTTTCATATAACTTCTTTTCTTCTAAATTAAAAAATAAAAAATACAATTTGAGTTTCCATACTTTTAGACCTACTGTACATTATTTATATTAATTCAAAACAATTATCCTCAGCTAAAATTTTTAACGAAAATCATGTTCTTTTTTTGAAGAAAAATATTATTTATGAAATATAATATTATTTTCATACAATGAATTTAAGCGATAACAAAAATACTAAATTCCAGTTTTACTTTATATATATATATATATATATATATATATATACTCAATTTTTTAAAAACTTTTAAAATTAGGTTTAGAGTTTCGACTGAATATGTAAACACTGAAAAATGAACACTAACCACGATTTTAAGTGAATTATATAGAGCCTGAGGTAGCCTAGTGGTAGCGCATCGGCTTTCGGTGATGAGGGTGCTCGGATAGAATCCCGACAAGTGCCATTAAATACCTCCGTGTTTAAGCTGGATATGGGTACTTTAATTCCGTAGACCGAAAGTCCCTCTAAGCGGTCAGAGAGGGTGGGAGAGAGTACGATCCCCAGATGTCACCCCAGGGAGTCCTCAGTCGAAATTGAGGTGGCACCCGGCTAAATCGGACTCTGATCCTTGTTGTGCCACTATAAACCGGATCCGCACCTCTCAGACCGCTAGCCTATATGAACCTGGTCTAGAATACTTCCGTTCAGGGGATATTAGAAACAACAACAACAACGAATTTTATTTTAATGTTTCTGTCATTTCACAGAGACATACCAAAAATATATAAATACCAAAGCTTTATAGTTTCAACAATTTTGTCGTGATAATATATTAAATTTACAAACACTAATGTTATTTGAGGGAGTTTTACCGCAGACTGTTGTAACATTTTTCTATGCATATTTCTGAATATAACGATGCATCGAGGTATTGATATATAACAGTTTTGTTCCCTACAAAAGTATATTTATCTGTAGTTGCTAATGATTCCTTTCAAAGCTCGAAAAAACTGATAATATTGAAACTTTCGTAAAATCTGGGCAAAATTTGATAAAGGTGCTTTTTTAGTTATCATATACAAGAAAATTTATTTTCCGTTGCTAAAAATTACCTGTCAGTAGATGTAAAAATAATTCAAAAATTTATGTATAATTTCTTAATCTGCATTGACAGAAATTATTTATGATTAAAGTTTCAGTTACACTATGACATAAGGCCCATATGAGACATGCGTAAAATTCTGACAGTCTATTAGAAAAATCTATTAATTTTGGTCATAAATATTATTACGTATGATTACTTAATTTTACAGATTCTTATACACTTTATAACTAGAATGCAAAACATCTCCTGCGGGTATACATATAAATTAAAAATTATAAACTCTATATTTATAATTGATTTTAAAAATATTTTTTAGATGGTAAAGGATTTTTTTTGCATTAAAATTGCTAGTAAAATGTTTATTGAAATAAGTGAAAAATGATTTTCAAATTTTTACTGAATTATTATTGTAAACATTTTTTATTTTTTAAACACTTCATAAAATAACAAAAATTGCTCCAAATTTTCTTAACAAGAAAATATTTCCACACCATTGCATTTTTTTGAGCAAAATGTGGAAGGTATATTGTTGAATAAAAAAAATCCCAGGTATTCTACAAAAGTAGCTTTCGGAAATTGGTACCATTCTCCTGGAACACTTTATTTTCTGTTCCACTCTGTGCTTTTCGTGACGTTTAATCTAAACTTTCGATATGGAGAAGCTCTTTTTTTCTCTATCTTCTCTCCTTGCAGGATAATGGGTTAGTTTTAAGTAAGAGCGTGAACTCTTCTTTTTCCCGAATTTTAAAGAGAAAGGTAGTGTTTTGTATATGTGTGAGAGTGAGGTGGGAACTATTCCAGCCAATCTTATAAAATGGTATGTAAAAGGGTTTCTCCTGAAATGAAATAGAGTATGTGCTTCTTTAGCATATCAAGGAATCACACAATAGATTTTTTTTATTTAACTCAGAAGAGACACGAAAACATGGTTTGCTCTTGTAAACAATATTATGTTCACGCTGAGAATTTGAAGCAAAAAACGTTTGATTAATATACGCCTCTAAAAAGAGGATTTTTAAAAAGTGTTTAGTTTTTTTAATCTTTCTTAAATTTCAAACACAAAACCGCCTTTTCAATCGATGATTATATGCTTTGTAAGGAAAGATATAACGACGTTTATCAACGACATTATTTTGGAGTAAAGTATAAAAAAGGGAAGTATGAGGGAAGTCAGATGAATATTTGGACAATCCTATTTCTTCAGGATACCTGTTATCTTTTATAAAATTGTTCCATGCACACTGTGATGCTGTATACAGCGAAACTTATCTAATTTTGCACTAAATACCCGTATATTAAATCTCAATATGTTCGCTGTGTTCTTAGCTTCACTATAGATCATTTGTTATCGCCCGTTTTGCTTTGAATCGATTGTTTATTCATTAGCTTCTAATTTCAATTCGGGACTCAAGGCCTCCTATCTCTGTGAATGGTAATTTAATTTTGATATGAATTTCACGTATATCTCACGCAAAAAACCCATTTTCTTCAAAGTTAAATCATGAAAGTATTAGGATATTTAATTTTGTTTGGAACGCAGTGACGAAATTAATACAACCTGTCGTATAAACTCTTACTCACTTACCCTTATACTCGTAAAACCAATTCGTATGTGTAGCAAGCTTAACACTTGCTTGCGAATATCTAGTTGAAATTTTCCACTACCATCATAGCATGTTAGCAAGCAGATTGGATTTATATGTGCATTTATTCAAAACAGTGTAATACAAACTTTATTAAGATAGAACTAAGTATCAAGCAAGCCTTTGTATAGGTTTTATTTCGACAATCTTGAGGACATTCGTCCATATGCTTTCGAGTTAAGGCCGAGTTTCGACCCATGCTCATTTTGGGGAGTTGTCATTCCTAACCACTCCACGGCGTGGGAGACTTTTGGAACATGTTACTATATCAAAATTAAATAAATTCAGCGCTTCCAAAGTCTAAACCAAAATGTGGTTTTAGAAGTAGTCTCTCTCTCTCTCTCTCTATATATATATATATATACATATATATATATATATATATATATATATATGTTGTGAAGGATCCACAATTTGAACATTTTGAACTCCTTCCAACGTTATAGCCATTTTGTTCTTCCAGCACGATTACGGGGCATAAAACGGCCATATTGGAACTGCACCAATTTTCCAAGAAACATCACCCCTCCTGAATTCCTCAGGACGCGGGAAAGAAATTCCAGGAAATTCAACGGACTTCCAATTTTCTTGGAAATAAGCGTACCACGTGGGTCAACCATGGGAATGTCAGAGCATCCTGCCCTCGAATAAAAAACTCGAAGAGGCAATAAATTTACGTGAATAACTAACCTGGGGAGGGGTTATGATAAAGATTGGGGGAGCCCCGAGTGTGGGAGAAACGACGTTCGGAGAGAGAGCGAGGGAGCGATTGGAGGTAGCGAGCTGCAAGAGAGCCTGGGAAGGAAAGACGCCCCCGTAAAATGGCGAGATACCCGTCTTCAACCGCCAGCACCGAATCCTGTTGCATCCGCCAGTGAAATGCCACATGAATTTCTACCCGATGCCTAAAGCCTCCTCCTGTAGAAATGCCCTCAACGATGCCACGCTATGCTGTTTTCATCATACTCCCCAGGTTGGTCATAAATTCCCCCTCTAAATAGTGCTCATGCCTTCTGAGAGATTACGAGACTTTTATTTCACTCGACCCATAATGGTTATGCCGCAGGAAGCGGATGAAGTATGCCCTAATTCGGTTAAAAATATGTATAGCCAAGATCTTAAATATAATATGTAAACCCGACCTTTTCTTGTAAAATATTGTATAATAAATGTTGTTATTTTTATTTATAAACGCATAGTTACCTTTGGAGTTCACCTCCCTAAATTTACACAACGCAAAGGGGTATCTCGGGTACCCCTCATAACAATATATATATATATATATATATATATATATATATATATATATATATATATATATATATATATATATATACAGAGGCTGTTCGCACATTTTTTAGACGATTTTGGTAAGCGGTAATAAAAAATCGTTTGAAAAGATAGTTCAGAATAAGGGATGTCAAATAGAACATTTAAAACACAAGAATTTTATGTAATTTACTTTTGTGAATACAATATACATCGTCTAAAAATGTGTGAACAGCCTCTGTATATATATATATATATATATATATACAGGGTGTCCCAAAACGACCGCATAAACTCTGCACAGCTAGATTCCTTGTTGGGAGTACATAAAAACTGCCCAAAGAAGCGTTCCTGTACGATCCATAGTTTATGAGAAAAATACGAAAAACAAAGTATGACGTCACTGCCAGTGCAAGAAAAAACACTTTATTGAACATATCAACAGCATGCACAATTTAAAGCAGATGTACAAAGTGTCCGCAGTGCATGTCGAGGCAGGTTTGAGCACGCCGTGGAATGGCTGTCATCACACGTTGCAGTATCGCGGGGTCCACCGAAGTACAAGCAGCATGCAGACAAGCAACTAAGTCCATTTGTGTTGTCACTACGTCTCGATACATCAGTTCCTTGAGATGACCCCATAGGAAAAAATCCAACGGTGTAAGATCTGGCGAACGTGGCTGCCATAGAACGGGACCCCCACGTCCGATACAGCGGCCGGGGTATTCCATATCCAGCCAACCACGTACAGGAGCACAGAAATGCGCCGGAGTCCCATCATGCTGGAACCAAAGTCCCTGTATTGCCGCTAATGGTATGTCATCGAAGAACTCGGTTAAGACCTCATTGAGAAACACCAAGTACGACTGTCCCGAGAGCCCTTCAGACAACAGATATGGTCCAAGCAGGCGATCTCCGAGTATGCCGGCCTACACGTTAAGAGACCAACGTTCCTGATGTTTCTGCGGCCGGATTGCATGCGGATTGACCTGGGACCACATATGGCTGTTGTGATGGTTGAATACCCCATCACGAGTGAAACACGATTCATCAGTCCACAGGATATGTGAAATGAAACTATTATCTGTGTTCTGTTGCTGCAACAGCCATTCACAGAAGGCTACGCGTTTCTGAAAGTCATCTGGTTTCAGACCTTGCACGGTTGTGTACCGAAATGGGTGTAGCCTCTCAAACCGTAAAAGCCTGTGCACAGTACTTTTACTCGAAGTCATCTCACGGGCTAATGCACGTGTGCTTACCTCGGGCGTCTCTTCTACCCGCTGCAGTATTGCATCCGCCTGTGCTACCGTCAGGCCGCTCCGCGGTCTTCCAGTATCGAGAAGATTGGCTGTTGGCAAGACGCTTCCCGTATTTCGCAGTCTGTCGTCCAGCCTACGGATGACATTGACATCGGGAGGACGGCGTGACGGATATCGACTGGCATACTTCCTAGCAGTTCGTAAGGCATTTCCATTACATAGGCCGTACATCAAGTACATGTCGCAGTAGTTACGAACGGAGTACATGGCCACCATACGCAGACTACCGGTATCTGCAAGATGCAGCCTTTTAAATACCAGTTCAACGGCGGCTTAACGTCATTCCATGGCGCGCGAGTATGCATGACGCGATATGCGAGGCGAACGGTTTAAACATTATCGTCTGGAAATATATGCAAATATTGTTGTTGATATGTCCAATAAAGTGTTTTTTTTTCTTGCGCCGGCAGTGACGTCATACTTTGTTTTTCGTATTTTTCTCGTAAACTATGGATTGTACAGGAACACTTCTTTGGGCAGTTTTTATGTACTCCCAACGAGGAATCTAGCTGTGCAGAGTTTATGCGGTCGTTTTGGGACACCCTGTATATATATATATATATACAGTGGACGCTCGTTAATTCGAACTCAAAGGTTCTTAGAAAAAAGTTCGAATTATCCGATGTTAAGAGAAAATATATAACTTTAAATGTGTATCACTGAAGAAGAAAATCTTCTAGTATGTATAACCCCAGAAAATATATTATACTATGTTATCTAAAGTTAAACATATTAAAAAGCAATACAGACTTACCTTAATCATAAAATGAAGCAGAAGATATGTAGTATAAAGTAAACTTTTATTAAAAATATGAATTACACTTTGGGGAAAAACTGTAAAATGGATGTTTGGTTCTGTTTATGATGCCTACATTGTTCAGCCAGCTTCTCGATTTGAAGTAAACATTTCAATTCATTTTCAGAGGAAGGTTCCATCTGAATAAATGCTTTCAGAGTTTTAATAGATTCCATTATGGCTTTGTCCATTATGGCCGCATTAAAAATATCTTTCGGCAGGTAAGTAGAGAAAAGCCCTGGCAGTTTCCTACCGAAATTAGTACATACGTCTTCGTTAACATCAGAGCTTTGGCCACATACAGTTTAATAAGAAATATTGTGCCTTGACTTAAATCGAGAAAGCCATCCATCACTGCATTTAAAATTTTCAATACCCATTCAAATTGCCAATTCATCAGCCTTCGTCAGCACTAGGGGTCCATTTATCGGAAAATTTCGAGATCTAACATCCTGGAACCATAGCAGTAGAGCTTTTTCTAGAACTTCTTGGGACGCATTTCCCATGCGTTTCCTTCCTCTAGTAAATTTTTATTTTTCCCATGAATCTAAAATTGACTCCTTGTTTTTCAAATTAGTTGACAAGGTATTTTTTTAAAATTCCATAGTCAGCTGCTAACTTTGTTTTACATTCGCCATTCTCTACTTTCTTTAAAATTTCTACCTTTGTCTCCAAAGTTAGGGTTTTGTACTTTCCACGTGTAGACGTCCTGAATTTTTACACGTTCACACCACACAATGAGGAAGAAAAGCTCGACCAAATTATTTTGTCTGCACTGCAGTTATAACTGACGCAGCTCCATAGAATCTGTAGTAAAGACTAGCTTTTCTGAAATTCTAAGAAAATCGATCCAAATAAAGGACAATTGCTTTTTCCGTTTAGCACTAATAAGAAGGACAATAGCTACTAACGTTTAGAGAACATGCAATAGTCTAGGGATGCAGGCATGTGCCTCTTTACACAGAAAAGAAATTTTGACACACAAAATAATAAATACAGTGTGTATTTTCTCCATTAAACGAGGAAAATGAATTTTTTTTTGTCAAATTTTTAGTTCGAATTAACCGAAGTGATAAAAATTTAGTTCGAATTAATGAGATATTTTTAATATTAACTCCAATACGAGTTTTTTGGGACCTTTGGATTAGTTCGAATTAACCGAAAGTTCGAATTAACCGAGTTCGAATTAACGAGCGTCCACTGTATATATATATATATATATATATATATATATATATACATTGGTTATCCAAATAATGGAAACACTAAGAAACATCATTAAAACCTGTATTAATACGACGCAGGATCACTTTTGCCATGCAATACCAACTGAATCACCTTGGGATTGGATTATACAAGTCATGAATAGTGGTTAAGATTATATTATGCTATTCTTCAGGGAAAAATCATGAAAGTTACTGTAGAGATGCTAGGGTGGATATCGATACCTGGCTCTAACCGCTTATACAGATCACAGTGGGTGCATGATATATTGTTGGGGGGATTGTACAGGACAAGATAAGATATTTGACGTCTTTTTCATACTCTTGAAACAAATACTTGATAGATTTCGCTGTATGTATAGTGTGATTACCATCCTGGAGAACGCCATCTCCTGCAAAAACAATGTTTGCACCACAGGATGGACTAGTGAGCTAAAATTTCGACATTCAATCTCCCTTTCTCCCTACCCATTCAATCTCCCTTTTAGGGTTACAATAGCACTTGAAGAAAACCATGAGATGCCATCCCAAACCCCGATAGATCTACCTCCATGTTTTCCAGCTAAGATGAGACAGCCAGAATCTTACGCTTGTATTGGTGTTCTACAGACATAAGCACGTCCTGTTGTGAGGAACAATGTGAACAATCATTCGTCGGACCAAATGCCGTTTTTCGACATATTACTCGTCCAGGATTTGTGCTCGTGGCACCATTGTGGATGCTATTTTTTATTAGCATCTATTACAAGTGGCATGCGAATGGCTACTCTTCCGTAAATGCTTTGTTTGTGAAGTTGCCTTCTACCTCAAATGGTTGATACCGGAACATGCAGATGCAGATTGAGCTCTTCGGTCATTTTGGTTGCAGTTGTTTTCTTTCTTAATGTCACAATCCGCTTCAATACCTCGTCCGTCTCTTTCACTCAGCTCTCCCTTTCGCCCACTATATATATATATATATATATATATATCACTAAAAACTACATACCCCTTCTAAAATTCTGAACTATTTAAATTCCTTTGGGCGTTCTGTTGGGCCTTCTGTTTGGCAAAAGATGTTTTTCCGTGCACTCTGTATGCTATCATGACTTTCGATACCATAGCTCTTAAAACATCCATTAGCCTGGGGGTTGCAGTAACAGATAGTCTAATTTAAACGCGCTCCAACAATCTGCCCTTTTCGCAAGTTATGCAAGGTTTGACATTTTACGCCGTTCCCCCCAAAAGCCCGATGTCCTTAGCTTCATTACTGCTACCTGACAGTAGAATAATACATACACTATATTATATAAATATTACCGGTGGCCAGACTTTTAAAGAATACGAAGCACATTCATAAACACCACTAATATTGATAGGTGTTTCCATTATTTTGATAACCACCTGTATTTATATATATTACATATATCTATATATATAAAACAGTTCCGTAACTGACTCATTCATTCACTGACTGACTGACTGACTGACATACAACGCACAGACCAAACCGCTGGACCTAAAGGGCTAAAATTTTGCATGGCGATTCTTCTTATAGTGTAGGGGTGCACTAAGAGAGATTTTTGAAAAATTCTTCTTAGATTTTTTTAAATTAAATGTTTAAGCTGTTTTTTTACTTTTTTTAAGTTTGCATTTAAAATAATAATTTGAGGGTTATAAAATTTATATCACGAGAAAAATCATAAAAATTCCTTTAAAATGAAATCTTTTTCGAATCTTTACCTCAATTTTCTGATTTTTGGTGAATTTTTAAAGAATTTTTATTTTTAGAATTTAATTTTTTAAATGCTGATCACGTGACTTCTTTTTCTGGTACTTTAAATAAATTTATCGTCACGTGCATAAAAACTAAATAGACAAAAAATAATTTTTTTTTTCTTGCTAATGCGGCAGACGATTGGACATTATCCAAAAAAATATTAAAATACAGTAAAAGAAATGTTCTAGAAACTGTACTATATTAACTGTACTATATTCTTTAGTATTCTTTATATTAGATTTAATTTGAATATCTTCTTCTACATTATTTTCTCTATAAAAATATCTCTTACGATTTTTTTATAAATATATATATATATATTTTTTACATCAATTATATACATTGATCGTCGTATTTATTATATATATATTGGCATTAATTGCATACATTGACCGATGTTTTTACTTTGAATGTACTCCGTAGCGAAGTGCGGGTTTTCAGCTAGTATATATATATATATATATATATATATATATATATATATATATATATATATATATATATATATGTTTGTGTGTGTGTGTGTGTATGATGCGACGGACGCGGGCCGAAGAGTGATTGCTGAGTGGTTGTTTTTGATTATGTTTCTTCTGCTTCATCAACCTGAGGGTAAAATAGATGACATGTCGCCCGGCCGTGCATCACCAATCCCGCCAATTTTAAAAATCCATTCCCGCAATCTCCCACCTCGGACACGCAAAACACAACAACTTGTCAAACTTATATTTTTATTTACTCAGATTCACGGAAAGACAAGTTAACGGGGTGATTGCAGCAGGGGATAAAGTACAGGAGTCCGTCTATTTTTGGACGGCAGAACTTAAATAACTTCATCTCATCCCGTGACAGTACGGCGTTGATTAAAATTTATTGGTTAGAAGTTTAGTGTTTTTGCGCGGATTAGAGATAACTAGGTACTGACGCTACGCATCTCAGAATTTCGTTAAAATGTCAGCCATCTTGGATAAAGTGCCTGGGGCTTATTCTTAGACTTTAATTTTGGAAAGGATTTAATAAAACTTGGACACTTACCTTGGAATTTAATTCGAACGCCCAAGGGAATTTAAATAATTTAGAATTTTAGAAGGGGTATGTAGTTTTAAATGATATATATAATGTATAGATATAATTAAATGTTGCCAACGACTCAACGCCTTTATTTCAAGGCAAATAGAAATCTGCTCAGATAACTTGCTGAAAAACGGTATATACGTATACAGTTATGGAAATTGCTCTATTAATTACATAGGAGAGGGAGGAAATTTACTGACTTATCGTCCAATTCTGCATTCCAATTTACATTTTCTATTTTCTCCAAGTCTCCGCAACATTCATTGCTTATAGATTTATTAAATTATCCTGCAATAGTTATATCATTAGGAACATATATTAATTTTGGAAAATCCGTAGACTATTCACCCGTGTATATTACTGTTTGGGATGAAGATCAAACTTAAGGATGCTACATTCGAGGCCGCTATTCTACCAATTGAATTGACTCTATAATTCAAGGGAATGTTATTTCCATTGGGTCCCGTAGTCTATCTACATGAGCACTTATCCGCTTTAATATATTGTCCGTAGTATTATTTATTTGCATCAGTGAACGCTATGTTCCAGCTATGAGTATATTTGGGGCAAACTGCTAATAGATTTTCACAGGATCATGGCATACATGCATAACGGAGTTAAAGAATTTGTTTCTATCGTTTTTCCGTTTGGAAATACTTATTTAACAGATAGCTCTCTTATTCTGAGATAGGAAATACATTTAACAAAACATGAACTTTGGCAGTAATAAAAATGTTATCTAATCCATTGAGGTAATATTTTCAAATGCGCGTTTCATAATTTGCACCAACACTTTTTATAATTTTCTGGTAAAGTTAGGATATACATAGAAGAAAAATAAGCCAGCTAAGAAAAAAAATTAAGAGAGTATACGGTACAGATAAATATAATTGATCTCTAATTGATAGCATTTGAAAGACTTCTAAGTGTTTCAGCTTAATTGCTCAAAATGTATCTTATTTTAGAGCAATGGTGCGCAAACTGCAGGTCACGAAAAAAAATAGAGGGATCACGGATAGTTTGAAGTAAAATTTTCTATAATTATATATTTTTCGTATTTTTATTTGTATTTTTTGCCATGTTAAAAAATATATGATACGATATTAAAAAATAAGGTGTCAAACAATCTTAGAATAAAATCTCCACCAGCAAAGATTTATTTTTGGTTAAAATAAAAAGGCTTTTGATTGAATTTTCTTCTAAATGTAATTTAGAAAAGAAATTCAGGTAGAAAAAACATTTATAATTTTTATTTTCTAAATTGTATTATACACTTTTCAGGCCCAATAACACAATTCGAATGTGAAGAAAAATAAAGCATTTTAGCTTTTTATAAAGAAACAAAGTTTAAAATTTTCAGTGTTTTAATATGAAGCTCATAATTTTGAAATTCTGCTATTTTTAATTTTTGTTAATTTTTACCTAAATGATATAGAAATACATATTAATATTTTAATATGAAATCGCATAAGAATTACCAAAATCAGGTGCAGAAGGTAAACGAGACATGTTTTTTAATGCCATTATGCAAAATAAATATTTACCAAATCTACAGATAGTTGATTATTAAAATGTTGTTGTTGCTGTTGTTGATAATTCGGAGGCTATTGTATATTAAACATTCGCCCTGAATATGAATGAATTACTGGATTTATAACGTCTCGGAATGATTTTTAAAATAGTTTGCTAGAATTTGCTTATTTTTTAATCTTTTTTTTGTTAAATTTTTCCTAACACATTAAAAAATTTGGCTCCTACAAAATTTTTTTAATTGGAGGTCCAATGATTTTTTATTTAGCGAAAGTGAGTTGCGGTCGAAAAAAGATTGCGCACTACTATGTTAGGATATTATTCTCAAAGATCTTTCCTAATATCACTATGAATTTTCCGATATGACCTAATGCAAACTGCAAAACACCAAATATACTTTAAAACTCTTTATCTATAGTGTATAAATTATTAACGTTCTTTTAAGTAACTAAAGTAATATTACAAATTTTCTTGTAAATTTTAATATTATATAAAATTATTCTAAAGTTGTACATTAAAATAAAATAATTTTACAGTGGTTAACAGGATTGTTCAGAGTAGAATTGAAAGAGAAGATTCTAATGAATCACGAAATGATTTATTTCCGTCAGACGATCTTAAGCTTATTAACATAATCCAATCATTAACTTGTCCTTCGACGTATATTTGATAGCTGATGGGACTTTACATGGTATCCACAGCATTTTTGTTTTATACTTGAGTTACTAGCAGTTCATTTTTGAAATTATTGCTCGGTAATCTAGTTGGTTTGGGCTTTCTGTTGAGATATACAACGAAGAACGAATTATGATTATGTACCGCAGATGTAATTCCTTGATTCTAATTAAATGGATTTCTACCGACCCAATAATTCCCTGAGGGTTTAAGGATTTATGGGTAAATGTTTCATGGAGAGTGATAAAATATACTTTTCAAAACATAAAAGGGATAGCTAAAATCACTTTGTAGAATTTTATTTGCGAAAATAATTGAATTTCCCCAGTGGCGTAGCGAGCATAACGGGGCACGATACCTTTGTGGCGCCCCCCCCCTCAAAACATATATTAATATAATATATAGACCTTATATTGGCGCCCCTCCCTCAAAAAACATATAATAATATAATATATAGACCTTATATTGGCGCCCCCCCCCCCGAAAAACATATAGTAATATAATATATAGACCTTATATTGGCGCCCCCCTTAAAACATATAGTAATATAGTATATAGACCTTATATTGGCACCCCCCCCCCCCCCGAAAAACGTATAGTAATGTAATATATAGACCTTATATTGGCGCCCCTCTGCAAGTGGCGCCCGGGGCATGATAGACCCCCTTGTCCCCCCCCTCGCTACGCCACTGAATTTCCCAATAGTATAAAAGTTCATCCAGAGTGGCTACCCACCACAAAGTGAAAAGTTCAGGTTAGGAGGCTGGCGAATATACAGAAATATAAATAACTGCACACAGATCTGCACGAAGAAGCTAATTTAGAAGGAAATGATGTATTGTTCTTTCAGAAATATAGTCCTTTAATTTAGCATCAAAATTCTGAGAGTTAATTGAGAATGGAGGAACATATAACAATTTCAGTAGTTTTGCCGTCCACACGGGCAGAGACAGAGAACTTCATACATCACAATGGCGGATGTTACTAATCGACCGCTATGTTTGGAAGCTCAAACGTATCGTTTATATCGAGAGTCGTAGACGTATGCAAAATCACTAACTTGTGAAATTCAGCGTACCTGGTCATATGCTAAAATGATAAATAAAGAGATTCTTCTTTAGCATAGAGGATGTTTTCAGTTGCAATTTTGCCATAAGAAAAAGTTGAAATACTTTTGAGTGTTTCAGTCCGTTATGATAAACGATGTTAAATTGATCTACAAACTGTTTATAACATATATTTTTAACCACACATATAAAATACAGAACAGTGGAGAAGAGTGTAGTAAGTTAAATATTCTTTTCATTTACATATTATTTTAAGTGTCTGTATTTATTTATTAGAAAAACATATTCAGGAAATAATATTTTTAGCACTTTAAATAATGATGCAAATAAATAATCCTTTAAAACACTTAATATTATATGAAATTTCTTTTTTTTCTTTTCTAAGAATGAAGCTCCATTAAACACTTTTGAGATTTGGTACCTGTGGCTGGAAAAAGCTGCTGCATTTTTATATGTCTAAAAAGTGTAATAAATCATGTAAAAATTTCCCAAATGGTGTAAAAATAAACTTATGTGTGAATATACCTCATGACTGACAAGTAAACATTATAATTTGTCCCCGTCTTTTTCCTCAATAAACGAAAAAATAACAAACATTTGTAACAACATTGTGTTTTAATTGGGCACAAAAATTAAAGTACTGTGTTTTTTTCTGTGTTCATATTTTATACATGAAAATGTTTCAAGATATATGTGATAACTAAATTAGTACATAGTAACTAAATTGGAGACTAATAAATGGTAGAAAAATAGTGATAAAATTTGAATGATAATGTAACAAATTTCGAAAAATGATAGTAAGTTTGAAAATCGACTCAACTGCTAATATTAAAAATTTTGAAAAATTTTCTTGTCAGTGTTCCAAATGATAGAGGGCTATTACTCTGTTAAAATAGTTTATTGTGCCTGATATAGTACATTTTTAAAAATATAATTAAGGTCTTTTGGAGAAAAAGTCTTATTTATGAGCATTTCTCACTATCAGTGCAGATCATTTTGCTCATTTGATGTGTATTATATATATAATAGCCGTTGTCTCTGTATAACACTTCCGGGCTGTACTCATCTTTCAATTGAAGCCCTCAGTAAACAAACAGGTTATAGCTTAGGCTTAATTTCAATTGCCGATATGGATCAGAATTTTTCTTACAGAAAAACTAATATCTTCTCCATCAAATCATGTTTGTTCAGCCTATTTTTCTATAAAACATTCAGAACTAAAAAAATTGGATGCTTTTAGCTGTATATTTAACAGTTTTTAAAAATCTGTTTACTTTTGCGATGAATTCTGAAACTAAGCAACTTAAATGTGAATGAATCAAGTAGCTCAAGTATTCATATCGCGTAGTGAGCTGTAAAAAACTGGATGGCAGTCTACTACTCCAATCGCATGAAAAACTAAATAAATAAAATATAATGAAAGGGTTTGCTTTTACAAGATGTGGATTAAATGCAATATTGTTAGATAATTCGGGATATTTTTTAACTTTCATATGCTTTTTCCATTATAACGTCATCATTAGTATTATGACGTCAAAATGACGGGTTACCTTCTAGTTACTAAGACTCTTATGAGAAAATTCTTTTGAGATTTTCTTCTCTACGATTACTACGATCTCTACTATTAGTATTATGACGTCAAAATGACATGTTGGATGGCAGTCTACTACTACAATCGCATGAAAAACTAACTAAATTAAAAATAATGAAGGGGTTTGCTTTTACAAGGTGTGGATTAAATGCAATATTGTTAGATAATTCGGGATATTTTTTAACTTTCATATACTTTTTCCATTATGACGTCATCATTAGTATTATGACGTCAAAATGACATGTTGGATGGCAGTCTACTACTACAATCGCATGAAAAACTAACTAAATTAAAAATAATGAAAGGGTTTGCTTTTACAAGGTGTGGATTAAATGCAATATTGTTAGATAATTCGGGATATTTTTTAACTTTCATATACTTTTTCCATTATAACGTCATCATTAGTATTATGACGTCAAAATGACGGGTTACCTTCTAGTTACTAAGACTCTTATGAGAAAATTCTTTTGAGATTTTCTTCTCTACGATTACTACGATCTCTACTATTAGTATTATGACGTCAAAATGACATGTTGGATGGCAGTCTACTACTACAATCGCATGAAAAACTAACTAAATTAAAAATAATGAAAGGGTTTGCTTTTACAAGGTGTGGATTAAATGCAATATTGTTAGATAATTCGGGATATTTTTTAACTTTCATATACTTTTTCCATTATGACGTCATCATTAGTATTATGACGTCAAAATGACATGTTGGATGGCATTCTACTACTACAATCGCATGAAAAACTAACTAAATTAAAAATAATGAAAGGGTTTGCTTTTACAAGGTGTGGATTAAATGCAATATTGTTAGATAATTCGGGATATTTTTTAACTTTCATATACTTTTTCCATTATAACGTCATCATTAGTATTATGACGTCAAAATGACATGTTGGATGGCAGTCTACTACTACAATCGCATGAAAAACTAACTAAATTAAAAATAATGAAAGGGTTTGCTTTTACAAGGTGTGGATTAAATGCAATATTGTTAGATAATTCGGGATATTTTTTAACTTTCATATACTTTTTCCATTATGACGTCATCATTAGTATTATGACGTCAAAATGACATGTTGGATGGCATTCTACTACTACAATCGCATGAAAAACTAACTAAATTAAAAATAATGAAAGGGTTTGCTTTTACAAGGTGTGGATTAAATGCAATATTGTTAGATAATTCGGGATATTTTTTAACTTTCATATACTTTTTCCATTATAACGTCATCATTAGTATTATGACGTCAAAATGACATGTTGGATGGCAGTCTACTACTACAATCGCATGAAAAACTAACTAAATTAAAAATAATGAAAGGGTTTGCTTTTACAAGGTGTGGATTAAATGCAATATTGTTAGATAATTCGGGATATTTTTTAACTTTCATATACTTTTTCCATTATAACGTCATCATTAGTATTATGACGTCAAAATGACATGTTGGATGGCAGTCTACTACTACAATCGCATGAAAAACTAACTAAATTAAAAATAATGAAAGGGTTTGCTTTTACAAGGTGTGGATTAAATGCAATATTGTTAGATAATTCGAGATATTTTTTAACTTTCATATACTTTTTCCATTATGACGTCATCATTAGTATTATGACGTCAAAATGACGGGTTACCTTCTAGTTACTAAGACTCTTATGAGAAAATTCTTTTGAGATTTTCTTCTCTACGACTGGCAGATTTACGGAATGTCTCTGATTGAAACACTGAAATGCTACAAAAAAATAAGAGTCTTAGAGGCGTAGAAACTATTCGTGGGAGCCACTTTATTTTCAAATCCACTTTGGGCTGATTCCGACGAACTTAATCTATTGTCAAGAAACTGTTCTTTTTAGCCTTTCCTTTTACTAGAATAATTGCTGGTTCGTAGGCAGGAAAAGCAAAATATTTTAGATATTCACTAGGGGACATTTTACACGATAACTGTTCTTTAAAAATAAAGTGGTGTCATCATTTAACAAACTTCTCGTCTTAGCGTGTGTTTTTTTTTTCTGGTACCAAAACTAAAACGCATAGACTAATTTCCGGAGTACTATTGTTCCTCAAAACTTGATTTCTGACAATGAGGTCTGACATCCCTCAATTTATTTCAGAATGTACGGATGCAAAATCTTAGACCATCAGAAAAAGGTAAATTCATTGGGATGAGAGATCTACAAAATCTGCCAGCAAAAAAAGAAAAAAAACTACACTTTTTGAAACGGACTATTGTATTTAGATGAAATAAACTTGAATGTCTTCTCAAATATGTGCCTGAAGTAACTGTCCATGAAACATACTGACAAAAGTCACCAGACATGAAGAATCTTGAAAACCTGCTCAGAAAGTGATGTTATGAATATGAAAGAAAGCCTCGTTAAGGGGACTCACTACCCTTAAATCTTCAAAACATTAGATTTTTTGAAAAAAAATATACGTTAAAGCCTGATCATTTCTGAACAAAATAAAGCAAACCGCATGAAAATATACCGCTTAGTTCCGGAGATGTTGATACTCTAAATATTTAATTACTGATCAAGTTTATGGCAAGAAAAAATTTAAACTCATTTTTCTCAAAATGTAATTTTGCATCATTCCGCAACTAATATCTCAAAAACTATGAAGCATAATTCCATCAAATTTTTATCACTGCATAATCATGTTATTTTATTGCGTCTGAACTAGAATTATTGCAATCACTGCATATTTTGTTATTTTTTTAGGGGTAAATTAATGCAAAAATTTAAGGAAATTTTAAGTATATTTTGAGCAGTTTTAAAACATTGAAAAAAATATTAATCTTGAATGTTTCAGTTCAATTGTGTTTTGAATTATTTATTTTAAATATAAAACAGGAATTATACATTTAAGTGTAAAATTAATTTTATAGTTCTGCGCGCAAGCCAGTATACAATAAAAATACTTAAAAAACAAGGTATATCTCAATCATTTAAACAAAATTATTTAAAATTATTTTGAGAGTTAAAAATTTGCCTATTAAAATAAATATATCAATTTATCATATACATAAAATTTGGAAAAATTGGGAGTAAATTGAAATAGTTACAAAGAGTCCAAAAGTCTGAAAATATGCCTTATTTCCTCGACTTAAGGGTCGTGAGTCCCCTTAATGATCTATATAACATTTTATCTAAGCATTCTACTTAGACGCACTATCATCTAAAGTAAATCACTCGTCATCAATGGATCGATAATATCTGTCTGACGCGGAGCTGAATTGGAGCTCAGGGTCGAAAGGTCTCACTTCAGTACAGTGGAACGGTCTAACCACACGAATGTTGGGGTAATAATAAATACAAAAAC
Source organism: Dolomedes plantarius (assembly GCA_907164885.2). Lineage (NCBI taxonomy): Eukaryota > Metazoa > Arthropoda > Arachnida > Araneae > Dolomedidae > Dolomedes > Dolomedes plantarius. The sequence continues at coordinate 195,525,010 of OU015494.1, forward strand.
ATATTTAGCACAAAAATTGTTCGTTATATTTATTTTTAAAAATGTTTCCCAAAGAAAAAAAGCATATAATTATGCTGAGATACTGAAATTTTAGAATGCCATGTCCTGTAAACAAATTATTTGAAATTTAGTACAAACAAAATATATTATATCCACAAGAATTCTTTTTTCGAAAATCGTTCAAGATTTATCTGGCTGGGCTAAAAATTTAATGGAAAACATTTAGTGAAAATGTTATATAACTTGCTTATTTTTCTTATACATACTGAATCGAGTAGAGGATTTTTATGTTTTAAAGCAGCAAATTTCCTCCAAAAATAGGACAAGTGTATTTCAGTTATTTTCCAAACACAAGGAACTGTTAGAGACAAAAAACATTCAAATTAACCCTCACGATGCTAACGATTACTTTTAAAATGAAAAGAAGGAGAAGCGTATTATAGAGAATTTATACATCGATATTATTATAATTTTTTTATTATAAACTTGCGTTCAGTTCAAGTACCAGAAATGAGAATTTCGGAAGTTACAAAATAAATATTTTTCCCTTTCCACTCAAATGTCAAAATTATTTTTTATATTAAGTCGCTCACTAATTCGTGTTTTAAAACAAACATCTTGATAAAATATTTGCTCTTTGATACACTGAATATAACATGTCATGTACAGAACTACAAGACCATTCATTTACATCTAAAGCACAAATTATTTTATCATTTAATTGTTTTCATAAAACAATAATTAGATATATTGTATTAATGATAAACTTAAGCTAAGTAAATTGCAAATTAATATTTGTAGCGATACATGAACTTAGTAGTTTAATAGAATATTCCGTGTTTTCTCTTGGTTTCTCATTATAATTTTTTAAAAATGTTTTGGAGAAAAAAAAGGTTCTTTTGCGATAATTACCAACGGTGAGCCCCTGTTTTTTACAAAAATATACACAAATATGTAATTTTATAAAATAATATTTTATACTTTAATCCATCCTAGTCAATAGAATAGGATAAAGCTCCTAAAAGTACGAGACTTAAAGTGAATAATATTCCCTATATTCATCTGAGAAACAATTGTCTTGATACTCTTTTAAAGAGATTTTTATAAATTATGTAATAGATTTCAAGCATCAATAATGGAACCTCTATTTTCATTACTTTTTGATTGTTAGTCTCTGCCTTAAACATTGCCATTTTCAAAAATTAAACATTAAGAAAATTCCTTGTAGAGTATCGTATATTTATCAGGTGAAATATTTCATTTTCAAAGTTCTTATGAAATGATTTAAGGTAATATGTTCTTAAAAGCTTTGACTTCGATTTATGTTAAGACGCAGATGTTTAAAAAGCGATTTTAAGCAACAGTTTGAGCTGATTTCCCTGATTAAGTAATTACGGCGTCCAATTATACGTTCGTTGACTGATGAATTTGGTTTGATGAATATAGAGAGCAGATCGATTATATTCAATTGCATTAATACATTCATACAAATGCATTTGTATGGTATAAGATCTTTATAGAAGTGTCTTCTATGAAATATTGAATACATAATTTTATCTTAATACTTTAAATGATTGAAATTGCGGTTAGAAACGAATAAGGAGGGAATTTTTTTCACTTTGTAAATTTAATATATGAAAAATTTGGTAAGCAATATAACTTATATATATGTAAAGAAAAGCTTCATCTCCAGTCATAAGTGTATGTACATAAGTGCATCGATCTATAAGTGGGAATAGGAATCTAAACAACAAATGTTTTCGCACTTGTTTACAAAATGTACATTTTGCTTGCCTAGAAGAACTCTATTAGATAGGGAAATTTTACTAAATAAAGAATATTAAAAATTCTGTTTATATTTAAGATGCATTAAAAGTAGAATTATGTTGCCGCGAGTTTCAGGATCAACATTCAATTGAATTTAAAGAGAAACTTATTGGAATATCATTGTTTCCACTTCTTTAACGATCCCTTGAAGTCAACCTGTTTTTGTCTTTTAAACTCAAGAGGAGAAAATGTACAGAAAAAAGCAAAGATAAATATTTAGTAGTGATTGGTGCTTTCTTCCGACTCGACAAATCTTAATATATTCATTACACGAGAAGTTGCGTTGTTCTTCTCTAATTTATAAACGAATGTAACATTTGCATGTTAAAGATGGTATATAGTCCAACACTTGTTCTATAGCAAAGTACTAGAATGAAAGTTTGAAAGGGAGACTAAACGATTTATCTTAGTTAATTATTAATGTGTGTCTTCAAATATGCGCTTTTTTATCCGCTAAAAGCTATTTACTTTTGTCCGGTGCGAGAAAGTGTGTGTCGTTTAATATTTTATCTCCCTCGCTAATGGAAGCTAATGGAAATAGCAATTTACTGTTTCGTGTAACCTTTGCGACGAGTAAAAATGCTTTAAACTAAATCAATACCTGATTGTCCCGAAAACTTCCTTCCGTCTATATTTTCAACATAAAAACAATTCTCAATATCTTCAATCGGCAACCGATAATTAGATACCAGCATTTTACGATTTTAATAAATTCCGCAAATGCTGAACTAAACGCATGAAATTGTAAAGTAAGAAGCTATAAAAATAAAAAAATATTACTGTGGTAAAGGTAGGAATATAATAAAATGGATTTCCTTCATTTGTTTCAAAATTTTGCCTTGAGATTATAAAATGTAAAAATCTAACTTACAAATTTGAACCGTGTAGTAGGAGTTTCACGTTCTTCATCGTTTCTCTAACAAAGCATTAATAAAGCAAATAAAGAAAAAAAAGAAAAAAAAACTATTTATTTACCTTAGTCATAACAATCAATGATGGTCATGAATATATAAAATTTGTGCATAATATGACTCGATAATAATTTCTTCGACTCGGTAAATAATTTCTTAAAATCTATCATGGCGATAAAAAATCAAATTATAACTAATTCCTAACAGCATGTGTTTAAGAAAATTAGCTATTTTTCATTCATATATGTAAGTGTAGCGATCGCAAGTCTGCTGCCGAATCCCTCTGCAGACGACATTTAAAAATATTGGTTTTACGTTTAGAAGAGGTTGTCTGGCAACTACGATGTCCCGACACGGAGAGTGGCATAAAAATTAATTCTTCTGTTAAGTTTTTTGCTTTGTAATCTTTGGTATCCACATTATTGCTTAGTTTGTACGAGTCGTACTTTCAAGGTTAATTTTATGTCATAAACAATCTACATAAGCATAACATTCATACTCTTTAGCCCACTTACATAAAGAAACCAAGTTTTGGATTTCATTTAGCGGATTCAGGAAATTTAATGAAAAAATTAGGACTGTTTTCGTTTCTGGAAAAAGATAAAAATGTAAATATACACCTATAATAAATCATTTATTAAATAAATGAACATACATGCATTATGAAAAAAAATTATATCGCATGAAAGTATTCGAGATTTCTTAAAGATCCGCTAATAGAAGATATCATTCAAGATACATGGAGTTTTTCGATTTCTCATTTGTCTGCATTACATGCCCTTGTTCCCAACTCGTTCTAAATACTGCTGTGAAAGTAATTACTTTCACAGTTTGGCTCTTGTTTGCGAAATAGCTGACTGCGATGAATGCGCATCAGCTCTGCGCATCACTCTTCTTTCCTCAAGCAACTTGTCCCAGAGTTTTAGAGACCAGTGTGGCAACAGGGTTGCTCGTTTGACCGCCTTTTTTGAAAGAGAGAGGGATGGCGGTCAGTGTGCGAATGAACTGTGTCCCGTGAGGGCGTTCTGCCGTTGAGGTCCACCTGAATGTGCATGTAAGGAGTGCCGCGTTAAGGAACGAGACTTATGAATTCCTTTGTAAATTTGAGGAAAATAACTGGATGAATTTTGGGGAAGGAGACGTGAAGATCATAGGCAGAATCTTTCTACAACATTGTAAGCGAATTTTCCACAGATTGAGGTGGATTATGCCAGCTTTCCCTACTGCGTGATAATTTCAGGTTCTTGAAATCCGAGCTTATTCAGCTGCCAAATGGTAAATTATAAATGTAGTGAAATCCTCTCCGAACGTCATCGTGCAGCAAGCATATAATAATATGATTTTAGCCAACCACGCGTTATGAAAAAAAAACATTCGTAGAAAGCTGTATATCTAATGTGTTAAAAAACCACTCGCTCCATCTGTCTCCATGTTTCACCAATTGCATCTATCGCCAAATGGTGAGCGGTTGTTTTCAATTTTAATTTTTTCATGTGACTTATCCTCTGTATTTTTAGTGATTTTTGAAAATATTATGCGTTAATTTTGATTATATGTGTCAAGTGTTAAAGAGTGGCAAAAATTGAAATGAATATTAAGTAATTTAAAAATGTGTAACATGTAGTAATTAATGAAATGAGTTGTCCAATCAAAATAATGAATGTATTCCAATTTGTGCTAGTGTCTGTGTAAGAAATCCTCACTGCTTGCACTATCTAAATATTCTAATTTATATGCTAAACTTAAAAAATAACACAACACAGTGATAACTTAATGCAATATGATTAATTCAACATAATTGGCACACGCAATGTGACTTAAGTGGTGTATTTATTTTAATATAACACCCACATTTTAACATAATTGGTTTATATACTTAATAAAATTACAAACTGCATTTCAACATGTTTAATTTAATATTATCAGTAATTTATCGTAACAACAGCAAAATGCTGAAGGGATGGATATTCTCTCCCCTAATAGTTTATTTCTGCACTTTGAAAAAATGTAAATATTTAATACCCGCTGATAATTTAAAGATAATTACCCTTATTGGGAGATAATATACATCCATAAAGAATACTTCATAAAAAATAAACCTTGCTCCAAGAAAATGTGAAATTATATATGATAGTACAACATCCACTTTACTCCGAATTATTTACATTTTTATTAATTTTTTGCTTACTTTAAGACACAACTAGTTAGCCCATTAAGGAAAAATACGCAATCTACAAGCCGATTTTTTTTAATATATGGTTTTTCAACCTTAAAACAACTGTTTCACTTCGGTACTGAACTCATATATCCTGCATGGAATGGTATTGAAATAACTCTACGTGTCATGTGCATATAATGTTATGCTATGATAAAAGTTGGCTTTGTTTCCTTATATGTACAATGTTTTCTTATATGTATGTACATTCGTAATATTTTAAAAGCATTTGCACCGAGATTAGTATTTTAATTAGTTGTCGAAGGTAGAGATTTTTGCAAATAAACTATGGCTAACACACTTCTAAACAATGGAATTCATAGACATTTTTAATCCTTTGAATAACTCGTAAGTTTTAAATTGTTTAACTACATTTAATTACTTTGTTTTTACAGGAATTTTTAAATTCTTTCTACAAACGGTGTATAGAGTTTCGAAACATTTGATAAAACTTTCTGGCCATGTTCAATCAGCATGAATTTTGGAATTGTTGGAAAAGAGATTTTTATATCGAATCTTTTTATGTCTGCTCTTTCGTTTTCTCCAATGTTACTTCAATTTTCCAACTTTATTCACATGGGTAGTATAAAATAGAGAAAGGTTTTCTGTTAACAAGATGTGTTGAAATATTTCATACCCCCTAGACAGGATTCGAAACATTCAGGCAAAATTTGAAAATATATTGAAACATCTGTACAGTATTGGAAGAAATAATTTATATTTTCATGATAAAAAAATCCGTGCTTACTATTGACGACTACTGTGTTGAAATAACGTATTATGGGAGTTAATTAAGTAAGTAGAACTTTAAAAATGTAGTTTAGGTTTACTTTAAGGAAAAAAAAGGAGAAGGTTAAAGGGGGGAAAATGAAGGGTATTAAAAATATATTATTTTATGATTACATTAATTGATCTAACAAATATTGGTACTCACATAGTTATATAAACAAATGTACATCAGTTAAGCACTTATCATTTCAATCCTTTGAAATTTTTATTTTTATTTCAAGTATTTTCTTTTCCGATGGGGTATAAAAATACCATGGTAAATTAATGGATACTGTAGCCAATTCTAATTTTTCAGTAAGGGTATTTGAAGCAATTTAACGAAGTAGAATTCTACACGAACTTCTCTGAAGCATGTTACTAAAGCGTTCTTTGACGAATTAAAGTGTTGCGATTATTTAACTTGCATGCTGGTACTGTTTGGTTATTAAAGCAGTTATCACTTGACTTTGAAACGACTGTTGAATATATCTGAAAGTCAACTGGTTTCATTGCATTAAATGCGGATCCATTTACTACTGGCTCACGGTTGGATAATTTTGTTTCATAATAACGAGCAGTTAGATTGAGATCCAGGAAATTTGATGGCTATGGCAACACATGAATCATTTATAACTTCCACACTTTAGTCCTTACAGATCACCTCTCCGTGCGAATGGTGTTCCCCTGGGCGGAATGTCTGAAGTTCGTCGGAAGAGTTTACTCCTGGTAGGGTCACCCAAGGCGTGTAGGTCATTCCATTATGCCCAGCTAAGATCTGTAGGCACTGGAGCTAATTCAGACTTCTACCTTTGGGTGCTCCGGATCCTTTCGGTCCTCAGAAGCTGCCCCCCCCCCTCATTCCTTCAGCCATGGGTCGTGATTCTTTCATTGTTCATACTGCATCGACTCATGAGTGGACATATCGGGAGCCTTACTTTTATCGATGGACAGAAAACTTTTCGAAGTGGTACTAAATGTGCTTCAGCACCGGTCTCCTCTGCTACTCACCTATTGAACTGCGTGGGGCTGCTGCATGAGGATCTATTTACTACGCCTCTTCTCGTGTATGACTTTTTGAGAATCCACGACCTCTTGGACTTGGCCTAGCCTTCGGTCAGACCTTGAGGTATAAGTCACAACAACTTCCGCAAATTATTCTCGGTTGATTCGCTCAGTGTGGCAAGCTGTAATGTCCTGGGGAAAAGGCCCCAGCCATTGGTGTGTACCATTCCTAAAACTTTATGACCGCCAAAGATCGTTAGTTCAAACAGATTCAAAGATTGAAATTATTGTGCACAAGAGTTCTTAGTGATTGAGAACCCTATTTATTTTAAATAAACAACACACAAATATACAACAATCCACATACTGTATATGACTATGGTATTGATTGGATAAGGCAAATTATTCTGATATGTCCACTTCCTCATATTTTATGCTTTCGAGGACAAATGTAAGAACATGGATTAGTATGCTGATATATAGCCATAGAGGCTAAACCAGGTGTTCCTAACCTATGTGTTTTCTGGGTTGTCGCCACGATCTTATCCAATTCAAATAACTTTTAAGCGAATTTTAACGAAATATTTGTCACTATACATTTACCAAGCAACTGTATGGTAGTGATGTTTTTAAAGGTAAAAGTCTCATTCAAAGCGCAAATCTAGTTCGTAAGAAATCTACCGCCGTTATTGGGTGGTAAATGAAAATCGCGGTTACTTACTACGGACATTACACAGATTCTTAAAGTCAGTTTGTCTTTCATCAGTCTATTCTATTACTTTGAAATGACTATTGCAGATTCTCCAACGGAATAAAGCAATTTTATTTAGGTACTAGCTTTTCTGTTTTTATTGTTAAATAATTCTGAATCAATACGAAGGTACATAATTTTTTTTCGGATTCTATTCGGTTCTTGCTTTTACACTCCTTTCACCGAGGGATGAATGTTTCTCTACTCCTTACAAATTTCTTTTTTTTTCTTAAATTAAACAGTTGGAATTTAAATTATGGAAAATTCATTTTAGTATTTTTCTTTATGTCTTAAATGGCCTTTTAATGAAGATACACTGGATGGGAAGGTTGGGAATTGCACGATACGGGGAAACCACTGACAGGGGTCGTGACTCGAAAAAGGGTTGGGAAACACTGGGATAGTTAGATATACAGTCTTGTGTCAATTTACACCTGACCCCGTTTTCAAAACTACCATCTAATTCCGTGACATTACTACTTACAGGACGACAATATCAAACGATACAAAAAGAAAGCCCGCTACTCAACGTCCCTTCTGCAGTTCTTGACTAGGTTCTTAGTACAAATACACTCCGTCACAAAAAAATATATGCACCCAGAAGAAATCGAGCTACTATCACGAAACTTGGCAGAAATGTAGTCTGGTAAGAGATATGCAAAGGATTCAAATTTCGCCAATGAGACAAGGGTAAACGCGCTATGCGCATATGAGATGCGCAGCTGGGAGAGTTTAAAAGCATGATTGCTCGTGCCATAGGGTTATTCAAACAAATCTGTCGACTTGGATGGACGATATTGTGACTAGAGATGCCTCTGAGACATAATCGACGACAGTACGAACAATTGTCGGACTTTGAGAGGGGGCGTATAGTAGGCCTTAGAGAAGCAGGTTGGTCGAACAGGCGTATCGGCCACCACCTCTTTTGGAGCGATATGGTAGTTGCTCGGTGTTGGAAACAATGTATCACGGAAGGGATAGTTTACCGTCGCGGAGGGTCAAGACGTCCCAGGAACACAAGTGTGTTCGAGGATCGCGCAATCATAAGAGCGGTGACGTATCATAAGAGCGGTGAATCATAAGAGCGGTGACGCATCAACAGCGTCACTAGAATTGTTTTTACGTCATTTGCCACCTTCCAGACTGTCGTGGGGTACGACATATTAAAAGTTCGAAAAGAGCAGACAAACTAATTAAGGCGAACAAACGGGATGTAAAATGAAAGAATGAAATGGCGCCAGCCGACACAAGAAACCGGAAGAAGTATAAGGAATCGAAAAGATCAGTTAAAAGACGGAACAACGAGGGGGCTACTAAAAGGGGACAATGAAATAAAAAGGTGAATGTTGGCAAAGAGGAAACGACCCCACACATTTGAGATGTTCTGGGAAAACAAGATTCCTAGAAGTGCAGGGCAGAGTCGAAGGCTGAATTATTTTAATGAGAAACGGATCTCACTCGGAATGGTCAAGAAAGAAGATTTAGGGGGTTGAAATTAGCGAATGGAAATTGAAATGATAGAACATGATTGACGAATGAAAAGAAAGGGAGGAGCGTTGAGAAGAAGATACAAAATAGAGAGAGTGAGAGTATTAATTAATCAGTGGATTGGATTTGGTGCTCAGACTCAGCACACTGCTATGGGATAAGCAGAAAACGTAAGAGAGAATTTGAGGGTCTCCGTTAGATTGCGCCCAGATTCAATACATTGCCATTTGATAGTAGCCTCATAGGAGAGAAATTTTCAAAAGAATGTATGCGATATTGCGCCCACGCTCAGCGCATCGCTATAATCCTGCAAGACAACAATTAGAGGAAATAGATGAGTGCCGGAGCCAAAAAGATTGCCTGACCCCTGCAAGCCGACGATGAGAAGGAGATAGATGACATCGGAGCCAAAAAAGATTCCCTGACCTCTGCAAGCCAGTGATGATACTTGACCGGAGGAAAACCTGGCCTGTCTTCACTAATAGCCCACTAATCGCCAGACATGGTCCCGCGCAGTCCAGCGAAATTTGATGAATGCGTCACCGGAGAGAATTGAATCCGAGAAAGACACACCAATCGATGCAAGATGACATGCCGGCAAGTGTTCCCTATACAAAAATGGAGGTCTACAAAAATGGAGGTAACCTTTAACTACCTATTGCCAAAGAGTCAATAAATACCCGAGTCATATAATATAGGCTAAAATTAGTAAATAATAAATTGCGTACTGAGAATGAAATCAAATTAAATGAATGAAATAATATAATTGAATAATCAATTGATATAATGAGTGTTTTTCTTTATGTTAATGTAATTATCAGTAATATAATTTAGTGTGTAATCATCTATGTGTTTATGTTAATAAATCACTGTATTATTTAGAATTCAGAGTAAGGGTATCATTACCTACCACTATACTAAATCACGACCCAATAAAATACTATGACGCAGACATCCGGTGGTATCAAGGGAAACCATTCGGAGACGACTGGCCGACGCAGGTATAAAGAGCCGACGTCCATTGAGACGCCTTCCACTGATCCCACATCATAGGCAATGTCGATTGGATTTTTGCCGATCTCGGGCAAGCTGGAGTGTGACCGACTGTAGGCGTGTGATCCTCAGCTATGAATCCCGATTCAATCGCAATGCTGATGACCAGCGCATACGCGTGTGGAGGCGACCAGGTCACCGGTCCGAACCGGCATTTGTTGTCGAGAGGCAACGGCGAGTGCGGACAAGTGGGAAGCGACTTGTTGGGACACACGATCACCTCTAGTCGTCCTTCAACGCACACTGACGGCACGCAGTTACGTGGACGAGATTTTAACGCTAGTTGTACTAACTGTGCTATCAAGTCGCTCAGGTGCCATTTATCAGCAAGACAACGCTCGTCCACATACTGCGTGACTCTCCCAACAATGTCTTCAAGGATATGACGTACTTCCATGGCCTGCCAGGTAGGCTTGAGGGATTTATCGATACATCGTGAAAAACCAGTGTGAAGCCGACATCGTCAGACCAGTTTAATAATTTCAAAACATCGCAACATCGCGATTTCTCGGTGTCACAAACCTAGCGGTGTACGCATACGCGCGATTTCCCGATGTCACGCAAACGGTTCCGATGTTTCTGTGTGCGCATGCGCGATGTTACGATGTCGCATCGCTTGGTCGACGATTTACCGGTGACCTATGTTTGTACCCATGCGCAGTTTTACGATATCGCATCGCTTAGCTTGAAGGGACAATTTTCCTGTTACACACCGTCAATACTTAGACTGACGACTTAAACTACTTGCTAGAAAATATTTGGCTATTCAAGGTTCAAGTGTCTCTTCAGAGATAGTATTCAGCACAGACAGACGTGTTATTATAAGACGAAGAGCTGCATTGCTTCCAAAAAATGCAGAAATGCAGATATTCTTGGCTTAAAATACTAAAAGATACTTGAATGTTTATTTAGTTTAGTCTGTTGCAGGACAACAACCTGGTCTCATTTTTATGCATGAATCTATGTTACTTTTTTTAGGGAGACACGCTGCCACCTGCTGGCTACGTTCGTGGTTAACATCGAGATACATCGTCACATCGCGATTGTAGACTGACGATGTATCGGGATGTCAAAAATGTAACATCGCCCAGGCTTACTGCCAGGTCACCAGACCTCTAGCCAATAGAGCACGTCTGGGACGTGCTTTGAAGGCTGCATTGCAGACGTCCCGGAATTCTAGTGAATTAACTGCCCAGTTGCAAAGATTATGGCATGATCTTCCGCAGGAGGTCATAGGTGACCTCATTGATTCCACGCCGTATTGATGCCACGCCGTATTTCGGCTTGTATAGCTGCCAGAGGTGGATTTACTACTTACTGATTTGTAACCTTTTTCATGCCATATCTTCTTAATAAAACAGTCTGTTCTTCTGAATTTATAATCATTTGCTTATCTCCCCTTACACTACATACATGTTAAGTTTCGTGATTGTAGCTCGTTTCCTGCTGGGTGCATATTGTTTTGTGATAGAGTGTATTTTAGATGCAGAGTAGGTATAAGGAGTCTTGGAAATCTTATTACACGTATAGTCTTTATAAAGGCTTTAAACTAAATTTCTGATCACCAGAAATATTATCATATCAAAGGTTCAAATGGTCATAGTAACACATATTGTTAGCGTGTTCATCGACTTTGTACAAACAATAAACTAATTAAACAAATAAATATTTATATATTTCTGTTTTTTACATCTCATCATTCTATCAAAGTTAAGTACTGTATATAATGAGTTTTTAAATTACTATATTGGCTGATTTAGCTTTTTCATGCCTATAAGTGACATTAAAAAGCTTTTGTGAACGATTTATAGATATGTAAACATACCAGCTAACAAAATGTTTGAAATGGGTATGCATTTTGAATTTAGAGCAATTACCTTACACACGTGTTAAACAATTAGTTTAGAATAAGCCTTATATGAGCAAATACAGATATAAACGAATAAAACATATACTTACATTTCGGTTTATATTTTTGGAACTATAACTTTCGATGTTCAGGTACAGATGGTGGACAAAATAATACGAACACCTGTGAAATAATGGAAAATCTTTATTAATAGGGGGTTGGACCACCCTTTGACTGAAGTACAGATTTAATGCGACGTGGGATAGATGCATAAAGGTCATGGACAAAATTTAAAGGAATATTAAGCCATTCCTCCTGCAGAGCGGTCTCTAATTCCGAAAGTCCGGATGGAGGTGGAAATCGGGAACGAAGTTTGGACTCCAAATATTGCCATAAATGTTAAATAATATTCAAGTCCGGAGACTGAGGGGGCCAGGCGAGATGTTCAACTGCATCGTCATGCTCTTCGAACCATTCTTGAACACACCTAGCAGTGTGTATAAGGGCGTTGTCGTCTTGAAAAAGCGGTCGCTCTCCAGGGAATACAGTCTGGACAAAAGGATGGACATGATCCCCTAGAACCCTTAGATAGCGATTGGATTTGATCCTCCCATGCAGAATAACAAGTGGCCCAAGACCGCGCCAAGATATCGCACCCCATACCATAATGGAGCCACCCCCATGCTTCACAGTCGGCAAGAGGCATTCAGGATGAAACGCTTCTTTGGGCGTTCTCTAGACATAAACGCGTCCGGTAGTCTGAAATAGGGTGAATGACGATTCATCTGACCATATTACCTGTTGCCACTGCTGTGGGGACCAGCCTTTGTGATATCTGCACCATTTGCGTCGCTTGGAAGCATTAGTTGCTGTCACCAAGAGTTTCCGAATTGCCACTCTGCCATAAATGTTCGCTGCATGAAGTTCCCTTTTGACAGTTTTTGGTGAAACGGGGTCCTGGAGATGACTGTTCATTTCAGATCTTATCTCGGATAACGATTGCTTGTGCTTTCGGGCTACTATGCGCTTCAAGACCCGTCTATCCCTATCAGAAAGCTTGGACTTTCGGCCACTGTTGTGCTTTGAAGACGTCGTCTTACCCTCTTTCGTGTACGCTGTCATAACGGCTGATGCCGTACTCCTTGCAAACCCCAAAAGGTTTGCTGTTTCCGTTATCGATGCTCCACTTAAACGCGCTCCAACTATCATTCCTCTTTGGAACTCCCTTGGTCTGACATTTCAACTTATCTCAGAGAGTTCGATAGAAGCATGCAACGTAGGTGACTGCTGTTGAGAGACTGATACCTTCCTCTTCACGCTCACTAGGTGGCAGACTTCTGTTGCAGGTGTGAAATACGTCATACTTTTTCACAGGTGTTCGTATTATTTTGTACTCCATCTGTACATTAGAAAAAAAATATTGTAAGATTATTCTGGCTTTTTTAAAGTAAGCGTTTCTATTATAAGCATTCCATAAATATTGTATCACGACCTAAAGCATCGAAAATAAGTATTCCCACGCAGTAGGGGAGATACGGGGAAAATGCTTTTATCTTGAAATAGGATATTCCTCTGAGCTAAGTCCAAACAATTATAACACCGACAATGCTTTCCGTGGACAAAACGGCGGAAGGGAAGATACGGCTTGTATTTTCTGGGCACAACAGCGGACAGTTAAAGTAAGCACAGAAAAAGGAAGAGGAATTTTTATGACGGTTAAATGTTCCGTCCAGATGTTTAACATCAATAGCAGTTGGAAATAAGAAGGACAGCCGAGAAGCAATTTAAGACCTCCCACAAAAGTGAGGGCAGAAGTAAAAATTAAACTGTTAAAGGCTAAAGATTTAAGAGTTAACCTGAAGGACTGAAATTTAGTTGAAATATTAAAGTTAATATTAAAATAACTATTAAAGTTTTGATTACAGACTAGAAATTAGTAAGGTTAACATGAATAAAATAACCTGTAACGAAATTCCTCATTACAATTACTTTCAAAAATTTTCTTCATTTGATTGTCATGCGTGTTGCATCAACAATTTTTACGATATAAATAATTTTAACTTTTTAAACACACATATTGCAAACAGGAATATTACAAATGCTGAACTCGCTTATTATGTTCGTATGAGTATTCTCTATTACTTTGGACTACATAAAAGTTTGAAATTTTTTCCGTTATGCATTTAATTGATTGGTATAAGGCACATCCTAATAAATATTGTCTTTTTCACCTTCGTGGGTGTTAAAACTGCTATTTTGGTTATATGGTTAAAATAAAAGGGAAAATAACACTATAAGAGTTTTTTTATTCTCCTGTAATTCAGAGAGCGCTTGGTATACGGGCCTGTTCACATAGGAGTCCGTTACGTTGCGTTAAGGAAAAGATGACGTTGAGACGAAAATAAACCAATCATAGGCGTCAAAAATTTCATTGCTAATCGTTTGGAGGCATATGATTGGTTTATTTTCGTCTCAACGTAATCTTTTCCTTAACGCAACGCAACGGACTCCTATGTGAACAGTCCCAACCTCTTTCATGCAAAGTTATAAAGAGTAATTCAAACAAGTAATAAAACGTTAGGAATTTACATTACTTTCTGTAAATAGAGGGAAAAAAGTGAACCATTTTAGGCAAATTACTGATTATTTTGCCGATTTGATTATCGAAGAGTTCAAATATAGGCAAATCAAAGCAATAAAAAATTTGTTGGGTCTATATTTAGATCAATAATCTAATTTCGAAAAACTTGTCTAATTCGTTGATTTTAATTCAGAGTCTTTCAAAGATGCATTTTTAAACCAAAAAGAGATGTCAAAGAATAAAAGAAAATCCTAACTCAAAGAGTAGAAATGGTAAATTAGTCAATTCACGACAAAAAAAGAGTCCTAGGAATAAATTCATACATTTTAATTTGATCACAAACATTAAAAAAAAACATTATTATGATAAGTGCATTTCATCAATCACTGCTATTGAAATGTAATTACCTAGCCGGAAAATGAAACAATGTTAATGATATTATAAAAATAAATTTTTATAATACCTTCCAGAAGTTGATTTGCTTGAGCTTAACCTTTTTCATAAACGGCAGTCCATTTTGTACCAACCAGGAAAACTTCTAAACATTTTCTCAAATACGGAAAGACTCCTTCATTCGATGAACATGAATAGAAAAAAAAATCGCTCCTTCCCAACCAAAACTTTATCTTCCAGGTTAGAGATTTTTATTCCTTAAAGCAAGGTCTCAATAAACTCTTTCCTCTTTTTTTGTTGCCTTGAAGGGAAAAAAATAGTACAAGTTGTTTTCTGGTGGCAATAAAAAAGGTGTATCGTCTTTACAAATTATTTAGCTTTTATAGAATGGTGAAATTCATAAAATTATTTTTCATCATTACTCTTTATAAATCCTGCAAAATATTACATACTTTTTGATGAAGCATATTTTATATTTTCGTGTTTTGCTACATATCATCATGCACTTTGAAGTTCGCTTTTAAATTTGGATAATTAGTTCTTCTCTTAGCAAATAACATTTCTGTATTCAGTTAAATGATAAGACAAAATGTATCACTTCAGTCTCCTTAAAACATCTAATTAATTTCTATTAAAAACATATTTGTTGATAATATATAAAAGATATAGTACATATAGGAAAATAAGATAATTTTTATACCTTAAAACTTGAAAATATAAATAATTCTTTTCGACAATTTTGTATAAAAGTAAATATTATCATGGAATGTTTCGTAGTGTCAATTAACATGAAAATCGTTGATGTGAAAGTATCTATTTTGTTTGGTATCCCATATTCTTCATAATAAGTACTTCTCAAGTCTAAAATTTTATGAGCTGTGCCATACAAATATCATAAAACCTTATTTTGTGAATGACGCTTCCTCACATACAATATGTTATCAAAATAATGTACGTAAACACTGACCGTTTCTGCAGAACATTTTATCAATAAACTGTAGGTCTACATACAGCTTTGAAATCACCAGGAATTCGAAAGGGATAGATTTAAGGTGATATAATTCATGTATGTAAGATATTGGAATTACTCGTAGGCACCTTTCATTCTTCGACATATGCCCTAACATTTCCCATGATTTTGGAGGGAGATATCGTGGTCGAAACTTTCTCTCCAAATGTTCCCATAAATATTCGATAACGTTAAGGTCAGGCGATTGAGGTGTCAGAAGTAGATACTGCACCTAATCCTCCTGCTCTTCAAACCACGTATTGACATATCTAACCCGATGCACGGGTGGGTTATCATCTAGAAAGCATGGAAGATCGTTAGGAAGCAACACTTGCACCATAAGACGCATGTGGTCCACCATAATAGTTTTGTTCACTCTTCATGTCACAGAAAGCTGAAGAACAACTTAAAACCCTGCGGTATACCAACAGTTAGTACGCTAGAGCAAGAGAAAATCTGACGGTATACTTTGGATGGTGTTCTCTAAACGTATACCTGTTTAAGTGGTATAGGAACAAATGTGATGCTCGATCAATTGGACGGTATGACAGGCTGACAACCCTCTTATACGTTCTCTTGCATAGGCGTTCACAATGAGTGGCTTCTGGATTGCAGTACGACGATAAATGTCACCTTTCTGCTGCTTCCGACGAGATGTTACTGAAATAGGATCATTACGCCTCTGCTTTTATTTGTTGTACTTTAGTCTAAGATTTTCGTCGTGAAATGCGTATAAAATTCCGCCTTTCCTTCGCTTTGTGTGACATCTACACCTTTTGAGTCTTGACCAAAAACTCATTTCAATACCATGCCGTAATCTCCGATACTGTATCTCACGATGCACTGACGAATGCTGTCGTTTCAGTTACAGAAGGACCCACAAGCCTCTGGAAAATTATCATGCCTATCTACAAGTCCTCAAATCCGACATTTTGCACATTTTTTTCGGAACAGTGAATTCTACATTAATTGAACAGGTATTGTGTGAGAACTGATACTCGTACGTCACCGTATTATACACCTCTGCTCTACATTGAAGTCCTCGTCGTGATTTTTATAAGCCGCAGTGCACATGTCTTTTTAAAATTTATTTCCACTATTTTGATAATCCCTGTGTTTTTACCTCCTTTATCTTTTAGGTCAAGGAAGAGAATGTTTGCTGCCCGTTTGGTTTTGACGATTCTTATTTTTTTTAATGTATTTATCATTTGTTTACACAGCACAATAGTTAATAATCCTTTATTGCAGTGGTTGGGTGCTAGTATCATGCTTTTAGCCAGGATCAGAAGTTGAAATTCAGACTTTTCAATCACCAGATAGATGGTATTACCAGTGAGCTACTTTGGATATTCTAGGTATCAATATTTTCATTGTTTTCCTCACAGTTATTTGAAAAATAAACAGAGTGTGCCAGCTGCTGTACGTCTGTTTATCAGTATGATAGTAAATGTTACAGACTCGCAAACGAATCGTTACAGGCACGTGCAGATTTTTTTCTTTCTTTGATTACTTTGTAGGAGGTTGATTTTGGTCGAAATACATGAAACTTTTGCTCTGCGTGGTGAAAAAAATGAACGCATTTGTGTGTGCGTAATAAGTTATTTTGAAGAACGGTTAATCTCATACGAGACTTTGGTCATTAAAATGTTATAGGCAGAAATTCTGTATGCTTATTTGTTTTTCTGATTTGTATTTTTCAGTTTTACTACAAAGATATCTTATATTTTATTATCTATTACCGTCATAAGCATGGCCTTAGACATATAAGTTGTGAGTAATTGATAGTTAACCTGTTTTGAGATGCGAAAGAAAGAGTTTTAATATATGCATAGTTTGTGAAAGTAAACTGGTTATTGTTTCTACTACTATACCTACAATGTAATAATTAAATGGTACATATATTTTATTATTATTTTGTACGCAAAATTATTTTTCTTGCTTATTTATTCTTTAAAATTATTGAGATGACATAGCGCATATTTATTAAGTACCATAATTTCAACAAACTTTTGGATTATTTTAATATTGTTAAATTATCTTTCTCATAAGATATTTTGTGTTATGGTTATATGTGATTAAGTAGTACTATGTTTTATTGCCCAGTTGAGTTAACTGTTTCCAGCGATGGTGGTAGCATTTCATATCTGTGCAACTTCATGTTATTAGTATACGGAAAAAATGTTTCCCTTTTTAATTAAAACTATTTTTTCTACAAAAAATTACCTGTTTGAAAAAGGGTGTTTTAATTGATAACCAAGGGGAAAAAAATACTTGTTTTGCAAGTATACCATATTTTATGACAAAGCTGAGGAGAATACGAGCTTAATATGCTAGGGTGCGTCTAATTTTTTCTCTTTTATGGGCATATTGCAGTCTCAAAAGCCAGATTTTCTGAAAAAAAATATAAACCATCTCATGACTGTTCATACTCATTCAGGAAGTTTGATAATGAACTTTGGTAATTTCCCTACTTTAAATCTAAAAACTTTTACTAAGTTTAATGTATGACTCAAAAACTTTTTACAGGGCTGATGTTCTTTATATGTAACAGCTATGAAGAGTATAAGGGGCCTCGTACTGCTAAAATTTGTATTTAAGTGTATCATATATAAAGCATATCATATTTATCGAGGTTTTACAGGAAGTAATACGTGTTTTATAGTAATTCAGTTAGATCTAGAAATGTATTGTATAATATTTTACTAATGCTGAAATACCTTTTGAGTGGAAGCGAAACACCGAAATCTAGATGTTAAATCATAGACTCTTAATAAATCATATTATGGAAGCATTATTTTTGCAAATTGTAATCAAGATGCGAGTGATTCAATGTACCATATATGAATTTTTAAAGCAAAGAAAAGCATATTTTTCTGTTAACAAAATATGTATTTCATAAATATGCACACCTGCAGTCTACATTTTTTTCCGACGGGTGCGCCTGGTATTTTTCTACTATCGAAGTGTAAAATTTTTGTTTAAGTACCTTTTGGTAGCAATAAAAACGGTACTACATCTATAAAAATACTACCTCTCTAAAACTTCCTTCTTCATGGCTCGATAAACGCTGAACCGTAACATTTTCGGTGTCATTTCTTCACTGTTCTGGTTATATTTTTTAGAAAACTTTTATACATTTAGTTGGTAATATGTTCTCACTTTGAATTTCCGGAGTTAGAAGTAAATATGCGACTGTAGTTCCCTATATATCTGAAACTCTTGTATTTACTGACTTTTACCATTGTGATACTTTTCAACTCTTCTCTTTTCACGACCTTAAAGAAAATGGTCTATTTAATTTAACGTATATTTCGTCTATATTTGTGTTTCATCTCTATTTGGTAAAAGAAACCATTGGTGTGTAAAAGTGCTATGTTTTAAGTTTATATAAATATAGCAGTTGATTCAAACTGAAAATGGTTGAACGAAAAAATTTTTTTAGACTTTTGTCAATTTCGTAGTTGACTTTAAAAGTCTATCTAATTTCCACTATTTGAGCCTTGGTCGCCAACTTTTGAGGCACGAGAACAAACTCAAGGCAATTTTTTGAAAATATATATGTTTCAATATTTTTTCCTTATTTCCTTGCGTTACAAAGTACAGAAACATTTTTTAAAATCTAATGCGGAGGCACATGTCGTTAGACATCCACATTTTGTAATTCACCGCTATTTTACTGGCTACTTTATTATGGAAGCACCATATTGGTGAGCCAGCAAAGTACAGAAACATAAATTTGAATTAAATATAATGTTAAGAGAGACGATCAAAATTCGTTGAAAGTACATTGAAATTAATGGGAAGCTGATTTTCTACAGCATGATATTCTACGAGAGGGGGGGGGGGAATAAGGACAATGAAGACAATAAGGACAGTAAATTCAATAATTAAAAAGAAGATATTAGTAAACACCATGTCATAATTATTAAGGATTTTAATGTTGTTAAGGTTTTATACCAAATGGGAAAGTTTTAAAGTGAAGATTATTTTAAATAATGCTAATACATGGAATTAACATGAGTGTACATGCCTGGCCGTTTGAGTTTCTGGCTCAGTATATACCTAACACGTTTTACTAATACCTTGGATTGCCAGTGGGCTGCCGTATCCATAGTGACCAATAGAAATCGGTGACCGACGCGAAAAATTTTTGCCCTCTTCTCTACACACTATTTTAACAGTCCGGAATAACTCCCCAGATATTCAGAGAAATATATTCTTTTATTTATGACAGTTGAAAATATGCCATCTACTGAAGCGAATAAATGGCACTGATATCTCAGCAAATATATGCAGTAAGTTCAAATGTTTAGAGATTTCATTCCGATAATATATTGTATCACCCGTAAAGTATATGAGCATTGAAAGGGTAAATGTCACACATTTTAATATAAAAGCAGTCTGCAAAAAATAGCTCTTTCAAATGTAGAATTTTGGAAAAACAAAAAGGAGACTAAGCATTTATCTCATTCCAAACTTTAAAACTGTTATTCCCGCTAAAAGATCAATGGTTTACAAAATGTTACATTTAGGTGTATTTGAACTGAAAAATTACTACTGTAATTTGTTATATATACTTTTTTAATATTTCATTACAGAATGTATTACATTGATATATATTTTTCATTCATCTTCTTTTTGTTCTTGCTGTCATGAAATGGGTTTAAATAATCGTCGTCTATATGCCCAAAACATTGATAAATATAAATGAACAAATTTTATTAGGAGTAAAGACAAAGAAAAGAAATAATTTGTCCAACAAAAGACAATTACTTTTCCAAAAATTTTAAAAATCTATTGTTAATATATTTTAGCAATATTTCTTAATCTGGTATATTTTTTTGATAAATTACTTGTCGAGGTATGATTTTGTAATATTTCTTTGTATAAAATATATAAGTTATATTCATTAATAACTGATTTTACTTTCATTTTATAACATTAAAAACTAAAATGAAGCTTTTTAGAAATATATCTTCAAAATAAGCAATTCTATTCAACATAAATTTACTACATTTTATATAAAAATGACCTTAGTACTCCAGACTTCCTATCTATTTCAAGTTGCAAAAGAGTCAATCATTCGAGCGAAACCTTAAATCACAATATGGTTACGTACAAAAAGTCTTTGAACCTGAATAAACAACTGAATAAAACTTGTACTTGAATAAACAACTTAGGCTATTTTTTAGACCCGAACAATTAATTTTGCCTTGAGACCCAGTCCTAAATAAAATATATCGGATTTGCAGTCGGCTTTCCCACCTAGTCTTTAAACAAAATCACAGATACAATGGTTTTGAGATCTATTGCTTACGAGACTGACTTTTAATACCATCTTCCCAAGTTCTGAATGGCTTCGTGTTTACACCGAGGGCTCCCAGATGAAAGATTGTGTTAACGCCGGAACTTGTGTATTTTGCGATCTTTTTCATTTCTATGCCCCGATGGGATATAACCGCCTTTAAAGGTGAGATTTAGGCTATCAACCTAGACCTCTCCCAGAATCATTGCCACCTTGAAAAGTTCTCAAACATATGTAAAGTATACACAAGATTCGATTCACAAGAATCGAACTTTTGAGTGAATGAATTAAAGAAGCTGCTTGAGATATGCTAATTTCGGCATACGCGCTTGGTATAAATACCAAGCAGCTTGATTAATACGGAGGTTGAAAAAGGTTGTTAAGGTTGATAGATAAGCGAGAGGGAGCTACGGGGTAAGTAGCTCCAGGTGTTATCCTGCGCTAGTGCCTAGGGGGCCCAAAGTTTACGTGGCAGTACTGCTGGTTTGACTCTCTGCTGGTTTGTGAGTATTCGCAAAGTGTATTTCTATTGAATGTTAATATATATATCCCGTACAAGTAGTACGTATGCTTATTGCTGTAAAAGCAAATTCTATATGTGCAACGAATTCAGTAAACATTGTTTCATGTATAAACTGTGTTTGTATCAAATTCATTTAGAGTGCCACTTCAAATTATATACACCCAAATCTGGGTAGAAGTGAGCTATTTTCTCTGTACATAGTTATACCCTTTGACTCGAAAGGGCCTTGCAGGCAGTTGATTCTTATGAAGCTCCCCCGTCCCCAATCTGCTGCCATCTAGAACTATAATTTCCAAGAACACTGTCCAGCTGCGACAAAGTGGTCGTCCTGCAGTAGATCCGTGGACACTGCGGTGTCGATGAGAGCCGATTTTTTGGCCAAGATAGAGGCATCGATTCTTCAGGTTTCCCCAGGTGGTGAAACTCCGTTTGACAACATCAAATGGACTATCAAAAATACATGGTTCGCCCATAAAGTCACCGGACAATTTTTTATATATAAGAAAAATATTACTCACCTTCAAATAAATTTATCTCCTTCAAAATAATCGCCAAAGGAGTCTATACAAATTTTCCAATGTTTCTTCAAGTCACCGAAACACTGTTTATAGGCGTTGGAACTAATTGTTCGCAAAATACGTGTAACATTTGATTTAATATCCGAGACGTTTTCAAATCTCTGTCCTTTCATGGTCATCTTAAGCTTTGGAAAAAGGAAAAAAATCAGCTGACGATAAGTTGGGAGAATATGGTGGGTGATTTATCACTGTAATTGAATGCTTAGCAAGATATTGTTGTACAGAAATTGCTACATGGGGCCTAGCATTATCGTGTAAAAGAAACCATTGCCCAGAATCAAAACAGTTCCTAACTCACCTTATCCTGTTTCGTAGTCGAAAAAGCACCTCTTTGTAAAAACACTGATTAATTTTTTTCATTTTCAGGAGCAAATTCGTGCTGAATAAGTTCTTTGTAATCAAAAAATGCAAAATTCATGAAAGGACAGAGATGTGAAAACGTCTCGGATATTAAATCAAATGTTACGCGTATTTTGCGAACGTTTAGTTCCAACGCCTATAATCAGTGTTTCGATGACTTGAAGAAACGTTGAAAAAATTGCATAGACTCCTTTAGCGATTATTTTGAAGGAGATAAATTTATTTGAAGGTGAGTAATATTTTTGTTATTTAAAAAAAAAAAAATCATCCGGTTACTTTATGGGCGCTCCTTGTTTCTTTAAGGATAGTCTTTCAAAGGAATTTTATGAGAGAAATTCTCAGAAGTTGTGTTGGAGCATAATTTCAGACATTAGAGACCGAACTAGAAAGAGAGCTGTTGCGGAATTCCGCCTTGCTATTGGCCACGACTGTCTTGAGAAGCACTTAACCATGTTACGGTTGACCTCATCTGAAACTCTGTAACTTTTAAAGAGATGATGGACAGGTCTAACCTTCTCTGAAGTCCGGTTCTCTCCGGGAAAACCACGTGGGAGCTCTATTGGCAAGCAAAAGACCTTATGGGTCTATAGGCTTTCTTTCTGTGACTGCTTTTCGTATTATATTTTGTTCATTGTTTCTTTCTTTTGGCCTCACATCTGTTTTTTACCCGCCATTGGAAATAAAGAAAAATAAATTTTACAAATGACCATTATTCTTTAATCATGTGTATACGGAAAATTTAAAAATTTATGTTATTTTTCGAAACTGGAGGCTATTTTTTTTAATTGAATGGGCAAATACTGAAAAAGTGTATGCACCACCAAAAGAGGTTATCTCAATTTCGCCAGAATATTAAAATCAAACAAAATGTTTTATTTGAATGTTTTATTTATTTTTATATTAAAGAGTTCTGTTTTTAATAATATTAAACCTTATACAAATATTTGAACCGACTTCAGTTTCAATGTATTTCTTACTTAGGCAGCCGTTACAAGTACAGGAAATTCTTTGCGAACTGACATCAGCTAATGTCATGTGCTGTAAGGAACAAGGAGGTAATATGAATGAAGCTTATGTTTGACGGCTTATTTCTCAGCCATCTACTTTCCAAATGACAAATAATTTCGTACCTCCTCATGAAGATAATATTGAGAGTCATGAATATTTTATTAGCAATTTAGAGGAAAATAGATATTTACGGGATGCTTTTCGCTTCCTTTTGCGAATGTATTATATTATTCTTCACAATTAAGCCAACGGCATGCATACATTTATTCCTTTCATGCACTTCTATGAAGTGTTTCATGCACTCTTTCCTATCATTCCCACCATGTTTCTGAATTTAATATTAAAACTTGATTACCTGCACACCTTTTTTGTTTCATTTGAAAGGTAGAAATATTTTAAATATGTAAAATTTTGTTCTTCTTAGTTAAGTAATCATCTCACGGCGTAATATAATTTTCTGAAAAGGATCTTGAGTTTAGCGAGTTAGATCTATGAGATTAGTAACGGCTAAATAAAAAATTGTGACGTCTTGTGTCTATCATAAGTTTTTCTGTTTTATCAATAGAATAAAATAGATAAAAAATTGGACGATTAAAGATGTACTGACAATACACACACACACACGCAAATATATATATATATATATATATATATATATATATATATATATATATATATATATATATATATATAAATATATATATATATATATATATATATATATATATATATATATATATATATAAATATATAAATATATATATAAATATATATATATATATATATATATATATATATATATATATATATATATATATATATAATATATAAATATATAAATATATATATAAATATATATATATATATATATATATATATATATATATATATATATATATATATATATATATATATATATATATATATAAATATATATATATATATATATATATATATATATATATATATATATATATATATATATATATATATATATATATGTAATGGATCCAAAAGAAGGAATTGAAGTTTCGTAGTGGTAGTCGTAGCTGGTATCAAGAACGAGTGGCTGGCACGGCGAATAAATTTAAGTTCACCACCAGAAAGGAAGGAACAGTCGATCTCAGTTCAATTTAATTTTTACTTTTCAGGAATTTCCGTGGAGCGTCATACAGCTACACACCATCGTTGCTGGACATTAATTCGTACATTATGGCCTATTCCGGCCTTTGTCGGGATCGGCATTTACAGGACTATCATAGTTGAGAACAGGCATAATGCTACCGGAACAGCACATGAAAATATATAAAAACCGCAGCGCAATTTACGACATGTTTCCAGGACGGAGACATACACACAAAGACCCGCGAAAACCCTAGTTGTATGTCCTTGAGTACAGGCGCGCTGAACTTTAATGGTTAAAAACTGACACGTGATTAAGCCGCGTCATATGAGGTGATGGTCTCGCGATGCCCGTTATATAATACTTATATAATGGTCCGCGCGTGCAACAGCTTTAGGGGAAAAGATAGATTTATATTGGTTGAATTTAGGTCGCAATCCAAGGTTAAGGGGGCGTATTCTGTTAATAAGATAAACGAATTTGGAAAAAGCATGTTAGGAGTATTTAAAAGGATTAAAATTTGTTTCACACACACACATATATATATATATATATATATATATCGCATTTCGCCACATGACTTTCCATAATAACACACAAGCTCCACAAATGAAGAGGCACAGTTCTTTTAAAATTGAAGTTCTTTATTTCTCTAGCGTTGCTGGCTGAGATCAGAGCGTCCTTCTAGCATGGCGCGAAACATACATGTGCGTTCACATACAGAGGCAACAACAGAATGAATCTCTCTCTAGGCCAGGGGCTGTACCAAACAAGTTAGCGACTGTTTACATAAACATAGATATTTGTCATGGGTGGTAGGCGGGTGCAATTCTTAGAAACATATGGGTGCGTTTTATCTTTATGGTATTGTTTGACACTTTTGATCGCTTTATATCTGGCACCTGCAGCCATTATCTCTGAGATATTGTGAACTGAGGATTTAGATGACTAGAGACGGGATTTTGTTAAACCTTCTGGGGCGTCATAGCTCTATATTTCTATCAACCGGTTTGGATTTATCGTGGTGTTTATTCCATACTTTTCACCCTCTGCTGCGGTTATTTGCCTGAATGTATATTTGTGGAACTTGCAGATGTTCACTTGCTGTTGGGTGGGCTGTTCTGAGAAAAGGGGCCTATCTTAAACAGATGTGGGGACTCGAATTATAGAAATAGACGAGATTCAAGCTTATAATGTCACACACACAAATATATATATATATATATATATATATATATATATATATATATATATATATATGAAATAAATTTCAAACCTTTTTATTATTAAAGCGCCAATCTAAATTATTTCACCCTTTTACAATAAAGCATTACCCCTCAAATCCAAACCAAATAATCTATTAGTTTTTCCCCTAAGGCACACGCTGCCCCGTTATATAACAGTTATATAAGGTTGGAGACCTTTCCACCGATCACCCCATATTACGCGACTTAATCACGTGTTCGTTTCAGGCCAATTAGAAGTTTAATAGACCCGTACGCGGGCAAGGAATTTCGCGCCTCCGTAGCTTTTGTTTGTCTGCTCTCGACGAGAATAGATGGAAGTTTTTCGTTCTCGCAAATTGCAGGCCGGGGGCCCCGTTCCCCGTCCGTCGGCTTTCGTGTGTTCTGCCACGGTACTATCAAGATGTAATTTTTGGACGAGCTGCGTCCCTTTGTCTTCTGTGTGATGATTCCGGCGATTCCCAGAGAACTTCGACTAGTAAACTGTGTAAACCTATGCCAAAGTGTTAAGCATAATCAACTTTGTACGTCAGGGGTGTCAAACTCAAAGAATAACTTGGGCCTAACAAACAAGGTTTAACTATAGGTGGGCCGCAAAAAAAAAAAAACAATATTAATAGAAAAGTAGGTTTTTTACAGTATATGACCTAATTACAGTATATTCAACATAAATATACACATTTTGTTTAATAATAGCAAAAAAAGAGTATAATTAATAAAACTCTTAGCGAATTTTTCCTATCTAATTATAATTCTACGTTGGTTATTTTATTATATATTATTGTGTGCCAATATATTGGCCGGGTCGCAAAAATGATAGTCGCGGGCCGCAAGTTTGACACCCCTGTTGTACGTTGTCTAGCGATGGTGTCAACTAATAAATAATCCTATATTGTGAGGAGATCACCTCTTCCTTGCTGGCGTAGAACTTAACTTATTCTCTCCGGCGTGCCTGCCTCCACAACCAGGTCCATTTGCCTAGAACTTTGTCCGACTACAAACTCCGAAGTATATCTGAGGATATGAAGTTCACCGACCTGTTGCATCACCCCGCCTTAACTGTCATTTCATATATATATATATATATATATATATATATATATATATATATATATATATATATATATCTATAACGTTACTTTTTAAAGAAATGATTGCTTTCTGCATTTATCTTGCTTTGAAATTGTTGCAGCACTATGAATAACCACTTTGTTTCTATTTTTAGTTATTAACCTCCAGTATTGCTGAAAATTGGTTTTACCCTTAATATAACCCTTATAAAAAGAAATTATTTAGATCAATAATAAAACAGAGCAATTTACACTGTAAATGCTTCCAAAATTTCTTATTCTAAAGTCATCCGTAATTTTGTTTCTGCAGTCTTCAAAAAGGGCATTTAATACATGTGTTACTGTAAAAGTGACAATAGTTCTGCCTTTTTGTTAAGAAATATTTAACTGACTATGAAGTATTATAGTTAGAAATGTTGAAAAAAAATAAGAACGATATTTAAATAATCATTTAAACATAGAATATCGCTAATTTTAATTTATGTCAATGTCTCCGTATTATTTGTGGGTTGGGAAACTCCAGATCGTTTCCTATTATTAAGATATCGCGAAAGTCTCGGACCCTTGTTTTACACCGCTAACACAAATAACGCTAACCAGTCTTCATTTCCTGTGTTTCTATCCTACTATTTTGTTGCTAAAGTTTTTTTAGTTAACTGTATAACTATGGACATATGTTCTGTACCTTTTTTAATTGAAACTAGTAACTTTTACAAGGATCTCAAAACGCGTTTTCTTACGTTATAAGATTGACTCATTTAATTTCAAACAGTTATACACGAAGGAAGTATAGAAGTGAAGTTGATTAGTATAGGTTTATTCAGAACACGCTTTATTAAAATATGTAACGACGATTTTTCGTTACAGTTTTTATTAATTAAATTTAACCTCTTTTATTAACTTTTAATAATCCTAGACCAAATTTTATAATTTAGTTTACTTTCCTTCAATTAATATATGGCCCCTATTTTGACCATTCTTCGGGGTCGTTCCTGGATTCCCACGCTTCGTGTGTGTTCTGGCCCAGCAACGGTTTTCTTAAAGATAATTATATTTCTCGGAATTCCCAGCTGGACTCAGTTTGAGGTCTCATTATTTTACGTCAGCCGGTGTAGGCTTGAAAGCAGGGCGTTTCCTAGTCAATTGCCTTTGTACCCAGTGTTACCATGTGCAATAGGATAGCTCGGACCTGTCCTATTATTCTTAACATCTGTACGGTGATCTGATTTGTTTTGCGAACCTTGCTTTGGGGTCCAGGCTTGGGTCTTACTAGCCTCGCATCGGGGTCCAGGTTGTCGTTTTTCTTCCGACTTCTCTTTTCTTCGGTCTGCTGACGTCTCTGTATGCCGAGACCAATACGAGTTCTTGGCGAAACTTAAGTACTTAGCTTGGCGCGCTCTTCGCCGTTTTCTACTGTGCTCGCAAGGTTGTTGGTACATTATTTTGGCGGTCCTCTTCCGCGCTTGGAGGTTTTCCGTGCATGGCAACCTTTCTTCCTTCCCCGCTCTGTCCAGATTTGAAAAAGTGGATATTACTACAGACTGGAACTTTCACTGACTGTGTGTGTGTTAAATTTATAGCTTCCCCCAGGTAAGAGCTTCGGCTCTACCCTGTGGGAGAAGCCATTTTCTTTTGCTGAAATATTTGTCATAAGTGCATTGCTAGCGTACCTGTTAGGTCACTCATACTTCGGGTCTCCTACTTTTTGATAGACCGGCAAGGTCCTCACTGTATGCAATTTTATGAAGATCCTCATTATGTACGATGTTATTATTTGTGAAACCAGAAGTTCTTAGAAAATAGGAATTTAAAAATAAAAGTATTTTTTTTATTATTTGAAAAGTTGTAGACTGGATTTTATAATAGTTGGAATTTTATTTGAATGTTAGAAACGCAGTAACCAGATATTGCGGTGCTCAACTTATTAGTTATTTATTCATCAGCGTATACTTCATCTAAAATCCGGCCAGTGGTGTTGTTTCCTGATCGCTGTCTCCCAAGTGTCCTGATATTTCTTCATACCAACTGTGCTTGACAGAAACTTTTTTTACAGCTTTCCAGCGTTGACAGACGGACATTTTCGTGGTATTACTGAGGTATCGATTTTGTATATATAGTGCCATTCTGCGTCATAGAATATGCGGACTGTCTTCAATAGAGATTCCTACACCTTCTGAACTCTCAACTTACAAGTATAATACCGTCTGAGCTCTACCTTATTGTTATGGTAACGTTCTCCATTAGAGAATGGATATCTCCTGTATAATATAGATAATTTTTTTATATACTTACAGATTTATTTAATACAGCTCGCTTTTGCATTGCTCAATTTAATTTGCATCAGTATTGAGGTCGGAGGACTCTTTCACGAATAAAGCCTGTTTATTTAATTTTAACTGTGAAATTAGCTAACATGTCAATTTTAAGGGTTTTCGGAAAAATATATACACAGATGTAGAAATAACAGAGGTGAAGGAAAAATTAGAATATATTTCCTTATCATTTAATCAATAAAAGTTTACATAAGCTGGTAAAAATGATATCATTTCTGCAACTTTAAGTATGAAAATCTTACATGTGGATGTGCTCCGAAAAGCTGGATTTAATCCTTCCCGCATCAAATTTCATTTAGTGGAGGCTGTGAAATGTATTTTTCTTCCCCTGTGCCAAGATAACTGTCACATTAAACATTTGAAAAGGATGTGATAATGGGACTCTTATTTTGCGACAGAGGGATTATGCATTTACTAAAACTGTAAATAATTTATTTAAAGGTAATTAATTTATAAACAAATGTGTTTCACTGAGTAGATTTTGTACATGTTTGTTGACTCGTATTATTTATAATTTTTCAAATTACAAAATTTGTTCATTATAGTTCCAAAATTTGTTAAGAACCACATGATCGTTTTAAATCATTTTCATATTGTATGATGATCTTATTGGAATAGGCGTTTATTAAAGAAGAAGTTTGGAAAGCTCTGAAGATAAATGGTTTTACAATCCACATGGGTGTCTTTAAGTACTTTATGCATTATTCCCGTATTTCTTAAAATTTAAATAGAAAAATAGATTATTTGAAATATTTGATAGTTATTTCAATGCAGTTATTTAATATCAGACTGATTTTGAAAAAAAATGTACTCAAAATCAATCTGGTTGTGCAGCATGCTTTCCTGGATAACAGTTTTCCTGAAACACATCGTAAAAAATGCCTCAAACGAGTCCAAAGGATTGCTACACTCATCCATCTTTCTTAAGTACCCTTTCCGGTAACACATAGTCCAATTTAAAAGAAGTTTCTTTAAAGAAATTTCTATCGTATACGAGAAAGATCTATTTCTTGCTCTATTAAACAATTCGAACACCAGTTTAAAGATTTCGCTACAGTAATAAGGTTTAAAAAAGGAGATGAAAAATTGCATCGAAATCTTAATTATAACGTAACTCAGTAATTTGACAAATTGAGAAAAAGGGATAGTCGAAATGAATTGTTTACAAATTTAAACTTTTTATAAACATATTTATGACTTTTAATGTTCCACCTGATTGTCTGATGTCCACATTTTATCCATCTATTTTATTTATGCCTCTGAAGAGTGTTTCATATGCAAATCATTATCTGGTAACACTTGCATCTTCAGCCCAGTATAGAAGGAGAAAATTGTATATTGTTGACCTCCTTGCTTTTTGAATACGCTTTTGAAATCCAATGTCTGGAATTAAACACTTGAAATCCAGCGGGGTTAGCACAAATTGCTAAATCCTGTTCACATTATTGTGATAATAATCATAATTAGAATTGATCACACACATGCAGTTGCTCGTTGGGCGATGATAAAAGGTAGCCAGAGAAGAGATATACCAATTACAGACGTTATCCATTCAACTATTTTACTGATCAGGAAGCATTACGAAGGCATTAGCTGTAGTGGCCACCGGACTTGACCAAAAAAAGAACATGATATCTGACAGCAGATCTGCAGCAGCTACATACAAAGGGAGTTAGGAATGAAGAGCAGTAATGGCCACAGGACTTGCCCGGTGTCTGCGAAAGGACGGGGAGCGGAGACAGCAGCTGCATACACGACAGAGTTAGGAGAGAAGTGAGAGTCTTACGTTCAGGCAATTATCAAATGACTGTTTACTGATCTTGCCACCAGGGGGTAGAAATTACTTATGATTTAATTGGGCATATTTAGTATCGTGGTGTCCACGTGTCCATGTCGTGGTTCTCCGGGGATCAATTAAGTGCTAG
Source organism: Dolomedes plantarius (assembly GCA_907164885.2). NCBI lineage: Eukaryota > Metazoa > Arthropoda > Arachnida > Araneae > Dolomedidae > Dolomedes > Dolomedes plantarius. Next base: position 195,556,326 of record OU015494.1, read on the forward strand.
GTCATGCGTTGCTCTGTGTTTTATTAAAAAGGCAGAATTTGAAAATAGCCGTTATTTATTAGATACAAATATAATGAGGTCTTCGAGTTCGGACTAGATATGGTGATGTAATGGAATTTGGATATTTCAAATGTCTGTTTAATGATCTGCAGTTGCCTTACGGGCCAATATAAATTATAACTTACATTATGTATTTAGGTTGCAATTTGTGACAGTGGTCCTGATATATTAAAAGGATAATTTAGGATACGTGTTAAATGTAACTTAATAGGAGGACGCATATTTTCGTTATATTTACTTACTTACTTACTTACACACATACACACACACAGATATATATATATATATATATATATATATATATATATATATACACCATTGTCTTTTTGATGTCAGTGTTTTGTATTACTAGCGTGTAAAACTGTGTAAATAATTGTATAGTGTGTTAAAAGGATTCTTTACTAAGCTAGTTCACAGAGGATGAGACTGCTTACCCGACGAATAACGACAGATCTCCCCGGATATTTTAGGTAGGACAATTTTGTATTTCTATAGCATATCGTTCCTAACATTAAATGGCATCCCTGCCGGGATAAAACATAATCCGTATTGTGTGATCTAATCGTAAGTCTCTGTTCGTAAGAATTATATAGAGTCATTGTTTCAAACATTACTTAATATTTTGAAATGAATGAATGGTACTTAAAAATAAATAATACGACTAATAAACGGACCTCATTTCTTCTCAAACGATTAGTTCAATCTTTATGTTTAAAAGTGGGCTTCAAGCGTTTACCTGAACAGATATAAATTGTTTGCCATAAACATTACACCTGAGACGGATCACAGGGAAAAAAAATTAATTTATTTGTGGGATTATTCTTTTCTTTCAGTAGAATCGTTTATAACTTATATTAATAAATAAATAATTCCCCCCGTACTGTATGTATATATATATATATATATATATATATATATATATATATATGTAATATTAACGCCTCACTAATATTAATTGTCCTATATCTAACGCGTATCTTAATTTTTCCTCTATAAAGCCCAGACCTATTTCAAAAACGAAATCGAAAATCGAAATAACCTAATATTCTCTTTAATGCATACGCGGGAAAGTTATTTTTAGACTTCCGTGATCTCGATCCTCCTTCGAAGAAATACTACGTGATCGGGGTCAATCAATTAAAAGAATTCTAAGCCTAGCGGCAAAATCAGAAGTTACTCAGCATAAAAAGGTGAGACGGAGCATTTTCGCGCTCTCTACTTCTTTGGCGCTGTTTCATTACTTCCTTGCTCGCTGTCCGCGTACTGCTCCAAAATAAATTAGGATGTAATCGTATTCGATACTCCAGCCTGGGCAGCTATGGGCTGTCCGTTGTCGTTATTGTCAAACATTATGTCGTCAACTTATGCCAATTCATTCAACTATGTATAGCCGTGTATCTTCACTGATGTCTTGAAGTTTGGTTCCATGGAATAAAATATTTCAAGTTTTCATCCTGTTCCTGTTCTTCCCTCAAGTGTTTATGTGTGAATCCATCTCCTGTACCGGTCTACTAGAAATATTACCACTCTGACTACGTCTCTACTGTTGTGTCGCATCTCCTCTACACAGTTAAAGTATTTGTGCGTTCAAGTACCCATTTATTCGTTATATATATATATATATATATATATATATATATGTGTGTGTGTGTGTGTGTGTGTGTGTGTGTGTGTGTGTATGTGTGTATGTGTGTGTATGTGTGTGTATGTGTGTGTATGTGTGTGTGTGTTTGTTTGTGTGTTTGTGTGTGTCTGTGTGTGTAACAACAAACAACCAAACTCATCGATTAAAGTTAACAAATCAATTTTACGTGTTCCAAACAAAAAAGCCATATGCATATATTTATTCAGAAACGAAAACGGAAACAGAAGTGCTGGTCTTCCTTTAAGGCTCGATATACATCCGTTCTTCATACTCTACTAGTCCATATCTAAAAACCAATCCATAGGGTCCGTAAATCTTCTGACACTATAATTATGGGAAATTTATTCTCATGGTTGAAATATCAAAATGCAATAAAACGTATTCTTGACTAATATTTAATCAAACACAAACCAATTACAACTTATGGTCACAACAGATTATCAAAAGAAGAAAACACAGAATGTCAGTGCCCGTCTGACAAGACATTAACGCTCGTCTAGCGTGAGCAAGATAATATAGCGTGCAGTCTGCCCTCAGTAAAAGTAAAAACATAGCGTGCCGTTTGCACTCCGCGAAAATAAACATAACGGGCGTTCCATTGTCTCAGCCCACTCAGCACCAGCGGTTGAGTTGCAACTCGTTTACTCAAGTGGCGCCTCATCTGTAATGCCTCAAGAGAAGAATTCCCACCCACCCATATATATATATATATATATATATATATATATATATATATATATATATATGACGCATTTCGTTTCACGCCCGTTATATTAAATGATGATGCAGTCATTGTTTCTCCGTTATCTCTTTGTAGCGTAGTGGAAGGCAGTCTAAACTCAGAAAGCACACATTAGTCCAAGTTAATCATGTTTATTTCTTTATCTTCTAGCAACCACTGATCCAAGTAGCGCATATCTCAGCGCTCGCCATTTTACAAAAACCCGCGGAGCCCAGCTAGCGCGCGTCTGCTATAATCGATTAATCCCCTCGGTCTGCTTAACTTGCCTATTGTCTCAAAAGCTCACAATACCATTGCGCATGCCTTCGTGACGCTTGCACCGAAGATTGGGTTGGGGCGTGGTCAAATTTGATACTAAATATAGATTCTCCGTATGATTCTTCTCAGAACGGGAATTTCCCATCTTGTGGCACATTTCGAAATTCGACAAATACTGATATGTAACATTAGAAATTAGTTTTACTTTTAGGCCCCCTTTAAATTGTTTAATTATAATTAATTTTATAAAATGTTCCTTACATTTATGTATATATATATATATATATATATATATATATATATATATATATATATATATATGTGTGTGTGTGTGTGTGTGTGTGTGTGTGTATACAGAGGCTGTTCGCACATTTTTTAGACGATTTTGGTAAGCGGTAATAAAAAATCGTTTGCTGCAAAAAAAATAAATGCAATTGTACTATATGCAAGTCAAAATTATCGTCTGCGGCTTGGAAGTTTTGTTTTTATTCAAAATGGCGTTTTTAACAAAGCAGTGGTTCGAAGGCTATATTTATGCTCTTTCCGCAGAGAAATATGCATACTCCGTTATCCAAAAACGATGTGAGAGTCATGGTTTTGTGATATCTAAAGCGTCGATAGGTAATATCGTCAACAAGAAAAGAAAAAAACGTCAAATTGGAGCCTCAAGTGGAACAAAAATTCCAAACAAGTATCCAAGGAAAAAACGGACATCTTGGACTATTGCAAAGGTACGTTGTTTAATGTTAAAATAAAATCCCCGTAGTCAAAGGACAGTTGCAAAATCATTAAAATGCTCGGTGACCACTGTAAACAAAATGATAAACGTTGATTTAAATCTTAAGAAAGCGAAAAAACGCAATGTGCATCGTCTTCTTCCAAATCTTATCGCTGAACGCAGGACACGCTGCAGAATTCTATATGAGAAACACTTATCCAAAGAAAAATGGAAAACAATTGTCACAATAGATGAATCATGGGTGTATTTAAATGATTGCAACAAAAAAAGAGCCATTCATTATCATAAAAGGGGAGAAAAAAATGTAAGTACATGGTTCAAAGAATCGAAAGAAAGTTTTTCTAAGGGATTCATGATTGTTGCTGGTTTTTCTTATAATGGCAAGTTAAAAATAAAGAGAGTGGAAAAAAATGTCAAGATTAACTCCAAATACTATCAGGAACATATTTTATCGCCACTTTTTCTGAATGAAATGCCATCGCTTTACCCACAGTGCCATCAATCTGTGAGACTCCATCAGGACAAATCTAGCAGTCACACATCAAAATCCACTGTAAATTTCCTAAAAGAAATGGAACAAAAAACTGGTATAAGGCCAAACCCTTCACTGATATCCCTACTAAATATCCCGATGTATCACCTATGGATTTTTGTGCTTTCGGACTTTTAAAATCTGCATTATCCAAACGTCGTCCCAAAAGCCTTACAGGACTCTGGAAAGCTGTTCAGGAGGAATGGGATAGAATACCTCTTCTGACACTTCAAAAGGCATTATTATCCTGGAAATTGCGGTGTCGAAAGATAGTTCAGAATAAGGGATGTCAAATAGAACATTTAAAACACAAGAATTTTATGTAATTTAGTTTTGTGAATACAATATACATCGTCTAAAAAATGTGTGAACAGCCTCTGTATATATACAGAAGGTCGTACGCACTTTATGGAAACGATATTGCAATTTGTTTTTGGCGTTTGCATTTTGAGATAAATATTTGGCAACTTCAGAATAATCATCTGCTATTACTTTGCTTTGATTGGAATGTAAAATAAAAGATTTATTTTGAAAATGACTCCTAAAATTCATAGATGGCTCGAAGGTTACGTAACTGCACTTTCCGGGTAGAAATATTCGTATCAACAAATTATTTAGCGGTGTTAAAATTTCGGTTATGGCATTTCAAAAATAGCTGTTTATAATACATTAAATTTGAATGGGAAAACACGTCTCACTGAAAGTAAAAATGAAAACATGACCACTAAACCTCATCCTATGACTTCGAACGCAGGTAAATATCAAGAAAGTGAAGTCTCTGATCCTAAAAGAAAATACGCCGACTCAAAGATCCATTTAACTGAAACTAGCAATATCTTCTAGCACTGTAAATAAAATCATTCATAAAGATTTTAAGTTAAAAAAGATGTTTAAACGTAAAGTTCATCTGCTTTTGTCAAAGCATATTGCTGAAAGAAAAGCAAATCGTATAAAATTATATGAAAAACACCTAGCTGCTGAAAAAACAAATTTTGTGGTAACGCTCGATGGGGCATGGGTGTATTTAAGTGACTGTAGTAAAAAAAGATCAATTTTCTATTTCTGAACTGACGGGAATGACCATACGAAATGGCTACGTCAGTGTACAGGAAACTTCTCAAAGGAGTTCATGATAGTAGCAGGATTTTGTTACAACGACAAATTAAAAATAAAAACATTCTCAAGTAAAATCAAAATTAATTCACTATACTATCAGCAGAACATTTTAGAACCAATTTTTGAAGAAGAAATTCCAGCCTTATATGGAAATGACATTGATAAAGTTGAGATTCTTATGGACAAAGCCTCTAGTCACACGACTAAATCAATTGCTGCTTATTTAGCAAAGAAAGAATCAGAAACATGAATAAAATGAATCCCATTTAATGAAATTCCTGTAAAATTACCTGACTCTTCACCAATAGACTTTTTCGAGTTCGGTTTTTAATACGAGCCTTAGGAAAACGGCATGTAAGAACACTGAATTGACTTTGGAAAACGGTCCAAGAGGAATGAGGTAAAACTGACATGACAGTACTATGCAAAAATTCCCTTTCATGGAAAATTCGAGCAAGAGCTATTGTCAAGAACCATGGCTATCAGATAGAAGCAAATCACCGCATAAAATACGGCATTTATACATAAAACTTAACTATAAAAATCGTTTCCATAAAGTGCGAATGCCCTTCTGTAGTCACATGGGTTTTTTTCAGTCTTCCCATAAAAATTATAGATAGTAAGTTCTAATTTAATATATAATGAATAAGGCATTGAACTCCCCTGTAGCGGTGAAAATTTCTCCCCATAAAGCTGAAAAACACGAATAATAACAACTATAATAATAAACAGGAAAACCAACATAAATAAAGCACAAATAGCAATAAGATGCAATTATTTTGCATACGGCCCTTTCGAAGCTACAAAGGAGCTTCTTCATCAGTGCAACGAACTTAGCGGCAGCTCTAAAAGCCGAAGACTAAGCGAACAGATCAGTGCACACGCACTTAAATAGCCCGCGCGTGCCGAGCGCCAAAGACACGAAGCAGCGGAGAGACCGAAATAGGCAAGCAGTGCCATCTAGTGGCAAAAAGAGGGGAGGGGGAAATTGAAAAAAAATGAAGAAACAGGCCATCACAGCTAAATAAACCCTTTCCACAATTGAGGAAAAACAGGGCTGCTTGACAAATCATTAACCAAAGAACCCGAATTTTTAAAAATGTGTTAAGCTTCCCAGAAATCAAGATCGGCAGGCGAGCGACATTCCTGAATAATGGAGGCAGAAGAAAGACAAATCGATGATTTAAGGTCCAGGCGTGTTGAGCAATGGACGAGCGATTTAACTCTTGCTTTTTAACATAACTGTCGTGTTCCTTCAAGCGGGATTTAAGAGCACGCTTGGTTTGACCAATATAAGAAAGGCCACACTGGCAAGAAACCCGGTAGCCCCAGCTATTTAAGCGATGAATGTAGTGTTTGAGGTTCGAAAAAGATATTTTATTGACTGGAGAGATATTTTATTGACTGGAAAATAACCTTAATTTCAAACCTTTTAAGAATTTTAGCGATTTGATGACTGATCCTGGGAAGAAGGGCAAAACCAACGACAGGTTCAGCTTTGAAATACACATTTTTTGGACCGGTTTAGACAATTTCTTATAAATGGAATCAACGATATTAGAGGCATAGCCGCGGTCCACGGCGACCGCCCTCAGATAATCAAGCTCGGAGCACAATAGTTCAGGAGTGGAGCAAATGTTCAACGCCCGATGGACAAACGTGTTGAAACAGGCAATTTTTTGACTAGGAGGATGGGCGGATGGAGTGAGCGGGAAAGGAATAAGTTTTCAGACCGGGGATTAAGATTCGATGATGACAGACGTGCGGTGAAGGGCTCCGTGTTGTTGAGATGGCGAGTGCTGGGCTCTGTGTTAAATTGGAGAGTGGTTTTTCCTTGAATAGAAGAAATAAACGTATAGAAAATGATTAGTGAGTGTATCTTGAGTCTTCGAAACATGGAATTAAACCTGTAATAGAAAAGTTTGCTCTTCCTTTAAAGGTTGAAATTCCTCTAAATCAATCACAGTCTGCGTACTACGACAATTCTGGACACCACCATTATACTACGATGTTTCAACGGGACACATGCGACCGTATGTTCTCCAAAGTTTCAAACGACTCGTGTTTCAGTCAATTCATAGCTTAATATTATTCCTGCCCAAGATCCACCACCGAAAGTTTTTTAATTTGCCATTTGTATCCCTACACGTTATAGCACAATATGTGTTTGTAAAATCCTTTAAATAATGGTATTTCCACTCATTAAAAGTAAAATCCGGCATGCCAAATTTAATAGCAGTTTGAAATATAAATCCATCTAATTTTTTTTTCTTAAAGATAGGTATCACATTACCATAATATCCAATACGATAGCCTGTACCCCTTTCCATAATGTCAATCAGATCTGGATTATCAGAAATTTTATTGTTACCTGGGATGACGTGACCATAGTGAGTACTAAATCCTATCATATTGTCCTTACAACTACATTTTCTTGGAGTTTCAGTATTTAAATTAATGGATGTATTATTATAATTGAAAATTATATATATATATATATATATATATGGAATTATCTGAAAAAAGACTGTTCTGATTGGTGCAAGGAGTGTTTGCTTTGCCAGATGATGAAAATATCACGTCGCACTAAATCTCTTATCGTACTTTTTCCATTACCCAGTGATAGGTTTATACAAGTACATATCGACACTGTTGGTCCTCTCCGTCCATCACAAGGTTGCTTCTACATTCTAACATGTGTTGATTGCTTTATTAGAGGGCCAAAGGTCATTCCCTTAAAGGTTCAAACCGCCCAGTTCTTTTTTACACACTGGGTGGCACGTTTTGGAATGCCGGAAATCATCACGACATATCAAGGTCGTAACTTTGAAAGTGACCTGAATTTCAGAATTGACGAAATTTATCGGTACTAAGCGAAATAAAATTATTACATATCATCCGTCAACAAATACTAGTTCGATCGAGCGATTCCACCGACAACTTAAGGAAGCCCTGAAGTGTAACTTAGGTGATAACAATAGATGGACAGAGAAACACCCTGCTGTAATGTTAGGAATTTCCACCGCTTTAACAGAAGACATAGGTGTGTCAAAGCATAACATATATACGGTTCTAACCTCCAATTGACAGAATTTTTTTCATCTTTTTCAGGTGCAAAGTCTCCCCAGCATTTTCTCCAGTCATTACGAGAGCATTTTAGACAGATCCGACCGACACCTACATCGAATCAGAGCTCTTAATGATGTTGGCGTCATCGATAAGAGCTCTTATTGAATATATATTTTTATCCATGCAGACCAGTACAGCTGTTCTAATGACTTCGTTTGCCAAAATTCCGTTCGCCCCTTTCAAGAAACTTAAGCCGCCCTCTCCAAGTACTCGAACGTAAGTGGAAATTCTTCAAAATCCAGTTGGGAGCGAGCAAGAAGCGGATCCCAATCGGCAGATTAAAACCAGCTCTTACACTTCAGCAGCCGACAGAATCATCTCCATTTATATTGACAGCACCTACGCCATTGAAGCCCGTTCTGAAACCGTCCACAATCACTCGTTCTGGAAGGCCCGTTCGTTTCACGTTTCCAGTGCCTTGACGTTGTAGACTGGTGGGGTAGGTCCTGTGGCGATCAACTTACTATTACGAGCGGATAACAGAGGAGAGAAAGCGTATGCAGATTTTTCCTCCTATAAAAGATTTGTTGGCAGCTACGTAGAGAGCTATCATCGTGTTGGCGTCTTGCTACCAGCTTCCAACTCGATCGTGTTTTCACGTTACTAAACATATCGTATCATTTGTAAATTTTTCATTAATTAATCCCCTTCATAGTTATGTTCATGAGATTATTCGTTAAGTTGTGTTCTACTGCTGTATAGTGCTTTTACTTGGAGTCCATAGTGGTAACCACAGGAGAATACTTGAAAAGATTGAAAAAGAACGCGTCAACCGGAACACCAAGTAGTAAAGTCTAACAAGAAAGGTCAAATAAAAACTTATGAATGAAACCTTTAAACTTTAAAGGTTTTCTTTAAAGTTTTTTTTTAAAGGTTTTAAAGGAAAGAGTCACTTTAAAGTTTAAAGTGACTCTCTCTGCCGATGTATGATTGGAATCCATGCATTTCGAGCAAAAAGCGGATACAGTAATGAAATACCAGTCAGTATTGAGGGAGGTAATATAAACTAACTTACATGTTTTAATAAGATTGGTAACCTCCATATTTTTACAATAAAACAGGAGACACGAACTTCCTTAAAAAACTAGGAATATAAATCCTGTACAAACCAACAGTTAATAGCAGGAGCATTTCGTATTTGATGAATAAAACCTATTTTGCATTTAGGCCACATAACATGGATAAAACTAATTGAAAAAAAGGCTATCCATAAATTATTAAATATGCCTTCATCGAATAAATTATTGAACATTTTCCATTGATGTATTAGTTCCGAAGTTTTAATTAAAGGAAAAAGATTTTCCTTTTCATTTTCATTTTACGATTTACTATTTTGTTTCTCGTGCTATTTACTATATGATCTCTTTTAAACTAAATTATCTTACAGTTTGATCCAAAACTATCATATACTCATTTTACCACAGACCATAACTGTGAGTAGGGACGTCCACTTGGTGTAGTGGTTAGCGTTCTGTACTGCACGCAATGGGTTTGGGTTCAAATCCCGAATAAGTCTTGGTTGTTTACGTGTCGTCCCTCTCATAGGGAGCAATTCTGGCTCATTTATAGGGTGCTCCCATAATAAATTAACCAGTAAAACGCAGTGATTAACAAAAGGTGAATGTCTAACGACAATTGTTTCCACGTTGGACTTCAAAAAAATGAATAATTAACTGTGAGGAGTTAAATGGGTATAGCAAACATAAATCAGATATAGTGGTAGCCAGATGTACTAATGTAGCCTGATAACTGAAAACCTATCCATTCTCAAAGTGTAATATGTAATGTTTACAACAATAAATATTTAAGATGAACATCTGAAAATAATGAATTTTATTCCTATTTTATCAAATCGGATCTGATACAAATTTTAATATTCAAAAGCTTAATGTTACGTACCGTTATTTAAACATATTTGGGATATCATTAAAATTTTGGTATAATATGAAAAGCTTATTTTTCAACACATACAGTAAAAAATCCCCTACTATATATAGTTTAAATTACTACCAATTAAATTATTAAAAAAGGGAAAAAATACTCTGAAAATAAATGAAAAAATAAAATATTTTACTTTTTTCTCTGTGCAAATGGCGGGCTTTTCATTTTCAAATTTTTGGATTAATCTTAGCCCAATGATATTTCCCGCAATTTAATACTATATTTCTCTAAAGGATACAGGGCACAAAAGGAAATGTGCAAGTTTTAAAATATGTTTATATAAATAATAGTGTCAGGAATATTTTATCCTCGGGTATTAGCTTGAATTACTTTGCCTCAAAACTTTTGAGTTAAAGTTTAAAGAATGAAAGTGATATTAGTTCGAAAGATGTTTTATTGTCAGGTAATGTGTAAATTTAAGATTTATTCCTACTGAGTTTGAATACTTAAAAACTTCGTTTTCAATGTCATTTATATACACTCTCTAATATTTTCTCCGTCATTCTTGTTTTCTATATTTAAAGTAGTCACTAATGTGATAATTAATTGACACCAGGAAAAAACATACATTTTCCTCGTATCTTTGAAGAACTTCCAATAGCACCGTATGTATAAAAATTGAAGTTATAGTTTCTCTTCCTATAACTTTGCTCCTAAACATTTGAACAGACGAGGAGTGAGTTACTCTAGAAGCTCCATTATTAACTCAGGTAATCACGGGAGGAATGTACCCTGCTGTTACTTAGCAACAAATCTGAAACTTGTGGGATGAACGGCAGCTGGGAAGATTAAATTGTGAGAAAGCAAAGTCTAGATTTAAACAAATTCCTTTATTCCTGTAGCACAAGGAACTTTATGTGATTGGGAGTGCACTTGGATGATTGTGCGATAAGAGAGATGTAAGAAATTTTTGCTATGTGTGTTTTATTTTTTGAAAGTTACTAAGATTAATTGAATATTTGAGACATATATTTATCAATGCTTAGTTCATAGAGGTTGGGATAAGGAAATATATATATTGTATTTTTTGGAAATGGTATTTAAGTTTTTATTTTTTTTTACGTTAAAAATAGTTAGAGCCTGATTTAGGTTTTGTCATAAATTTCTTATAAATTCCATACTGAGACTATCGACTTTATGGTAATGTAATTTGGTACTCTAGCTACAAGGATCTTTCAACTCTAAACATATAACTTTATTTTTACAAATAAAAATTTTTCATTTTTATAAAATCACATTTTTGTGAACCCCCATTGTTTGTGTTCTTTAGTTTCTCCTGTTCATAAATAAAAAAATAAAATTCATCCTCGGGGGTAAGCTTGAATTTTGAAAGTAAGCGTGAAATTTTGAAAAAATGAAAGTGGTATTTTAGTCTAAATGCTGCATTTGTTTTATCCTCAGGTAATGTGTAAATTTAAGATTCATTCCTATTGAGTTTGAATACCAAAAAAATTCGTTTAAAATGTCATTTATATACACTATTTAAATTTTTCTCTATCAAAGCACTCTAATTTTCTATATTTAACGTAATCACTAATGTGAGAATTATTTATCACCAGGAGAAAATCATTTTCCCCGTATCTTTGAAAAAACTTCAAACAGCACCTTATGTATAAAAATTTAAGTTAAAGTTTCTTTTCCTATAATTTTGCTCCTAAACATTTTGGGGAAAGAATAGCAAAAAATTTACATCTTTAGACAGTTTAGGAATACCTGAATATACCATGGCAAGTAAATAAAAATCGCGAAACATGCACTTTTAGGTAATTATAAGTTATTACGTTCTTCCTAGAAAATATATGTATTAGGGGACTCGGCGCGCTACCAGTACGGAAATTTCGTAAAAATTTTGATTTTCAGATTTTCGTCTTATCACATACCACATACTTTCGACTACATTCTGACAAAATTTCAGACTGATACTACATAATATAATCAGTCTGAAATATAGCATAGAAGTATAGTTACGGCTGATTTAACGAACATCTGTTATCACGTTGTCCCTTTAAATGCCACACTCACCTCTTTATTTACACTCTGTCTCTCGGTCAATTTCTTGCTGCATTTCCCCCTTGGTAGACTCAATGGTTTTAAAAATACGCAGATAAGAAGAGGAATCATTGCTGCGTTCAGTTTGCCTATATTTGTAACTGATAACGTTGTTTATTTATTTGAATTAAAAGCAAGCGTTTTACTCGTTGCTTTTTTGTATCAAATTTCTACTTTTTGTTATAAAAACTGTCTTTTTCAAGACAATATTACATTTTATTTTGTATCTAAACGTGATACTTATCGCTTTTATTAATTATAATTGATAAATATGCCTCGGAAGTGCAAAAAATCTGCAAAAGATTTACATACGATCAATACAGGTTTGTGCGGTAAGAAACATCTTCAAAGATGTACATCCGTTTTAGTTCCAAATAATACTGACGCCAAACAGCAAAATATTTCTTTTTCGAATAAATATGAAGCAGATTCCAGTGATGAATACATTATTGTCAGTTTAAAAAAACTGCAGAATTTGAAACATTAAAGTGGTGAACATGTGAACAGAAAACTTTAGTTTTGCAATCTTGTGGTAAAGTTGGATTTTCAACTAATTTAAAAATGAATTGCAAAGCCTGCAATCAGGAAACTGCATGTGTGAATACTTCATATACAGAAAATAATTCATCAGATGTAAATCTGCGAATTACAGAGGCTTTTTTGCGTATTGGTAAGGGTTACTCTGCTATAGAAAAATTTTGCATGGTGATGAATATGGCTCATTTTTGTTCTGCAACTTTTTCTAAGTGATAAGATAAACTAAATGAAGCACAATAATTTGCCTGGAAAAATATTTTCACAGATGTTCACAAAGAAGTGAAAATTGTACATGGTTTGGATCTTTCCCAAAATCATGTCTGTGACTTAGCTGTATCATTTGATGACTTCCAAATACTTATTACTTTTGGCTTACTCGTGGCCATACATCTTTGTTTGGGATAATGGTGACACAAAAACATTTAATCATCTATTAGACCAGCATATATATGGAAAAGTTGTTACGCTAAAAAAGGAAGAATGGTCCAGGTTGCTTCTAAGATTTTTATGTGAAGGAAAATAATTTGATAGTTTGCCATTCTGCATTTCTATATACAATTTTATTTTTTATATCCACCTAGCATTATTTTAGTTTCAATCAAAGTGTAATAAGTTTAATTTACAGCAATATTAACTCATAATAATATTTTTTATCTATTTACAGCCAATCTTTAAAAAAATGTACAAATTTCTTGAATTATAACTTTTTGCTTGTACTCAGTTAAAAGTCTATAATTAATCTTAAAATAAGAATATATACCCTCTTTAACAGTTTTTACAGTTGTTTATGGCTATTAGAGTATGCATAAATAATTTTTTCTTAAAAATGATAATTTAACAAAGTTATGAGCAAATAAAATCTTTAAGCGCGTTTATCTTAGTTTGGGTTTTTTTCAGATTTTTCATGTCTTAAAAATGTTAAGGCATTTTTAAATATACATGAAAATGTTTGAAATTTTTTTGTTTGCACATCATACTACATGTAAGAGATTTAAATAGCGGATTTTTAATATTTTGATAACTTTTTTTAAAAAAATCGTATGTACAAAAACTAGTCTTTATTTCTGCTTTTTTCCACTTGTATATAGTTATTATTTTTTTCTCTAAAACTATTGCTATTAAAAAAATCCGCTATTTAAATCTGTTTAAACTATTATTACTGACCTAAAATAAAAAAATCACGTGAAAAATTTTAAAAATAAAATACTAGTAGTGTTTTGAAATCGGTGGTAAAAATTGAACTTTTTTTAAATTTTGCCAAAAAAAAATTTAATTTTTGAAACTTTTTTGGATTAAATTATTTGTATTTGACATTCATTTAATTATAACCAAAAATTATTTTTTAAAATTGAATAATAAAAATTTTTTTGTTTGACGCGCCGAGTCCCCTTAAATAAAATTTTTTGTTTTAAATCAAATGTAAAGTAATATATGTGAGTTAAAAAATTCAAATAAAACTCAATGTTTTAATAAGTGGCACTATAATAATTTTATAAAACTGTATTCCTTTTCCCAACTTCTTTCAGATTTCTGCTGCATTTTCTTATTTATTTCCCGTTAGCCCTCATAAATTATTTTATAAAGGATTTACGTAAAAATATTCTGTTAACTATTAGTGTCTCCTTTGAAGCAGCAACATTAGTTACCAAATGAAAATTAGTCCAAAATGAAAAAATGCTTACCACTTTATTCAAAAAACCTCTACGTTCTAGACATTTAAATGTACGTAGTGCATTTAAGTGTTCAAAACAGATATTGATTAAGATATTCTTTTAATTATTAAAGGAGTAAAATACCCTTGAATCAGTCGCTTCCATTAACCTATTAGCCTTCTGCAACGTAAATTATAAAAGATTAAAAGCTTTTTGGGGACCATGCAAAACAAATATAAATTGAAAGAAAAATGTGCTTTCTCAAAAGCTCTTTATAATTTGTGAAAGACTTTTATCATCTTTCGTTGCTTAAAAGTTGATGTTTTTAAAATTAATTTTAATGGCGTAAATGAAAGCCTTTGCTGCCTCTCATTAAAAACAAAAAGAAGCTTTGCTAATAAAAATTTTCATTATGATTTTCAGAGAAAATTTTCTTGAAAAACGAAGCCGCAAAAATAATCTTTATTATGCAATCTGATTTCTTTTAACGTGTCATTTAATCTCTCGAAATGGAAAAACAGTTTCCAAGAGCAACTTGTGAATAATATAACGTAGTTTCAGAGCCTATTCAAATGCTACTAGGAAAAAACGAAAAATCTATTCTATGTTTATACTTGTTTTTATGAATTATTGCAATGAAAATAAGGACTGTAATATGCATTGCTCAAATAGTTTGCATTACATATTATATAAATTCTTAGTTATACCCTTGTTTTAACATATTTGCCCTGTATTTTCATATTTTCTGTCATTCATTTACTCAAGGAATGTAGATGGAAACGATAATTTATAAATATTCCTTGTGTATATATCGGAAGAGTAAATAGTGATGAGCGTTTGTGTTGATTACAGCTTTGCTTTATGCCATATATTTCTTGACAAAAGGAAATTGTTATTTCCTCAATATTTTTACTTCCCCACCGTTTTGTTAGAGAATGCGTATGTGAATGTGTGATAATTCCTTCTCTTTAAACCGCCTTAATAAGTCAAGTTGAAAATTATATTAATTCGAATATTTTATAAATGATATTTTCTTAGAAAAAATTCAAGATATTCGTAACTATGTTATACAGTATATGTAATATTTTTATTAACTGAACATTATATGAACAGTACAATCAAAATAATTATGCCATTTATTTAGAACAGTAAAAAAAAATTCTATGATATTTATTTAGAACAATGGTTTATTTATAGTATAGAAGTCCATGTATTTTGTAATTAATAATTTGTTATTCAGAGCACATCATGGAAATTAAGTGATATAGTGCTCGTTGCTTTTCTTTGTCATGCATTTCAGATATTCTACTGACGCATCTGCTATCACGTATATAAAGATAGAGGCGATATTAAAGGTGAACTCATTAGTGTCTTTGAATAAATTCGTTTTATCTGTTGATGTTGACTAGTTGCTTATTTCAAACAACTTGCAACTCTATGAGATAGTACATAAATATGGTGACGTGTTTCTTTCAACTGATATATGTAAAATGACTCATGGATGTTTAAAACCTTTTAAGAGGAAATATATACTTACATATGTTACATGAAATAGATAAAATGTTTAACAACAAATCGCAATACTAACTAAAAATTTCAGAGACCAGAAAAAACTGAGAACGTCATTTATGAAAACATGGATTGTTCCTATCGGGAGAATGATGGCAACATTTTAAACGTTGCCAAACGCCTTTTATTAAACTACTGTTTGAATTTCTGAAAATTTGTACTTTATAAAACAGCTTTTGCTTCATAATGTGGAATCAACCTTCGTGTAGCTAAAGTGGACCGTAGCGCTGTGAACGAAACCAATCATATGTGCTGACAAAAGTATATTGTTTTACTGAAGTTATATACTTTAATTTTACTGAAGTTATATACTTTAATTTTACTGAAGTTCTATACTTTCTATACTTTCTATACTTTAGTATATTTAACAGATGAATAAAAAGTTTATTACGACTCAAAATAATGCAAAAACAGTATAACAATGTTTACATGCAGGTAAGAAAGAGATAATTTTTTTAAATTTATCCTTATAATTCCAATATGTGTTCTCTATATGAAACATGTGCTGAGGGGAGAATCGACTCCATTGTCTTTCGATTTATATTTTGGGAGAATATACTTTAATTTATATACTTTAATTTTACTGAAGTTCTATACTTTCTATACTTTCTATACTTTAGTATATTTAACAGATGAATAAAAAGTTTATTACGACTCAAAATAATGCAAAAACAGTACAACAATGTTTACATGCAGGTAAGAAAGAGATAATTTTTTTAAATTTATCCTTATAATTCCAATATGTGTTCTCTATATGAAACATGTACTGAGGAGAGAATCGACTCCATTGTCTTTCAATTTATATTTTTACAACAACTATAACTACGAATATCTTACATAACTCTAGTTATGAATGCGTGTTTATGTTCGTTAATTACATTAAATAAAAAGAAGATAATTCTAACTGTGTATCTCATTTAAATATCTCGTATATCACGAAGTTCACTTACACCCAACTGTTTGTGTGAATTCAATATTATTGATATAAAATATTTTAAACCTGATATTTAGAATTTATTTCTAAAGAATTACTCGTACATCCTCTGTAGACTTGATAAAAAAATTATTTGGGCATGTCACAAACACGTATTAGTACATTAATGAGAACATATAATATAACCGTAAGTATAACCGTAAATATTTTTTTAAGCGACACAGAGACACCATTTTAGGAGTTTGTACATTTTTCTATTAAAGAACATTATGACCTAAATTTTTCTTTCCTATTTATTCCTTCGTGAAATATTTTCATAATTCTGGGCATATTTTTAGACTCAGAATCCTTTATATTTGTAGATGGTATTTTATGTTTTTTCACTGACATTTATGCATGGGTTGGAAATCATTTAGAAATAATACATTTCCCCCCCCCCCCCATTCCTCTATTTCCATCTATATTACGTAAATATTGTCTGGTGAACATCTGGTTGAAAAAATGTTCATAGAATGTAGTAATTAACTTGTTTTTTAATTCCCACAAATTGATATAAAATAATATTACGCGCTTAATAATTTCATACATGACAGTATTTCAAATAACTGCACCAGAGACATTAGCTTTAAACAGAAATCTTACTCTCCCTATTTTAATCAAACTATGGTAACAACAATTTCTCGCATCATAAATGCCGCTCAGTAATACAATAGCACTTTGATAATTAATGTCCTCAATTTAGCTTTGTAATTTAACAATGCATTCTCCAATTTAACTCCCTGAAAACTTTCATAGTTACACAAAGTTTAATTTCTTCCTTATAATTAAGCATTTTAGTGAAATATAATAAATTGAAAACATTATATTAGAAATTCACTCACAATTCTAAATTATACAAGGAGGAGCTTTATCAAGAAGTTAATTTGACAACTGTTCGCTTCGTTAGCACCAAAAGGTAAAGTATGAAAAATTATATGCAGTAGTAGCATATTATAAATTTTGAAACTTGTAGAAAGAAAAATCATATCCTTAAAATATTTTTACATTTTCTTGATAATGCACTTTTAAAACCCATTACTAGTTTGTCTCTCTAATGATTATTTTTAATTAATTAAGACGGAAACTAATTTTCCATATTTACATGTCCCATGAGAATATTTAATGTTATAATCCCTCGAAAACTAAGTTATACTCTTAAAATAATCGTTTGAAATTTTGTATAATTTCATTACTTTATACTAAATAAAATGCAGAGACGTTTCGAGCCAATGTTTAAAATTTAGATCGTGACATATATAAAATGAAAGTAATTCATAAAATATATTTTTTTAGTATTCAAATATACTAAAAAAATATATTTAATAGCACGCTGTTTGAATGCACTTTTTCTCTCAGTATTTCTATTTATATAAATTAGAAATTTTATACGAAAAAGTAATCCGTATATTTTTAAAAGAATAATACTTTGTACGAAATTATTAACGGCTTTAATTCTCTGTGGGATTTATTTTTTCTCCTTCCTTCAAATTTCTTTCCATGAAAAAAAACTCTATATATGGCAGACAAACTTAAGCTTTTTAAAGAAATAAGGCTTATCATTATGCAATTACGCTTTCTTGTTTATATGGATTTCATTTATTACATTAGCTGCGATAATGATTCAAAATATTGACTTTTTTGTTTCAAATTCAATTGTGATATGTAAAAATATTCATTCGCTGCATAAGATACGTTAGTTTTTATACGCTAGTTTTTACGTTAGTTAAGATACGTTAGTTAGGGCAAACCTACGCTGTATCATACCCCCCCCCCCCCTCAATCATCCCTCACGGTCACTTTTTGCTTTTGATTCATTGCATTAAATGTTTAATGCAAATTCATTAATTCACCTTACATTTTATCCTTTTTAAAGTCAAAATTTTAAATTCAATTAACATTTCGCGACACTTGCTTCAGTCACATTGAAGAACAACACAACACTGGAAAACTCGAAGTAAGCGGTACTCGAAGTTGACAAACACCTTGATGAAACACATTTTAAAAGATGAGGCAGGCATCAGAGACGTTAAGTTGAAGAACAGAATCACTACGATCCCTGTAATGAAAAGCGCAGCCAAAAACAACAAGTCGGAGATTAAGAAATTTGCGTGAAGCACCACAGTATCGTGAAAACCACACAACTTTCTTCGAGGGTGTTTAAATGTAGATGTTTTATTCTAGGTGTTTAAATTTCTCTTAATTGGCTAGAACCGAACATCCGACTTGACCACGTGAAGGTATGACTCAATGTCAAATGATTGTTCAAAACATGAGCTGCGGGACGAGGTAGACATGTGACTTTGAATTATGTTTGATTCATGCATTTAGTGAGCAAGAGTTTTAAAAATAACTTCTGCGCGTGCATTAATGGTCAAACTAGTTAGTCAATTAATTTAATTCTAGGTCGCAATTTGGAATAGGGGTTGTGTTTGATTTCAAGGAGAATTCAGAATAAGTGGCAATTAATAATGATGGGGCTTGCCCTTTGCGGCACTTGGAAATATTTTTGTAGTGTAATACAATTTTACTAGCCGCTACGCGACCAGCATGGTCGCTTTTAGTTTTATATTTTCTTATGCCAAACAACTCGACTGAAAGAAACGTATGTAAGGAATGTCACTATTACCCTGTCATCATAAATATACGTTGTTAAGTGGTAGTGCGATCTCGGCCAAAAAATTTATAATTGCAAAATTCTCTATAAGGCAGATTCTAAAACATCGTGATTAAAAAAATATTAATTTCCATTATTTCAGAACGGAGTTAAAGATAAGACTGAGAAACTCAACAACAAAGATTTTAAAAATTACATTCCTCTCTGTATGTAATATTTTTCAAAATTAAGATAGCTACACATTATCATTACATCAAATAAGAAATTATAAGAGACAAAGTTTTTTTAACTAAAAAAGGAGTAAAAATTCAGCAAGTACTAAAATACAGTGTGGATTATATCACTCTCTATATGTACTATTGTTCACAATTCATATATCTACATTTAATAATATAAAATTAAAAAAAAATTGGGAAAATTTCTTCATTTATAAATAGGAGTAATACGATATTCCTCAAACTTCTTGATATACACCGTTGAGTATTTCCGAAAAATGATATACTACAGTGACAGAATCAAAAGAACGGACTCTAGATATACCTGCATACAACTGTCCATGACTAAACACTGGATTTGATAGGTCTAAACTCTAAACATATTTTTTCAAAAGTTTCTCCTCTTACTTACATTTAGAAATACCGATGGAACAAAAGAATAAGTTATCTCGTGGATAAATTAAAATTATTCAAGTGTAAAATACAGCAATTAAATTGTACCAAATTACGTGAAAATCGTCGAACGACTACACACACGCGGTTGGCCTCTAACGTTTACATCTGGTAGTTGCAGCCGTTGCCATTCGGAGGGTAGAAATATCGCCGATTTTTGTGCCGCATACCTACGCGTTTTATATATATAGATATTTTTCATTTTAATTTCAAAACGCAACTTTTGTTGGCGATAGAAAATATCTACATTAAAAAAAGTCTTTTTCGTTCCATTCTATTAAACATTCGTTCAATTCTTAACGATTTCTGGCAGTTTCCTGGACCGGGTATCACACCCTAGTCTCCAAACCTCAAATTTGGCATTCGATTAACTAAAATATTGGTAGTTTATTAATTCTTAAATGTAGGTTTATTACAGGTCTTGTTTTCGTTCATTATAATACAGGACTTGTTTTCATTCATTACAATACAGGACTTGTTTTCATTCATTACAATACAGAACTTGTTTTCTTTCATTATAATACAGAACTTGTTTTCTTTCATTATATCTTAAATCACATGTAAAGCTTAAATCAATCGTATTATAAAAGGTTTTTTTTTTTTCAAAAAGCTTGTAAGGTATACACAAGATTCGATTCACAAGAATCGAACTTTTGAGTGAATGAATTAAAGAAGCTGCTTGAGATATGCTAATTTCGGCATACGCGCATAGTATAAATATCATGCAGCGTCATTAATAAAAAAGGTTGTTAGGGTTGAAAAAGGTTGTTAAGGTTGATAGATAAGCGATAGGGAGCTACGAGGAAAGCAGCTCCAGGTGTTATCCTGCGCTAGTGCTTAGGGGGCCCAAAGTTTACGTGGCAGTACTGCTGGTTTGACTCTCTGCTCGTTTGTGCGTATTTGAAATGTGTATTTCTATTGAATGTTAATATATATATTCCGTACAAGTAGTACGTATGCTTATTGCTGTAAAAGCAAATTCTATATGTGCAACGAATTTAATAAGCATTGTTTCATGTATAAACTGTGTTTGTATGAAATTCATTTAGAGTGCCACTTCAAATTATATACACCCAAGTCTGGGTATCAGTGAGATATTTACTCTGTATTCAGTGTAAGGTATACACAAGATTCGATTCACAAGAATCGAACTTTTGAGTGAATGAATTAAAGAAGCTGCTTGAGATATGCTAATTTCAGCATACGCGCTTAGTATAAATACCATGCAGCTTCATTAATAAAAAAGGTTGTAAAGGTTGGAAAAGGTTGTTAAGATTGATAGATAAGCGAGAGGGAGCTACGAGTTAGGCAGTTCCAGGTGTTAACCGGCGCTAGTGTTTAGCAGGCCCAAAGTTTACGTGGCAGTACTGCTGGTTTGATTCTCTACTGGTTTGTGAGTATTTGAAATGTGTATTTCTATTGAATGTCAATATATATATATTTCGTACAAGTAGCCCGTATGCTTATTTGTTGTAAAAGCAAATTCTATATGTGCAACGAATTCAATAAACATTGTTTCATGTATAAACTGTGTTTGTATGAAATTCATTTAGAGTTCCACTTCAAATTATATACTCCCAAGTCTGGGTAGAAGTGAGCTATTTTCTCTATAAGCTCTTCATTCGTGATATTTAAAGAAAAGTTAATTGGTACTTCAGTAACATTTTCATTCTTGATTTTACGTTGTATTAAACATAAAAAAATCTGTTATTTTGTAAAATAGAGCTTTAAATATGTTTATCATTTTAGGAAAAAAAGCATAAAACATGTTCTGAAGGCCATTTGAATTTCTTATTTTGAAGTACATGCAACTCGCGAAAATTATGGTCGTTAGGTCAATATGAGAAGCCGTTTTTTAATAAAAAAAGAACTAAAAAATAGGCTTGAGTTACAAACTCTAAAATTCTACTATTTTTTTTTATAACTAACAGAAATAGGTTTATCAAAGCAATCTATAATTGATGTAAAGTATCACGGTATAATATTACATAATATTTTCTTCTACATCATTGCTATACACCATTAAACGAGGACGTATTCTTTCTGCCAAAATATCTTCTGAGCTTTCTTTTGCAGCATCTTGATTTATATGCTCTACTTATTCCAAAGAATCTGTTATTTTCGTTTTCCCGAGATATCTTTATAAATTTTGTGATATAAAAGGAGTTAAAAATTTGTAAAGTTCTGTCAAAAATTTTCTCCGCTTTCATTGGATGGATCTGATTTAGAAATAGAACAATCGTTCAGCTACCTTTATGCCACCTCGAGTGATTTTAAGGGTGAAATTTTTAACATCACAGCTTCCAAAGTTTAATTTTTAAATGAAAAATTCTGTTAATTATCATAAGTTAATCACAGTTTTCCCTTCAATTGCGACTTTTTCCTGTTATCTCGTTGAAAGATCAATTAAAAATTCCCGTAATTCTGATCGCGTGCAGCATTTTTCCATTTGTCAAATCGTGTTAAGGCGAAAACGTGTTGTAGGAATGCCTTGTGTTACTGGGGTCATCTGTACAATAAAATTAATAAAAATTTTAGGAATAGAATTCTTGAGGCTTAGCTTTAACATAATGTTATGAATTGTCTCAAGAAATGAATATCTCGTAAAATATTATATAATTAAATATATAGCTAAAAGTAAATAATCCAACAGAGCTAGATAATTATAGGAAGACTGTAGACAAAAAACGAACAGAAAATAAGCACTTGCTTTTGGGCTCCACGCACCAAAGGCAAGATTCTGTAGTAGTGCCGGAACTAAACCAGAAATCGAGATAACCGACTGGTCTCGTCATCAGGGATCCTAACCAAATCAGTTACCTCGTGGGGAACTTGCTGAATAGGACGCAGGTATAACCAAAAGACATCTCAAGGCCCCGAAATCCCCATTGAAACAGATAGTCAAAAGAAAATGAAAAGACACGGACAATGGGGGATCTCGGATGTTTGAATGGAGATCTTGAGGCCTTTGGATGTATTTTGGTTATTCCTCCATTCTATTCATAAAGTTCCCCTTGAGGTAATTGATTTGGTTAGGCTCCCTGATGACTAGACCAGTCGGTTACCTCGATTTCTATTTTAGTTTCGGCACTACTACAGAATCTTGCCTTTGGTGCGTGGAGCCCTAAGTGCTAGTTTTCTGTTTGTTTTTTTGTCTACAGTCTTCCTATAATTATCTAGCTCTGTTGGATTATTTATTTTTAGTTATATTTGTCCATTTTCAATATGTGGATTTGCTGCAACTGCGCAATCTTTTATTGAAAAGTTATAAGTTTTAAACGCTAGGGTAGGTTTTAAGGTAATTTCTTTGGCAGTCTATGCCCGCTTATTAATTTTTTTGTTCATGTTGAATTGTTTATATTATTTTACTTTATAATTAAATATATGTAATTTTTGAGCTTAAGCGTCACTCTTCTAATATCAGTCTAAGATCATAGAAACGACAAAACATGATAAAAATCAAATAAGAAATGACGTACAGTTAGCTTAACAAACTTATGGCACATTCTGTTCCTTCTGAATAAAACTATCTATGGAACGGGTGTGATGAATAATAAACACCTGGAGATTTAAAAAAGTACTTGATATATAATGGTAACGGGTTTTATGTCAAGATGCCCAAGAATTTAATAAAAACCTACATTTAAAATTTCTTAGGCGTAAAAAAGTTGCTTACTTTTAAGACATTTACTGTTATAAAAACATAGATCTTTAGGGCATGAAACAAAAATTCACTTCGGGAATCTTCTGTACATGATACGCTGCCTTTAATTTAATTATATCTTCACGCCTTAATATGCGGGGCGGATAAAATATCTGATATAAATGCCTTTCTTAAAATGAAAGAAGGTTGTTGCTTCAAGTAACTCATTTACTGCATTGTTTCCTTTTATAATGATATGTGTTTGATTTCGTGAAAAAGTTTAGCGATAAAGCATAATACAAAATATCTGGAAGGAATGTCTTTGAAAGGTTTTTTATGCATTTTTTTTCAGGAAGTACATATTTTGTATTTTCGCATCGAAGTACATATTTTGTATTTTCGCATCGAAGTACATATTTTGTATTACTGCATCCCATTTTTCCTAAAAAAAGTTTAGCCTTAAGAAATCTCTTATTAGTTTTTTTATAACATACGTCATAATAAATAAAATTGAAACGTTTTTTAAAATTCTTCGTTATGTTAACTTTTTAGAACCTAGAGGAGTAAACTTTTGATATTTGTGGAGTATTTATTAAAATCTTGTTTCAATTTTATTATTTGTTTCTTGCATCAAACTATAACAAACATCCGTAATACTCGGAAAGGGGTAATGCATATTAGGTTATGGGGATAATAATTGTAGTACCGGAAACAAAAAAATTTGCGTCATCATAATAGAGTTAATTTTTTATGCTTGTCTATGTCGACATATTGCAAAAATTTCAGAAAAAATGGCTGTTTGTTGATCTCAATTTATCTTACTCCTGATGGAAATTTTCTTGTCTTTGCACGGGAAATAATGTATAACTCATTATTAGAAAATAGTTATGTTAATTTAGAAACAGCTTTTGACTCGAATGCACAACAACATTTTAGCACTAAATATACGGCTTTGATTCATGAATATTCAGTGTAATCTATGAAATTGGCGGCACACGAGTTCAATATTTTCTTCTAATTAATGCAGCAATGGGAACTAAATTTCTATTAATCATGCTTAAAAAATCCTCGGGTCTTCATATTTATCTGTTTTATATATATATATATATATATATATATATATATATATATATATATATATATATATATATATATATATATATTATATATATATATATATATATATATATATATATATATATGTGTATATATGTATATATATGTGTATATATATATATGTGTATATATATATATATATATATATATATATATGTATATGTATATATGTATATATATATATATATATATATATATATATATATATATATATATATATATATATATATATATATATATATATATATATATAAACAGTTCCGTAACTGACTGACTAACATACAACGCACAGAACAAACCGCTGGACCTAAAGGGCTGAAATTTTGCATGGCGATTCTTCTTATAGTGTACGGTTGCACTAAGAAAGATTTTGAAAATTTCTTCTTAGAATTTTTAAAATTAAATTTTTAAGCTGTTTTAGTAACTTTTTTTAAGTTTGCATTTAAATTAATAACTTGAGGGTTATGAAATTTATATCACGAGAATGATCATAAACATTGCTTTAAAATGAAATCTTTTTCGAATCTTTACTTCCATTTTCTGATTTTTGATGAATTTTTAAAAATTAAATTTTTGAATTTAATTTATTAAATGTTGATCACGTCATTTATTTTTCTAGTACTTTAAATAAATTTATTGTCACGTCCATAACAATGAAATAGACAAAAAAATTTCCCTTGCTAATGCGGCAGACGATTGAGCATTAGCCAAAATAATATTAAAATACTGTAAAAGATATGTTCCGAAAACTGTACTCTATGAACTCTACTATATTCTTTAGTATGTCCTATGAGATTTAATTTGAATATTTTCTTCTACATTACTTTGCCTATAAAAATATCTCTTATGATTTTTATATATATATATATTTTTTTACATCAATTGTATACATTGATCGTCGTATTTATTATACATATATATAGATATATATTTTTTTTTTGGCATTAATTGCATACATTGACCGTAATATTAAATTTGAATGCACTCCGTATCGAAGTGCGGGTTTTCAGCTAGTATATATATATATATATATATATATATATATATATATATATATATATATATATATATATATATATATATATATATATATATATATATATATATATATATGTAAGGAATTAAATAGGGAAAGAAATAGTTAAGTGAAAATTTAAAGGGGGGCTTCGGGATAATTTATTTCGTGGCATTAAAAGTCACTGCTTTCAGATTTTTGGAGCAGGCACGGGCTGCGAGGAGTGAAACTATTACATAATATGGAAGCGTCCCGAATATTCTATAGACATCGCAGGACATGAGACGCAGAGCGTCTTTGGATTTTGGTTTGGGCCGAGCGCTTCACGAGGTGAGAGATCGAAATAATGGCACGGATTGAATCGGGTTAATTAATAGTTATTGAATAAAGTATTTAGTTGTAAACTAAATGTCTTAATTCCACAGGCCTACGATGTTACTGACTGCATAGATTTAGAATAAGTATTAAGAGGGGAACTAATTAAGAGGGAGTACGAGAGTTTAAGATCGTCAAAAGTCGAGCGGGATTAGGAATCTTCGCGGGAAAAAATTAAAGTACCACATAGCCGTTTAAACATAAAGTTAGAATTAAATTTGTTATATTTGTCCAGGTTTCGATCTCTCATCCTCTGGCGGTGTGATGCGTTGTCGGAGAGTGAATTTTAAAGTTACGTTTTGAGACTGGATTGTGTTCGAGTATTTTTGAAGCTGAGAATTATGCCAGCGTCGGCGAGTGCACCCGTTTTCAAGTTCCGGAGTGCGTGCTACAATGATATGGTGCTGTCTGCCATTTGCAAAAATTCCGTCGACCATTTCTGATGCGGGGGTTGCGACATAAATATAGTGATTTCTTCCTGGATTTTTTGGGGGTGTCCAGTTGTTCCTGGCAGATTGCTGTTTCAGCGTTGTATAAAGATGATGTTCGCCGATTTCGAATTCGGGATTCTCCAGGGTGGGTGTGTGCTGTCTTCACGACGTTTTTTTTCTGCCCCTGGTGATGTGGGTAGATTTGTGCCTACAATGTGTGATGTGAAATGTATTCAAGATTTTTGTTTTGTGTCTCATCGCGGACATCGCTGCAGTGTTCCAGATGTTTTTTTTCTTCCGTCTGTGTTCTCCTCGTTGAACATGGGCTGTTGTGTCGACAGTGGTGCAGTGTTTTTCGAGAGTTTCTTCGTGACTTCAACGTTTTCTGTTAATAGATTTGCGTATCATCGGATGTGTTTCGAACAAAAGTTATAGGAATACAAATTATATCGCCATGGACGTCGGCCATCACAAGGAGGATTCTTCAGTTTTTTTCAGGGATACGCCACGTAATGTACACTTCGACAACAATTTTTTTTTTCTTTAGAAACTTCAAAGAAAAATATTAAAATAAATGTGTAAAGAATATTAAAATATGATTATAAAAAAAATGTATGGAGCGAAAATTTCTAAAGGTAAACAGGGAAAAGGATGATTTAAATTTGGATCTTGGTTTGATTTTTGAAATGACATGATTTGATGTAACAGTGATGTGTTTGAGATGTGGTGCCAGAGTAATTAACATACAATATGGGTTTAAAAAATGTGTTTTGATGATTATAATTAAGATTTTGGAGTTTTGATCATTTAGTTGAAGTAGTTAGATTGAAGTATTTTACATTGTGAATTTGAGATATTTGAGCATTGAGTATTGAAAATTGTTGAAATTTAAGCCCATAAGATTTATTGATGTTTCCCACCCCTGTTTACTGAAGAATAGGTTCCCTTTAGTATATTTTGGAGGCTTGGGCATTTAACTTTTCTGACACTTCCCATTGGTTTGTTAACATTTTTATTTTCAGTGGAGTTTAGACTGCTGAATAAAATTTGATATTTATGTGTACTGTTGTGTTGGTTTTGAAAAGAATTTTGAGTATGAAAGATTTTATAATGTTTACAAAAAAATTAACCAATATTTTGAAATTGAAATACTAGAAACTTTGGTGATGAAATTAAAATGTTTATCCATCTTTTTCCTTGATGAGGGGGAGGGGGAAAGCAAAGCATAAGATATGAAGTTAAGGTATAATTGTTAAAATTATTAAGCATAGAAATTTTCTCGCTCAGAGATCCATCTCCTTTTTGATTTTTTTGAAGCGCCTAACGCACTTGACTTCGCATTCTGCGATTATATCTATATATACGAGGGCTGCCCGTAAAGTATCCGAACTGAATGTATAAAACATAATACAGACACCGCTCTGCGTGCGCATGCTAATTAGCATTCGCCTAATGCTAATTAGCATGCTAATTAGCATTAGGCTGGCGCGGGAGTGGTTCTATATACGGAGAAAGGGGGAACTATCTATCTTAGAGAAAGATTGGAGAGTTCCAGCGCTTATATGGCGGAATTGCGTGCTCTTCAAATGGCTGTTGAGGAGATGAGGGATTGGAATATCAAAAAATTAAACATTTATACGAACTCTAGAAGCGCCCTGGAGGCTTTGAACTCGGTTGATTACAAAGGCAGTCTTGTTGAGGATATAAAGAAGGAAATAAGGAACAATGATATGCAGGTTAATCTGCACTGGGTGAAGACCCATGTGGGGATCACGGTTAATGAGGAGGCCGATAGGACGGCTAAGAAGGCTGCAAGGCTTGAAGAGGTGAGTAGTACCTATAAGTGGTCTGGAAGAAAGATTAGGAACATCTTGCACAGGGAGTAGGTTAAGGTGTGGCAAATTGCCTGAAAAGAGGGAGATAAAGGCAGAAGTTTACGAAATTTTTAATACTGTTAGTTCTTCCAGACTTTGCGCTGACTTCTTGCTTAATCAGGCAGTGACGGGCCGTGGTTCTTTTGGGCAATATCAAAGGAGATTCCATAATAAAACCGATATTTGCTCCTGTGGTGATACACAGACTGTTTATCACTGCTTGTTCGATTGTCCGCGGTTTAATAATTGGCGTCAATGTCTCCCTATGGAAATTACTAATTGGTCAAAGCACAAATTTTTTAATGATTATTACTGCAAGAAGTATATTCGCAAGGTGGTGAGTGTCCTTTTGGAGGAGGTCTTATCACAGTACGGGCTTCTGTGGCGTTCTTTGGGCTTGCTTGTGTTGGGTTTGTCTGTTTAGCAGGTGGTGTTTTTGTAGTGGGTACCTAGTTTGTCTTGCTTGTGGTTTCTGTTTGGGTCTTTGGGGGTGACCGTGGCTTGTCTGTTAGCGGCCGGACGGGATGGGTGTCTTTTGGTAGTTGCCTTATAACCTTTTGGTTGGGGAGGCGTGAGGTTTATCGTTTAACATGTTCGTCATCAGATTCATCACTATCAGATTCATAACAATCTTTGTTAAGCGTTTTCTATCGAGAACACGTGTAGCAAGAACAGTTTCATTTCCTTCATGATAGATACATAAAATATTGCAAATTATAATTTAATTCGGAAGCCTAGCGTCTTTCAAAGCAAAAGTTAATATCTTTTCATAATGTTCGTCTTTTTTCTGTTAGTCAAATCCAGAAAATTCTCTTAATCGTTTCCGGTTTAATCGGTCAAAATCAGTTTAATCCCTCGGTTTCAAAAACAAAATTATACAAACTTCTTATATAATTAACAAGAGCAGACTCCCAGTTCACTTTGACTCGAAGAATATCAACGAATTTCATTTTTTCCATTTAGAATCGTTAATCGTAGCATTAATCGTAATTCGTAAACATAGAACAGTGATTGTAAATCGTATAAATAGAATAATCGTAAGTCTTAATTCGTAGAAACAAAACAGTAATTGTAATTCATAAAAATAGAACAATCTTTTGTTCGAGTCCGTTTGTATTGCGCAGTAATGCGTCGCTCGGGGTTCACGCCGTATTCGTTAATGCTTTTCAATTCAAATGTAATTCCATTTTCTGACACCAAATCTGTGTAGCGAGGGGATTGGAGTTACTGATCCTAAGACGTTAAGTAATTAACAACCATTGTAAAAAACAAATATTTACAGTTTATTTACATTGAATTGATAGTAACGGAATCCGTCTACGACGGAATTCAAAGCGGGAGTCCTAATGTACTCCCCAAGAAGAGCATAAGGGGTCGTGACCATGTTTATGCGAGCGGTGCCCTCTTGCCCCAGACATAATATGCGTTTATAAATAACATTAAAGTTCAAAGTTCAGTTCAGCATTCTACACTCACACGCACACACATCATTATTTATACACACACACACACACACACACACATATATATATATATATATATATATATATATATATATATATATATATATATATATATAATTCTGGAGATAATGAGACTTGGCGCAGGTTTAAATTCTTTGAGAAAACAATACATTGTTCAAACAATGTTTTTCACCAGAAATTTTTTTTTGTCGAGAAACATAATACTGATATTTATATAAAAGTTTTAAATTGCCTTGGGATATTTTTAAAATCTTCGTCAGTGAATAATAATATAGAAAATAGAAACTGATTCCTTAAAATTTCCAAGGAAAGTTATTGTCGGTAAAACTCATCCCAAATAGAGATATTTTTAACATTAAACATGCCAAATAAACAATGATAGATGGGAATTTATCAATGTATTTACATTTCATATCACAAGGATGATTAGGCGCTTATCAGATAAATCAATGAAATTTATCTGCAGGTGCATTTTAATTGAATATCAAATATCGATTTCAAAATCAATTTAATGTAATATAGGTTTTTCTTCATATCTATACCGGTAGTTACTAGATACTTAATAATTTAATTTTAAATTATGATATCGTGATGCAACACTTTAGTAAAGAAATAAAAATAATCTTCACATGCTTGTAGATATGGTGAGAAAGAAAGCTTAAAATTGAAGGTTTTAATATAAACAAATTTTAAATTATCTGCCTTTTCCTGAAAAATAGATTTGCTGTATTTATTTAGGATTTAAATATATTTTTAACCTGTTGGGACATAATATTTTACTATAGCGAAATATATTTTGTATATTTTTACAGAAATATTTATTAAATTGTGCAAGTCATACAGAAATATCAAAAAAATGTTTGGTAATGAAACTTGTGCATTAATATTACCGTAAGTCGAAGCGAATATGCTAACTAATGTATGTTATTACTCTCATGCAAATATCATTAATTTTAAAATATTTATTAAGCATATATTTATAAGCTTCATAACTGCAATTTATTACGCAAATTCCAATGTTTCTCATTAAGTATTATACCCCGATAGATTTCTTTTCATGTTGCGTTAAAATTATGTTACTCTCTTTAATTATAAACTTACCACATAAAAAATTTTGGTCTTACTGGTCCAGATATTGGATAGCAGTGATCTGTGAACTATACGAGGTAGACGGATGAGACAACTCTTTAGAAAATCATCTTATATTAGAAATTTTTTAGTTGAATTTTTTATTTATTTATTTTCTATTAAAGTTTCCTATTTTTTTACTCGTGCCAGAACAAGTTCAAAGCACTTTGCCTACGCCAATGCTGTGAACTCCGCTGCTAATTGCTAACTCACTGAGAAACTCTAAAATACATTATAAAAAGGAAATAATTAATGCAGGTATTAAGATGAAATTTTTGTGCACAAAAATTATTCTTTAATGGTGTTCTTTCGTTTCGTAACATTCTGGACTCCAAACATTTTCCGTCTATCATCGAAAAATAATTTCTTTTACACGTGCGATTTCATTTTCATGTTTAGAAATTAACAAACAAGACAATAAATTGAGGTCTGTACAAATAAGCTTCTATTTTGGTAGAATGTGTAATTCGAATAGAACACACTAGCAGACAAACTGTATAATAATGAAATAAGCTTAAATCTATAAACTTTGCCAATATTTATAAAATCAAGAGGGATAAATTTTTGGTGTTTCCTTTGAAATAGTTCGATTTCACAATAATTCATTTGAAGCATACAATTATATTTTCTGAAAAGGAAAAGAAATATTTGTTCGTAATATCTTGCGTTATTACAAATACTTTAATCGGATTTTCTTGAATTTTCCTGCAAAATTTCTAAAGGGTACTTTTTGATACAAATATAGACCAAAATGAACCTATATCTTTATACCTACAGCCCTGGTTTAATGAATTAATTTTTATGAGGAACAAAATGACCAAAGTTTCATTGGATCGAGCCCCGTTCAGTCCTGGTCTTTATTTCAGCAAATACATTTTCCCTCGTAATATGTGCTCGTTCAGCCATTTCCTGAAAACAACGTGTTAAAAGAGGGTGTTTATATGTAGCTGCACTTCCAAACGATGGATCTATCATCATTGATTTAGAGGATAACTTTATAAAAATGTAGTAATTAATTCCTTTTTAATTCATAATTATTTTCTGTAGATAATGAATTATAGTTTTTGCCAAACTTCATTGAACGATGACGAACTTTACAGATGCCGAAAATCCCTATCCAACCAGAAGTTATAAACTGTTAAGTCTCCACATATTTAAAAAAGAAGCTACGATGAAGGTAGACTAATTCAATGAGAACTAAAGCATAAAACTTTCATTCAAAACTTTTCTACTTTAAAACGTGTTTTTCCTTTTTTTTCAAAGGATGTTTTCTAAACTTGTATAACTCTTCGCATATGTAACGGTTTTTCTTCATGAAAACCGAGAAAAACGAATGAGAACTGCTGGTTTTTAAGTATGACTTCCATGGAAAGTTCCGAGCTCGAACATGTAATTAAAAAGAATTTCTAACCTCTGCTATGAATGCAGAATCTTTTATCGCACTGTTCAATTCTATTGGGCTGCAGAAAAATCAATATCATCATAATTACTGAAATCGTTTAGGGTCATGTACAGGGACATTTATTTCATTTCCCGAACTTCTTTCGATTAATTAAGATATTTTTACTGTTATATTTTTGTTTCTGATAAAAACTGTAAGTATTCCATTTTCTATCTTTTTATTTGACACTTTCAGGAAGAATCCCGACACATCGATGGCCAGTTGAATTTGTTTTCCGACGAATCTCTCACTTATTAACAAGAAAACATTCTTGTTGATAATGATTGATAATTTTGTGTTTAAACCAACTTTAGTATATTTTATATATATATATATATATATATATATATATATATAAAGCAGAACTGAACTCTTAACTATGAACTTTAAACTTCATAAAATGTTATTTGTAAACGCATATAATGTCTGGCGCAAGAGGGCGCCGCTAGCACGAACATTATCACGACCTCTCTACTCTGTTTGGGGAGAACATTAAGACTCCCGCTTTGGATTCCGTCGTGGACGGACTACGTTTATTTTTCAATTTTTTGTTAATAAATGTTAGTTGTTTTTGTTATTTACGATGGGTTCTAGTTAGTTTATGTTGTGGATGTTTTACTCCAACTCCGCGCCCTACATATATGCGAGTATTACATACTAAAAGAAAATGCCTAACACTTGCACTCTTTCCTTTGTTTTCGAAGTTACTAAGTGGCATAAATGATTGGCTGAGAGCCGTAGACACGCCTTCGATAACATAAATAAAAAGACGAGAACCTTAAATCACATTTTTGAATGATGAAACATATTACTGTATTTTTTTTAATCGGAGTAAAACTTTAAGGAGTGGATTTTTTTTTTTTGCTCCGAGCCTGATAAATTCAGAAGGGTAAAAAAAATTATATCCTTTGGATTCAATCTGCAAAGGAACTTTATCCGTGAGATCAGTATTTTTAATATTTCTATTCGGGTCGGAGAGATTTGAGTCGGAGAAAAAAGGATTCGTTCTTCGGATAGATATCTTCAAGCTCTGCTCTCATGTATATTTGTTACGAACAGAGACTTAGGTCACACAATACGAATTAAGTTGCATCTCGGCAGGGATGCCATTTAACGTTAGGAACAATATTCTATAGAAATACAAAATCGTCCTACCGAAAATATCCGGGGAGTTCTGGGGTTATCAGTCTCATCCTCTGGGAACGAGCTTAGTAAAGAATCCCTTTTAACACATAATACATTTATTAACACAATTTTGCACTCTAGTAATACAAAACACCGACATCGCAAAATACAATGGCTAGAAGTTTGAAATCAAAAGGTGATCTGCTGTATATGTCCTGTGCGCATGCAATTATTGTGTGACGCAAGTCTCTATTCGTGACAATAATGTATAACTGCTACAACGGAATTTTCTTCTAAAGTTAAACCAACCCAATCTTATATTCAAGATGTGTTAGGACTCTGCAATCAAGTAGACTCGAACATGACAGAGGAAGACAAAGTGTCCCACTTGCTGAAAGGAATAGCTGAAGATATGTACCAGTCATTACTAACAAAACAAATAAAAACAACAGCTGATTTCATTAAATGGTGTCAGTACATCGAAGAAATGCAGCAAAAGAGAATTGGGTGTCAGAAGTTCGCTCGTCTGCCTAATGTCGTCCCAATCGACGCCGTCGATGAAGAACAAGGTTTGATATCCTTAATTCATAAAATCATCCATGAAGAAATTCAACGATACATTTCACCTCAAGCGTCTAAGAGCCACAGGCCGGTCTGCAAGCTATTGAAGCCATTGTGAGAGGGGAAGTAGAAAAAACTTTAGCTCCTCTATCTGGCGAAAGCCGTGAAAGACCACCCAGCTGCCGTACCATCTCATCCCAGCCGCCAGGACCATAACTGCCGCATCAAGTCAACGTATACAAAACCAAAACCTGTACCAGAACAATCTTCCAGAAAAACAGACCCGTGGCGTACCACGGATAATCGTCCGGTCTGCTTCCATTGTGGCCGTCCAGGACATGTTGTGGGCTACTGCCATGACCGAAAATCCCTACTCGACGCTACTCGCAGATACTATAGACCTGATGCTCCCTCCTATTCCAGCTACAACCATGACACCGAAGAAACCAGCCGAGCAGCAGGAAGAACCCCATCACCAAGTCCCATGCGAGGACGATCGCCGACCCGTCGTTATAGATCGCCATCTCCATATCGAAGATCCAGTCAGTCTCCCGGCCGCTGAGATAAGGAAAACTAGGCCGTGCGACCTTCCTTGGAGGTGAGGCTGCTCCCCCTCAAAATCCTCCTGCCGCTACTATGCAAGAAAATATTCTTCACGTTATCATTGACGAACAACCTATACGAGCACTCGTGGATTCTGGAGCTTCTTTTTCGGTAATCTCGGAGAGATACCCACGAAAACTGAAAAAAACTATGTTTAGGACGTTACAGAACTTGGTTCTCAGAGTAGTCGATGGTCATTATGTAAGCCCGGTAGGGACCTGTGTTCTTAGTATTGCAATTGGAAACCTTACACAGCCTTTCGAGTTCACCGTTATGCCCAAATGCAGCCATGAAGTCATTCTTGGTTGGGATTTCTCGAAAGTGTCCCAAGCCATTATAGACTGTGGGCAGAGGAAGTTCATATTTTATAAGATACTCCCTGAAGAACAGTCTCAAAAGAAATGGGGCGTATAGGCTGTAGAATATTGTTTGATCCCTGCACACTCTACGGCAATGATACAAGTATCCACTCCCTCCGTAACCGATGAGGATGTTGATGTTATCGTAGAAGGTAATAAGTGTATGTTCATGAGTCAGGAAGTTGTCATACCATCCTCGATCATCAACATCTCAAATAAAAAGGGTGAATTATGGATCGCTAATTCACTGAGTAAAGACCGACGCATTCGGAAAGGTATGTGTATAGGCAATGCCGAGTCGATTAATCCTACCTGCATAAGTGCCCTATCTGAGATAGCCTCCGAAGATACCGCGAAAGAAAGTACAGTGTTAGTGGATTACAGCAAGATGATAGCCCCGAATCTTAGCGATGAGCAGAGGAATAGTCTATTAAAACTTTTAAGGAAGTTTTCAGTTACTTTTAATGAAAACTCTGAAGTTCATCGACGCCAAATTCATGTCAAACACAAAATTAATACCGCAGATCACCCTCCTATTAGCCAGAGACACTACAGAATATCACCTGTCGAATGCCGTGTAATCCATGACGAAGTCAAAAGGATGCTACGAAAGGGCCAAATTCCGCCATCTGACAGCCCGTGGTCCTCTCCTGTCGTTCTCGTGCGCAAGAAAGATGGTAGCTGGCTCTTTTGTGTAGACTATGGACGTTTAAACAAGGTCACAAAGAAAGACGTCTATCCCTTACCGCGAATCGACGACACGTTGGATTGCTTGAAAGGAGCGAAGTTTTTCTCTTCCATGGATCTCTATTCGGGATATTGGCAGATAGAGGTAGACGATGCAGATCGGGAAAAAACGGCATTTGTCACCAGTGAAGGCTTATATGAGTTCAAGGCCATGCTGTTTGGACTTTGTAATACTCCAGCAACTTTTGAGAGAACAATGGACAATTTACTGCGTCACCTTAAGTGGCAAATTTGCTTGTGTTATTTAGACGATAGTGTGGTATTCTCTCAAACTTTTTCGGATCACCTTAAAAGGCTCACCTGTGTCCTTAAATGCATTCAGGTAGCTGGCCTAATTTTGAATCCGAAGAAATGTCTGTTTGGTGCAAGGGAAATCAAGATCCTAGCCATCTAGTATCCGGTGAAGGCGTAAAAACCGATCCAGATAAAATAAGAGCAGTTCAAGATTTTCCTGCCGGAAAGAGCGTCCATGACGTCAGAAGCTTCCTCAGACTGTGCTCCTACTACAGGCGCTTTATCAAAGGCTTCTGCTATCGAGCCCAGCCTCTCCAGATTTTACTAAAAGGTGATTCCAAATTTATGTGGACCTCTACACAGGAAGAAGCTTTCAACGACTTAAAGTCAGCATTCATTTCTGAACCAATACTAGGTTTATTTGATGAAACAGCTCCCACTGAATTACACACTGATGCTAGTGGATATGGCATTTGTGCTGTGTTGGTCCAACAGCAGAGGAACAAGGAAAAAGTCATAGCCTATGCATCTAGAACACTGTAAAAAGCCGAACGAAATTATTCAACAACCGAAAGAGAGTGCCTTGCAGTCGTATGGGCCATCATGAAGTTCCGCCCTTATTTGTTTGGAAAATCATTCACAATTGTGACAGACCATCACGCGTTGTGTTGGTTAGCTAATTTAAAAGATCCTTCCGGGAAATTGGCAAGATGGGCTCTAAGACTCCAAGAATACGATATTTCTATGGTATACAAAAGTGGAAAAAGACACAATGATGCCGACAGCCTTTCCAGAAACCCCATTGATGACCATGCCACTTCAGTAGATATTAGTGTCATTGGCCCCGGCATTGATTTAGCACTTGAGCAACGTAAGGATTCTGTGATTTCTGCATACTTTAAGTCCGAGTCTTTCACGAAGTCGAAAAAGTCGGCCAAAGTAGACTTCGAGGTAATCGACGGGATCCTGTCCAAGAAAAATTTTGATCCTTCGGGAAAGAGATGGTTACCAGTTATTCCTAAGCATTTGAGACTGGATATTCTTCGACATTTGCATGACGAACCAACTGCCGGCCACTTGGGATTTGTGAAGACCTATGATAGAATACGTAAGAGATTTTATTG
This sequence comes from Dolomedes plantarius, assembly GCA_907164885.2. Classification (NCBI taxonomy): domain Eukaryota; kingdom Metazoa; phylum Arthropoda; class Arachnida; order Araneae; family Dolomedidae; genus Dolomedes; species Dolomedes plantarius. The sequence continues at coordinate 195,593,810 of OU015494.1, forward strand.
GCCTAGGCTTTATCGAAGCGTACGCCGCTATGTAATGCATTGTAAAGAATGTCAAAGAAGAAAATCCGTTCCTCAAAAACCGCCTGGTCGTCTAATTCCTATACCTCCCGCAGAGGTACCTTTCCAGCACGTGGGTATGGATTTATTAGGAAGATTCCCAAAATCTAAGGCTGGTAACAAATGGATCATCGTATGTACCGATTATTTGACTCGTTACGCCATAACAAAAGGTCTGCCAACTGCTGAAGCACCCGAAGTTGCAAAATTCATTGTCAAAGAAATCATTTTGAAGCATGGGGCGCCACGGACTATCATAACCGATAGAGGACAACTCTTCCAGTCGAAGCTAATTTCCGAACTTAACAGAACCTGCAATGTTGTCCACCGAATGACGACCTCATACCATCCTCAAACAAATTGTCTGACTGAGCGACTTAACAAAACTGTAGCCGATATGTTGCCTATGTATGTGGACATAGAACAGAAGAACTGGGGCACAATTACTACCATTTGTCACGTTTGCTTACAATACCGCTCGACAAGATACCACTGGTTTCGCACCTTTCTGCTTAGTGTATGGTCGAGAAGCCGAAATAACACTGGATACTATATTCCCGTATAACCCTGGTGGAACAGTGTCAGGTTATCTCGATCGAGTAATCATCCAAGCAGAAGAATCAAGGCAGCTAGCTCGAGTACGTACACTGGAAGCTCAAGAAAAAGATTGTCGGATCTACGACGCAAAGCACCGAATAGTAAAATATTTACCTGGAAACCTCGTATGGATTTTTACCCCCGTTCGTAAAGTAGGTCTATCAGAAAAGCTCCTCAAAAGGTGTTTCAGTCCATATCAAATATTAAGGCAGCTATCCGACGTTACCTATGAAGTTCAAGATTTTGATCCTAAGTGAAAAACACCAAAAACACGAGATGTTGTGCATGTGTTACGCATGAAACCCTACTATGATCCGGATGTGCAAGAAACAGCCTTACAGGACGATCCAACTACTCTTCAGGAGGAACCAGGGAATGCTGATAATAAGCATGATGATGCTAACCAGAAAGAGGAATATTCGGGTCCAGTAACGCGTTCCAGGAAAAAAATAAGAGGTCATCTAACAGCGAGACGCTGTTCTTTTAAAAGCTGGGATAATGTCATATTTACAACTGTTCTCAAGCGACGGCGTGGCCGAACGGCTAAAGCACTGGGCTTCAATTCAGAAGGTCGTCGGTTCGAGCCCCGAGACGGATTGTTGAAAGTATTTCATGTTCTTTTTAAGTTAAGTTATGTTCGCTTTCTCGAAGCTTCGGGAAAGTACCAAATATGTTAATGATCTTAATTTAAATAATTCTAGAAAGTTCTTTAGTGTATAAAAACGCTTCCCTCAAGCTTGTGGGAAGTTAGTTAGGTTCCAGCTGGGTGCATGTGAACTCGCTTGCTGTGAATAAATGTATCTTTTATCTAAATTGTGCTCTCTGTGTTAATCACTCGATCCGTCTATGTGACAATCTAATTTTTTTCAAATATGAGTGAATATTTTGTGCTTTTCTTCTTATGGTCTAACATAATTTTCTCTTCGTAATTATTAAGACTTTTGAAAACTTTCCTTAAAATATATAACAGTGTATCAGGAGAGAGAATGTTTTAATATCACTGAAGCCGATTCTAAGGCCATCCGCACACGGGTTGTCTCGTACTCGGCTCGAACTCGAAGCGAGATGCGCGTCTTGTTCGAACTATGCGAAGTCTACCCGCACACGGGTCAAATCGCACACGAAGTGGTTTCGTCTCGAATTCGAAGTGGAAGGACGAATACATATTTTTCTCAGTAGATTGAATATCTTCAACGTGCAAAGTACAAAACTTCTTGTTTTTATTTGTTTAAAATGAGCAGCTCCAGTAATGAGGAGGACATTCTTATGATATATTTTTAGCGTAAGATTAAAAGGAGAAGGTTTTGGAGGAGAGTACAAGTACATCCGTACTTGGAACGTAATTTTCACCATCGGCTGTTTGTTGCGCCACATTAATTACAAGACAGTGATGCAAAATTTTTGGCATTCTATAGAATGTCAAAAAATTTTCAGTTCGGTATATTTTAATGTTATAAAAATACAATTTTTTTAATTATAAAATTATTTGAAATTTCGTTTTCAATCGGAGTTATAAATGCATATAATTATTAATATACAAAAGTTTGTGCTAAGCTCTTGTGTTTGTGTGGGTGAGACGGTGGGACTCAGTTAGCAACCACCACGGCAGGCTTTGACACTTTTTCATCAAAACTAAAAACATAATTTTTATGTTTACTGATTTGAAAAATTAAATATATTGAATTTCGCTCTGTGTTTTGTATTCGGTTATTATTATTTTTTATGTATTTAGTCAGAATAGATTTCGTGAAATTGTAATAAGATATTTTAATGAATGATTGTAATAAGTTTTTATAATTAATAAAGAAATACTATAATGTAATAATTAAATACTATAATGCAATAATTTTTTAACTAAACCATGTAATATTAATAAAGTTTGTAATTAAATACATTACCTGTCAAGTTGACTTCCCGTGCAACTTCATTCCACGCTTTTTCTGTGCAATCTTTTCTAGAATATTCACGCAGCGTGTGGTCATAAAGCTCTGGGTGTTTTTCCTCTTCTCTTACAAATTTAATGTTGAACATTTCCATTGATAATCGAAAATTCCGCGCGTTACGCTCGATTTTTCCCATTCCAAACAGTTCGAGTAAAACGAGACGAGTCCGAATCGAGACCGCTTCGACTTCGAGCCGATTGCCAATCGCCCCGTTAGTGGAGCCCTATTCAATTACGTAGGAAGTTGAGTGGTGGGAGAAATCGCTTCGAGTTCGAGCTGAGTACGAGACGACCTATGTGCGGATGGCCTTACTGAATTTTGTTCCACCTTTACTCCAGTAGCCTTGTATTGAATTTTATGTTGAAGATTTTCTCTAATCCTTTACTAACTGTTGTTCTTAAAAAAGTTGTACTCCCACAGTGTTTTCTCTTGTAATCTTGGTAAATATATTTTGGTACATAATTGTCAGGCATTTTTATTGGTCGAAAAAATAAGAATTGATAAAGAATGAAGTTCATTTTTAATTCCTTTTGCTGTTTGTATCATGGAATAACGCCATTTTTAACACCTCTGGGTCATCGCTATGAAGGCAGAGGAAAGTACTAGCAGATGTTACCAAAAAATTATCATTTCAGTATTACACTAACTGGAAATTTAATTTTAATAAATATTTGTTCTAATTTTAAAAAAATTAATTTCTTTTAGAAATAAATAGTTAATTAATTATAATTAAAATTCTAGCTACTTTTATAAGTTACAAGTGTCTACGAAGTTTGGATAAACTTTATTAGTTTCTACAAAAGAAATTGGGAAAAGAAATAAAATTTAACTAAAATTGCATTCTTTAGGCTTAGGTTTTCTTGTTAAGTTGAAGCATAATCTCTACCATTTTAACAAGCAAATAAAAGGCTGGCAATAGTCAGAGATTAGATTTTTTAACATTTTTGTAGTGTATTTATTCTTACTTTTTAAAAACAACTAGTGAGTATTTGTTTTTCTCTTCCCAAAACTTTTACAGGTTAGCTATATATCTAATTCTGATTCAGTACAAAATTTTTCACCTTTATTTTTCTCTTTGTTAAGTTACTCTGTGAAATTGCCGTTGTATAAGACACATATTAGAATTGTTTTTCTTTAAACTTAAAGCCGTTTAGAGTCCTCTTGCTTATGCGCATTGAGTAAAAAGAAAATGCATGTCACAGATCTATGAGAGTTAAACATATGTACACAACCATATTCTTATAGGATGAAATGGTTAATTGGATATTTCTGAATCTCCATCTCTTCTAAAATTTTAATTTAGAGAAAACTAGAAATAAACAATTAATGTGTAAGAATGCGAAAAAATAATGTACCTGATACTAATTTATATTGGCTATGAATATGATAGAAAGCTGAGACAACAAATTTCCGTTTATGCTTCTGTTAAGTTTCACAAAATCTGTCTTTGATAAATATTAAACGAATTAAAGCTTTTTTCTTCTTCAACGAGGCAAGAACATTCTGTTCAGTTCTTGCTTTGTCGTATTTATATCGCTTCAAAATTGGTAACGAGCTAAACCACGTTGCGAAAAAAGGTATTACGTGTTTTCAATTGACGTATTCAAAGATTATTCATAGCTAACCATTCAATACCATTTTTCACTGAAAGTAGATCATTGAAAGGATAGTATATACAGTACTTTCAACTTAAAATATATAAAGCTGAAAATTTTGTTGAATACAACCAGTTTTTCCTGTTTGTTAAACATGAAATATCGAATACGGTTTAATTGACAAATTCTTATTGCCATGATTGTATATAACGATTTTTTAACAAGAGTTTCTAAAATGTTTTAAGGTAGATCAGTTTCATGTTTAGAGCTAACTTAGAGAGCTATTTATCTGACATTCTTCATAACCTTACTTGTTATATAGACTCATGGGAAAAAGACCAATTGCCCTGGTTTAGGGAAAAAAATTATAACAAATAGCTCTTGATCACTCTGATACAATTAAAAACTAACTAAAGGTAGTAACTATGTCTAAAAAATTCGTAGGCTAATTTTAAAACTATCAAAACGAAAATTCCATTAAAGAAAAGCGACAATGCATCATCATGACATACCTTGTTATTTTCCGTAACTCTATTTGGTATATTTTCAAACCAATTTCGTATTACATATAAATTTATTTCTAGATAAAATCTGTCTCATATTTAAGATAAGAAATATAGCAACCGATCAACGAGGCAAAAAGGCTGCCAATTATAATCTTATCTATTTCTGAAAAAAAGTATTTTCTTGTAGAGAATGATAGATTACTCAATTTTGGAGACAAAGGTTAAACTTTCTCACGAAAGACACAAATTTCTTTTCTAAAAAGTCAGCTACTGGATTTGGCGCATCTTGATAAAAAAAGAATTTTAGAAAGATGAATGACATACCGAAGTTATATGAATCTGAAGATTTTGTTTTCGCTGGATTTACATTACAAATTGTACAAAAGTGTTGGCTTTATTCTGGGCACTTCTGAAACTTCATTTTTTCATTTTCTATACGAGAAAAGGGATTAAGGATTTGATCAGAGGCATACATTCTACATACACGTTCAAATAAACTCTTTCCTAAATACAAAGGTTATTTGGCTTTTTACGACTTGTTAGGCCTAAAATTTATAATTTTTATGTAATTTACTTATTTTTTGTCGCTAAATATATTTTATATGTTAACGTAAAATAATAATTTTGCTTAGCAATAAGATTTAATTGCCTTTTAGTTTATTTGATCAGATATTATCTTTTAAAGTTTATATTTAAAATTATCTCTATTGTGTAACAAAAAATGCCTTTTAAAAAAATATGTGCCTGTTTAGGATTATAGTTGGGAATATATTTATTTATTTTTATGATTGTAGTGACGTCATCTTCATCTCTTCACGTTGTGATTTTCTTTTGTTCAAGTGGCAACCGTGAACATTTTTGGAACTGCTTAATGAAACAAAAAAAAAGGCGTATTAATCATTGTGAAAATCTACTGTCTTTCGTTTTCCCTCTTATTTCTTATCAATAAAATTATTTAGAGAAGTTGTTCTTTTCAGTGAATTAATAATACACTTGACCTCATTCAGTGAACTTCAATGATTATTCAATGCTTCCTACAATCATAATAAATAATATGATCCAAATAATATGATCCACAGTCATTCGAGTTCATATGCAATATCTAAAGGTTAAATTTTTTTAGGCTATGTGTAAAATATTGTAAGAGGGGTTTTAAATTTGAAAAGCTTAAGATGGTTATTGCATATTGTATCGTCAAAGTTTAGATACTGAAGTTTTATTAATTAAAATAAAAATCTAACAATTACTATATTTTTTAATTAAAAGTCACTTTGGTGTTTTCCTTCGTTTATATTCATTGCTATAGTTCTTTTATGTAATAATTCTAATGATTTTAATAATTAAATATGAAGGTGGAAACTTTTAAAGAAACTTTTAAAGAAACTTTTACTTTAATTTTATGTTGTATAATTACTGTTTTTAGCAGGTCTACTTAGATAATAAATTTGGTATTGAAGAAACTAAAATCGAATAGATTTATTCAATGCCTTATATTAATTCCTGAAGTAAATATACTTAGAAATATTGATTCTAATATTACAATGTAATTTTGTTTCTATTCTAGGAAATATTTGAATGACTAAATATTTATATTGAAAACATATGATTTCACTAATTGCATTTATTAAAAAAGGAACTATTGTAAAATTATGCACAATAATTTGTTTGAAATTCTGTTTTATTTTGAAAACATAAATGTATATTTTTACCTAACACATCAATTAATACGGAATTAAAGAATATTTATAAGATTAACTGATGAAAAAAAATGTTTTTTGAAACATTTTTCATTTAAAATTTTTCCAATTATGTTTAAAAAACTAAAGATAAAAGGCATAAAAAGATTAAATAGTAAATATAAACATCTTCTATAAACTTTTTACGGATGGAGCTACTAATTATTTTCATTTAAAATGAGTTTTTTAACCAAATCTCATTAGCAAGATTGTTTTTGAAAATGAAAAGAGAAATGCAAACACCCTATAAATAATTGAACTGCATTTAAAGAAACAGATATGTTCTGACGTTTTTATTTATTCTTATTTCAGCTGTTAGAAAAAAAAATAAAACTTATGTTTTCTTAAGATGATGAAAAACCATTTTTTATCGTTACTTCAGTTACTTTTGTCTTTGTGTGCTGTCTTGTGAATTGAAATTTGTGTGATAAAAAGAGTTTAGGGTTTATACTCCCTGATTTCATTCCCTAATTTCGAAAATTCAAAATTTGGAAATAAATTAAGGACAGTGAACACATTTATACGCTATCTTTTATATTATCAAAGAATGTGAACATTTTTTTCCGATAATGATACGGGTTGAGCATTTACACATAGTTTACCCATCATTTAACGAATTGCATCCAAAAGAATGTAATTCCACCCAAACAGTTCCGAATGTATTTCTGTTTCACTAAAGCTTTTAAGAAAAATAAAATTTTTAACATCTGTCACCGGCGTGCACTGGTCGCTATGGGAACGTCTACTCATCGTAAAGTGCGGGCCGCGATAAAACGGAGCAATTTACGAAGGAGGAGAGTTGTGAAAACTTTCTCAGCTGTAATGCTCTTTCTACTGAATGATTTGAGTTGGAGGATTTCTTATCGAATTGCCAGGTAAAATAGAAACTTTGTTGTTACTGTCAGCAAATTCGAAGCAGTATCAATTAGTGCTTTCATTGCTCTCACATTATTTGTTTGAAGTGAAAACAGAAATCTTGGAGCTGCCGATCACTTAATATTATATATATTTAGTCGATTAAATTATAAGAAAATATCTCCCCATACATTTCATGCATTTTACAGTAAAAAGGATAGAATTATCAAATTCTTTTTGTCTTTTTTTAAGGCGACAATGGACCTTAAGATTGACAAAATATGTACCCAAAACGATTTTTTTTCCTTCAGAAAATGATTCTGCAACTCATCAGCTTTCAATTTAAAAAAAGTATGTTGATCCTATCATTATTAACCGAGTTATAAGTATTTTTTTCAAACGTAAACAATGGAAATGTTTGTCAAATTAAAACTTTAAATGCCATTTTCTCAAAACAAGTTTTTATGTCGTTTCGGTAAGTTCAAAATGTTCCATGCGTCATACTTTTTCTTGAATTTTCATAAAATTTCATAAAATGATTATTTATATATGTTAGAATAAAACTTAGTAATCAGTTCTTTATACTATTTTAAAACAACTTAAAATTTTTACAGTAAAAACATTTTTTTGGATAAAATTTTTCATAAAATGACCTATTTTTATCGATTTCTTTTCTAGTTTTTATAAATATGACTGTAAATCAAATATTCCTACTAACTTTTATTATAACTGTATAAAGCTAGCTTAAGAGCGAAAATTAGATATCTGAGACAAAAATTAATGCGCATGGAGCATTTTTAAATAGAGTAATTAACAAACAGATTTTAATTAATATCTTAATTGCATTATGATTTTTTTTTAAATTTAGAATTTCCATCTCTAAACAACATTGTATAAGTATACAAAATTTCATAGAAATTGGTTGATAAATAAAAAAATATTTTTCATAGTCCATTGTCGCCTTAAAAGATATAAGATTTTGATTTTTCTTCGTGAGGCGAAATTTAAAATTTAATTTTTATGTGTAGCAGTATGCATAAGAAAGATCGAAAAATAAAAATTTTCCATAATACTCACTTGAATAAACCTTTCTACAGTAAAAAGGATCTTTGATATACTCAATACACCTTGTGAAGAGGTTTCTAAAAATTATTTGCATTTCATCTTTTCTCACGCATTTTCATAAAATTCTAATGTAAAATAGTTTTAAAACTTTTATTACATAAATTTAGCATTGATAGTACGACTCATACAAATTAAGCAATAACGTGGACACCACAGATTACAAAGTGAAAAACTTAACAGAAGAATTCCTTTTCAAGTTACTCTACGGACCGGATCATCGTAGTTGCCAGACAACTTCTTCAAAACGTGAAAACAAATATTTTTAAATGTCGTCTGCAGAAGGATTCTGCTGCAGACTTGCGATCGCTACAAAATACAAATCTGAAAATCTGAAAGAAAACCTCTAATCTCTATATATAAAACAGTTCCGTAACTGACTCATTCATTCACTGACTGACTGACTGACATACAACGCACAGACCAAACCGCTGGACCTAAAGGGCTGAAATTTTGCATGGCGATTCTTCTAATAGTGTAGGGGTGCACTAAGAAAGATTTTTCAAAAATTCTTCTTAGATTTTTTTAAATTAAATTTTTAAGCTGTTTTTTAAACTTTTTTTACGTTTGCATTTAAAATAATACATTGAGGGTTATAAAATTTATATCACGAGAAAGATCATAAAAATTCCTTCAAAATGAAATCTTTTTCGAATTTTTACCTCCATTTCCAGATTTTTGGTGAATTTTTAAAGATTAATTTTTAGAATTTAATTTATTAAATTCACGTGAATTCTTTTCGTGAAAAGAAATCACGTGATTTCTTTTTCTGGTACTTTAAATAAATTTATCGTCACGTGCAAAAAAAAATAGACAAAAAAATCTTTTTTTCTTGCTAATGCGGCAGACGATTGGACTTTATTTTGTCTATAAAAATATCCCTTACGATTTTTTTATAAATATGTTTTTTTACATCAATTATATACATTAATCGTCGTATTTATTATAAATATATATATATTTATTTTTTTTTGGAATTAATTGCATACATTGACCGTTGTATTTAATTTCAATGTACTCAGTAGCGAAGCGCGGGTTTTCAGCTAGTAATATATAAATACGCAAAAAGAAAGCTTTAAAGAAATAAAATACTACTGAGATAATCGCAGAAAAGCGTCGTTCCCTCAAACAAAATAAAAAGAAAGACATTCAGTATTTTGAGAATAATATATTAGTGACAGTAACCTGTCCTCTAGGGTATCGTCGATTAATAAGATGATGGCTCTGTAATTATAAATATGGTTGAAATTAGAATGCTGCTGTATGAAAAGAAATCTCGTTATATTAATTATTTCCTTTGAATTATAGTTCATTTTTATGATAATAGTTCTGCAATCCAAACAGCTTTGCTTAAAATACGTCGCTGTAGAATCTAGACTGCTAATGTGTACCGAAGAATCTTATAGTCACTGAACTTCACATTTTTTTTCTGATATTATTTAAAAACTAATTTATTCCCCGTTTGCGAAAATTTGCAAACTGTATCGAAGAACACTTACGGCATTGCACACTTCAATTTGAATTGTTTGTATACCTTGTGCTGCAAAAAGATGAAAATTCGCTTTAATCTCACTTCATTAGTCATTATCAAATAGTATTTAATCAGAGGTAACTCTACCTCCAGGTAATACAGAAACATCACTGAAACAGATATATATATATAAATTATTGAGATACGAAACTATCGCTGAAAAGAAAAATATTGTGGCCGAAAATATATAGGTTTAAAATAATACAAATACCTTGAAATGGGATATAATTAATGGGATACGGGTAATAATTAAAAATGATTTCAGATCCAGAATTTCTTTCTTAATGTCAAAGAAAAATATTCAAATAGGTAAAATAGTAACGTTTGTCTAGATAAACATTTTTTAGATTATTTATATATATATATATATACAGTGGTGGCAAAAAGTCCTGAACACTCATTTTTTTACTTAAAAATTATATATATATATATATATATATATACAGTGGTGGCAAAAAGTCCTGAACACTCATTTCTTTACCTAAAAATTTTCATTTAGAGAACAAAAATATTCATGAAGATGTATATCGCATATATAGGTTTGAGTATTGGAGATAAGAATATCCGTAACACATGTAAGGTGCCATTAAGTTTTGACCTCTGCAGAACTTAAGATTCGACAAATCGCATAAACGAAGCTGCAGAAGATTTTCTGTTATTACAGCATTGTAGCTGATTATGGAAAGCATTCTGAACAAAAAGTAAAGCTGTAGTGAGAAGCAAAGGGCAAATTTTTTGGAGGTTCAATTTTAAAATGAGGAAAGGGAAGCTAGTGGTAGGATGTTCAAGCACTCCACACGACCCCAAGAAACCTTGCATCGAGTCAAGAAATTTTGAATACCGTTTCTCGAGGTTAAGGTAAGTAATATTAAACGGTGATTGGGTTCGCTATGGTTAGATTTAATTTACAGCTTAAATTATTGTTATTCGATTATTCATGGAGTTCGGAAAATAATAGTTAAAGGATGTTACTCAATTTAACGTGCATTTTCGAACCGAAATATTATATTGACAGCAATAAAATTTACGATTTTAATTTAAAAATATTTCCTCCAAAATAATTCCATACATTTTACTTTTTAAAAGTAATAATGTTACAACCAGATATGAGATGTGTCCTGTAGCTCAATTTGAAAGCATATGATCAAAGTTCATGTTCTAATACTTTTCTTAGTCAATAATCATTTTAGAAGAAACAAACTCCATCTTGTTTCTGTTAACCGGAATAGAAAACAAACAATTTTAGGGTAGAATCAATTATGGGAAAAGGTCATGATAAATAGGGTAGAATGAATTTTAAGTCAGTCTAGTGATAGCTCAGAGTTCAAGGAATTTATAGGAGATAAATGAAACGCAACATAATTTATTTGGTTAGGATTTGTGTTAATTAATTCCTTAACTTAACAAATCTGTCGAGTGAAAATATCTGAAGTTCAAGATTTTCAATAATCAACCGTAAAATTGTTATGAACAGTTCTCAATGCGATACCTCAGAATTAAGAAACAAGGAAACGTCTACCAGGAACATTTCCTAGGACAGATCGATGTAAACAACAACTAAAAGTCTGTGAGTAATTTTTGCTAAGATCTACAGCGCTTTGTTCTTAAAAGTGTACTGTAGAGGTGATAAAAGTTAAAATTAACATTTTATGTCCCTTGCGCACTGTATAGTTTAACTTTGTTAACCATATAGTTTTATGTCTGTGCTTTAAGTTGATTTTAAGTAATGGGAAACAACAAATATTCATACTGCATAGCGTAATTCTTTCAATGAAAAATAGGACGTATATATTCTTTTGTACATTTTCCTTTCCCTGCGGGATTTTACATGGTAGCTAAGTAATTAAAGGAGAGAGTTTTTATATTTTATATGTCTTATGTTTTCAAATTGGTTTTCTTCCTGAAAATATCGTTATTGTACTCACCTTAGTAAACTGTATGTTAGTAAATGAATTATGAATTAATTTATTAATGAATTAATGTTAGGGCTGTTTCCACTTAAGTCATGAAAATAAGTCATAAGTATCAAGTATATGATACTAAAATAATAACAGTAGAAATTCAACTATTTGACAAATAGAATAATGTTGAAAATTCTCTATAAGGTTTTTTTATTCATTTTTTTCCAAAATGAATCGAAAATAATAAGTCATTTTAATTTCAGCTCAAAGTTTTTTAATAAATGTAACAACATAATTATTCAAATACGCTTAATTGCAAGTTACATGTAGCCTTAAAAATTTTTAAAAATTTTGTAATTTATAGAAATTAAATACTTTCTTTCTCAATCGAAAGAATTGTCAATGTTTTTCTATTTATTTCATCAAATTAATTTAATTGGTTTTTTATATACATACTTTACTAGTAAATTTTTCCATTTTAAAACTGCATAAAGGCACAAAAAACGAAAAATAATGAACTGTAACAAAACAAAAGATTCCGTCCTATTAATTTGTTGAAAAGTAAAGACTAATAAATCAAAATCTCCAAGAATCAATTTTAAAACAAGTCCTACTTATTCATTATTTTATAATAGCTTTGAATTAAAAAATGTAAAAACGTATGACTCGAATATCTGCAGTTTTAAAATGAAATTTATGTTCATCACATATTTGTTAATATATATGTTTTAAGGGATATCAAATGTTATGAACAGAGGATTAAAATTTTCTGATTATTTTGTTTTAAGTTTCTTATTTTTACGAATAGCCCTGTTTTTCAGCTACTCTACATTGTCAATTGCACATTTGTGATGTAATAATTGCTAATTGCCCATAATGAAATTATTGATTACTGTTCACAACATGATTGTGGTCATATATTCCATTTTATATTGTTAATAAAGCGATTTTGAATTGAGTATTCTTCTTGAAAACATCATTAACAAATAAAGAGATTTTGGTTCAGTTATACGCAAGGAATACTTACAGTTACAGAATGTTTGAATTATACTGAATGAAATCATTTAGGTGTTCAAAATCTAGATAAAAATCTTCGCACATTTGTAAGACATGACATGAGTAAGCCTCAAGTCGGTGAGAATGATAAATCTGCAGTATTGAAGATACATGTGATGTTGAGAAATTCAGAACAGGGCGCAATATACGAAACTTAGATCAGTAGGAAAGAAATGATCTTGTAAGATGGATATTTTGACCAGAAAAGAAAATGATTTATGTAATTTTTTCTGTGCCTACTTTTGGTGCAAAATATTTTATAAAACGTTTCATTAAAAACTTAAAGGCTAGTTTCTACTGATTTTTATTTATATAAAAATATTATAAATTTTATTTTATACTTAAATATGATACAAAATTTAAAAAATGCGGTGTTTGAAATCGCTACATAACCGTTTTTTGGACATTGGCATTCAAAGCAAAATATTACGAGTAGATTGAATAAACCACACAATGGATGGCGGTTTATGTGTGTGTTTAAGGAGGAGTAAGGTGACATGAAAGATGATATAGGGGGACTTCCTTAAAGATAATTCTAATATGTTGTGTACGTTGTTTTCCTTACATATGATAGCAAATATACGGAAAAATTTAAATAAAATACCTAACCAAAGTAAGGAAAAACATTGGAATTAACGTGTGGTAGTAATAATGTATGACAATATGTTCAAATTGTACGTTATAAATTATTCTGTGAAGAATATTGAAAGTGCGAACCGTCAAATAAACATTAAGCTATCAACTTCTGTATTTTTTGCTTTGGTAAACATATAGTATCAGGCATAGTTTACTAAGCGAAGTTAAAAATCGTCAAATGTTTGTAGAAAAATTCTCAGAATTCAAGCAAATATACAACGAAAACAATTACCTATAAATTTCGTCAAAACTTATGAGATTTTATATTTTTGCTATGTGTGATTTTTTCATTGACCTTTACTGAATAATTTCCCATTGTTTTTCTTACAAAATTTGGCTAAAAATCGTAAAAAGAAATTAAAAAATATGTGAATATTAAATTTGATTTTAAAGAAATTTTTTTAAAAATATGCATGTAAATTCAAAATTGTTTTATCTTCTTACAACAGTCACTATTAACATACAGTTCATTGCCATATCCTCCTATAAAGTTATATTATGTATATTCGGTTCGTTTGTATTTTAAAAGTTAAATAAAATGTCTCCAAATTTATTTAAGTAAATGAAAACTGTAAAGTTAAATTAAACTTACGTTAATTATTGATGTCTTTTATACAAAGATCAGGGTAAAAATGTGCTATATATGAAATGTGAGTAATATTGTACACTTTTATTGCTGTAAAATACTACATTTTGTAGATTTTAGTCGAGACGTTTTCCAGCAGACCCGCTCGAGAAAATGAACTCAAAGATGATCTACTGTAATAGACTATTCACAATGATTCCCTTATTCAGAACATAGTAAGGATATATGCAGTTTTTATAGGTATCAGAATGTTTTATAAGCGAAAATGTGAAGTATTTCTTCACGTTGAAAATCCTCTTAGACATGAATTTGATGATATTACAGATATGCTTTGGATGAGTACTTACATAGGCATTTGTCCTGAACCCCTGTGTTCCTCAGATCTTTTAAAAGAGATATAAAATCCAAAATGCTTAGCTAATGAATACTACAAAGCAGGGAGAGAGAAAGATTGATAGGGAGACTCTATGAAATGATTTTTAAACTACTTTAAAATAATTCTTTTTCTTTTAGTCTTCCTTCTGTTAATTTGCATCAAATTATTTGGCGAAAAACAACTAAATTGGTTACGTATAATAATACACTTCTTATTACCTAGTGTAGATGTCTCAGGGTTAAAGCTAAGATTAAGGGAAAATATTATGATATAGACCGAGTATTTTTTAAATAATATATTAAAGGTTAAATCCTTCCATACAGTGTTATGCATTTCCCATTTTACATTTTTCATGGAAAGAAACTGAATCCGTGATATTTTAATGAAAGTGCAATTTCCGAACAAAAAATAAAGGCATAAAAATTACTTTAAACATTTAAAATTGGATAAAGATATATATATATATATATACATATATATATATATATATATATATACACACACATATATATATATATATATATATATATATATATATATATATATATATATATATATATATATATATATATATATATATATATATATATATATATATCGTAACTTTGAAGATGTTAGCTCTTAATCAATTAAGTTTTTTAATATATATAATATGTAATGTTTGAAAATTCTCAGTCACACCACAAAACTATTTTATCAATTCAAAGTAATAATATTTGATTAGATAAAATCAATGAAATCTAAGTTCATCAATTTTTTTATAGATTCTATGGTATATAAAGCCTGATCCATATTCTATTCCGTAAATTCTGAATTCTATCATCGTATTTTTGTTAGACAAGAAATATTCCTTTGACTGTTCGAACTGGGCGAACAGTGTGGTAGAAATGGAACGCGTGGTAAGAAATCAGATGTAGGAAGATAGTAGGAGATAAGATGCAGGAAATGTCATAACACCAACGATCCTATTCGGCCAAAAAATAATTGTGCAATCGGAAAATGAAGAAGATTATAATTTTATAATCCTTAAAAATGATATTTTTTTATTATACATCCAGGAGCATTGTGCAAATATACACTATGACGTAAATTGCAGTTGTTTCTTCTACCACGAGAACGTTTACCTTGTATATTGTTTTACATACCACCCCTCACCCCCCCCCCCCAAAAAAAAAAAAGAATTGTAATATTAGTGTTTTAAGTAATATTTGATTTTTTGCTTAATTTCACAACCAAAAAGCTAATACACAACTCTGCTCTATAGAAACCGAACAGGCACCTAATCAGGGATGTCTACGAGCTGTTCAGAAGCCAAAGCGTTTACATAGAGGTTTCTGGACTCAATGGCTTATGATGTAAAAAATGATAGTATTAATATAGAAAATCTCTCTATAAACTCAACCACATGCGTACTAGTTAAGAGAAAAAATAAATAAGATACAGATAATAGAAATGTCTAAACGAAGTTCAAATAAAACTTAAAATCTAGAAATTAAATAAAAAAGGGAGGAACGAAAGACAAAACTGAAGGAAATTTCCTCATCTTTGTATTTTGTTTTTATCTTGATTAGATATTAATACTTCATACTATTATGTTGGACTTTTCGAGATAGGCTTTTTTTATCATCCCAGTAAAGTAAATAATCAGCTCGACTAGACAGCTGGGGAAAGCTTTTTCTAAAGCTATATTTTATTTTTTCCAGAGTAGAAACCATCATATATCCATCTATCTAGTCTGTAACAATGCGGTGGATAATATTGCGAAGTTATTCCACGTTGATAGATTCCTTTATAATGTATTGTTGATGGTCCGAAAGGACAGACTTATCGAAAGTTTTATCTGTATTTTAATACTAGAATCAGGGATAACATAAATATATTCCCTCCCCATGTAGCAGCATGTTTTTGACGATCATCTCCTTTATTCATTATATAGACAGATTATTTATAGAAATATCATATATTGAACATAATTTAGTACCTTCTAACATAAAACCGGTGTAAATACATATAAACACATGCATATACTTAAACACACAGTTTATATTAATCTAGATTGAACTAATATTGCGTGAATAAGAAAAGGTAAGTGTAAAATGTGTAATTTACTGACCACCGCAAACATGTGAGGTATCATTTATTTGAAAATATAATTGATTTTCTATTGCTGAGGGCATATTCGTATCTATATTTGGGTAAGACTCTATTTATTACACGCTACTAAGTAACAATGAAGGAAGTCAATAAATTCAAGGTTCATACTGTTAAATATAAACAGGTCTTAAAATAAAAACAAAATAAGTTTTGAGTTTACAAATTAAAATTAATATATCTGCATTTAATTTTGTTTAAAATATTTGGTTATCCCTCTAACTTGAATCCTGTTCTTAATCTAAACATTGCAAGCTCAACGTGGCTACCAGTTTTTCAAGCATTGCCAGTAAGCTTCATTCTTGAAATAGTCCCTACTCACCTAAGTAGTAGACAATTCTCAATTATCTGATTTCTTCTTTTATGAACAATTATGTCACAAAACAATTTCTGAAATTTGAATCTACATTCAGATTACGAGTTATAATATTTTTTTTCTCGTGGATACCTCAAAAAGTTACATTGGGCGTTTCGAAATGTTTATCAAATACTCACAGGTATGAAATTTGTTTACTTTACAATCTATGAATTTGTATGTACAAACCACCACTGTTCGATTGAAACTCTCTACGATTGTAAATATATATGAGTAAGAAAATTTAGAAATAATAACTATTGTATTATCAGTCAAATATAATTACATGCTTGTAATCATTAAATTAAACAGAGCAGTGTTAATTAAACTAAAGAATTTATTTCTTTTTCCTTCTCTACAGGTCCAATATTTTGTATCTTATATATATGTTGAAATTCATTAAAAATGAATAATGTTGTAGAGGAAGATTTAAAATAAATTTTCCTAAGTGGCAGAAGAGAGGGGAAATAATCTTTCCCCCTCATAATCTTTATGTAGCGTAAAATTTAAAACTATTATATAAAATACCGACTTTTAAATTTTTTTTAAACTGAAAACGTTTTTGAGTGCAACCTGAACAGTTTTAAAGATCAACGTTTTGAAAAGCCAAAGTTAGGGCGATATATTAATAGAATCTAATCACTAAGGACAATTTCTCCGAAAAAAGAAAAATATAAAAATTTACCTCCATTTTCCTGCCTACAAAAGACCATATTTCCAAGTCCAATATTTTGTATCTTATATATTTGTTGAAATTCATTAAAAATGAATAATGTTGTAGAGGAAGATTTAAAATAAATTTTCCTAAGTGGCAGAAGAGAGGGGAAATAATCTTTCCCCCTCATAATCTTTATGTAGCGTAAAATGTAAAACTATTATATAAAATACCGACTTTTACATTTTTTTAAACTGAAAACGTCTTTGAGTGCAACCTGAACAGTTTTAAAGATCAACGTTTTGAAAAGCCAAAGTTAGAGCAATATATTAATAGAATCTAATCACTAAGGACAATTTCTTCGAAAAAAGAAAAATATAAAATTTACCTCCGTTTTCCTGCCTACCAAAAGACACTTAACAATTAACCCCAATTGTTATTACATATCATCTAACTCTGTTGCCAACTCAATGAAACTCTCGACAATATTCATTTCCCTAAAATTATTCATTCTTATCTTGATAATTTCCATAATTTTTCCTCCCCCAGGGAAAACTTTATTATTTGAGGAATATTTTCATACCTTAATAACAAAAACAATTAGCTCCATAAAGTGCAATCGTGTTAGGATTTTACGACTGCTATAAATAAACTTGTTTGAGACTCAATTTTAACCCAGTTCTCAAAGGAGTCAACTTGTCTTTTACTTTATTAAGAATGTGTGTAATTTCCGTAAATGGTTCCCAGTGGAACCATTCCTAAACTGTCTCAAATATTTTTTTACTGAAAATGATTTTATTCGTTTGAGCTTTATAACATTTTCTCGTTTATTATACGTATAAAGTGAATCACATGATTGCATACCAATCTTCCATCCAAATCAATTATATACTATGAGTATAATCGGTTACATACAGTTATTTACGGTTAAGGTGGCAAGGGACCTTGAAACTAGATTTTTTTAAAATTTTTAATTTTTAACTCTATATACGAAATGAGAATAATTAATTTGCTTTTTTTACTACGTTGAAAACCCTTAGAATTCAAAATAAGGAATTTTTTGCAGAATAATGACTGTTTTTCAAATTTTTTCAAAAATGCTAAGGTTATTCAAAATGCTCTGTGCGCATTCTATATTAATTAAATTATTTAATTTTTTAATTTTAAGTTTACAATATGTATATAAATAGAAATGTGCATTTAATTTTTTTTCTTGTAGGAATCTAGTCTTAAATAATCTTTTTCTATTCTGCCTGTAATTTTTTTATGTTTTTTTCATGTTTTTACCTTATTTTATGGTCTATAAATTTGAAAAATATTTGTGATTTCAAAGAACCATGCACAGTTTTGTGACAAACACTTCAATTAACAATTCTGAGAAATTTGGAAGATATCAGAAGAAAATGAATACGCATGGAGCATTTTGAAAAATTCTAGCATTTTTGAATAATTTTTTGATAAACAGGTCTAATTCCTCCACAAAATACTTATTTGTGAATTCTAAGTATCTTCAATGTAGTAGAAAATAATATTAATTATATTCATGAGGTATATAGAGTAAACTATTGAAAATTAAAGAACAACGATATTGAAGATCCCTTGTTCCCTCAAGTAAAGTTTTGACTTTGATTTTTGAAATTAATACAGGTAATGGCAACTATGAATAAAGCATTCTTACAATTTATGCAGAAGTTGTAATATTGGAGATTGCATCCTTATAAAAATATGTAAGGTATACACAAGATTCGATTCACAAGAATCGAACTTTTGAGTGAATTAAAGAAGCTGCTTTAGATATGCTAATTTCGGCATACGCGCTTAGTATAAATACCACGCAGCGTCATTAATGAAAAAGGGGAGGTTGTTAAGGTTGAAAAGGTGTTATCCTGCGCTAGTGCTTAGCGGGCCAGAAGTTTACATGGCAGTACTGCTGGTTTGACTTACTGTTCGTGAGTATAGAGAATCTATGCTCACTTCTACCCAGACTTGGGTGTATATAATTTGAAGTGGCACTCTATTTGAATTTGAAGCAAACACAGTTTATACATGAAACAATGTTTATTGAATTCGTTGCACATATAATTGGCATTTACAGCAATAAGCATGCGTACTACTTGTACGGAATGTATAAACACAGCTTTCAAGAACAATATATTTTTATACTCACGAACAGTAAGTCAAACCAGCAGTACTGCCATGTAAACTTCTGGCCCGCTAAGCACTAGCGCAGGATAACACCTTTTCAACCTTAACAACCTCCCCTTTTTCATTAATGACGCTGCGTGGTATTTATACTAAGCGCGTATGCCGAAATTAGCATATCTAAAGCAGCTTCTTTAATTTACTCAAAAGTTCGATTCTTGTGAATCGAATCTTGTGTATACCTTACAAATATTAAGAGTATAGGACATACAATTCAATTTCCGCAGAAATTATTAAAGGTGATAAAAGCAAAATTGCTTCCTCTGGCAGTATTTAAACAGTTCGTGAAAGAAAAATGTTAAACGTTATTGCTATAGAGGCAGGCTACCTAATGTCACGATACGAATACTTTTGAGGAAACAGTTTGAGCGTGGCGTGCATTAAAATAAAACACGCAAAGCCAAATTCCCGTGGCGATCGAATTTCGCAGACTGGATGAAGTAAACAATGAGACGATAAAACAAACACTTAACTGATTGTCTGAAACACATGAGACGTAACTGAGTGAATGATGATTGCAATTCGAACACGATGCTGCTAACAGTCTACCCAATTTGTAATAAGGTACTATTTCTCCTGAAAAATCCTTTTATACGCTGACTTCAAGGGAATTGTCTGGAAAACAAAGTTTTCAATTAGGAACCCTCTAGGCTCTCGCAAATTTATATATAAACTCACTGCCAGCTGGCGGGACTATTATTTTGTACCCCCATGCGATGTACCACAACATTCATTAAACCTTAATATGACTATTAGCTTCAAAAATGAAGTCAATATTTAGTTAACAAAAACGGGGTACTTTTAAACAGATACAAATTTTCCTGGTGTGTGTATTAAAATAATGTCATTACATTTGCCGTTAGGAGTTCAGTTGAAAGCGGAGATGCAATTATGGAAACAAGTTCTGATCAAGAACTTAAATGGGAGGGTGAAGAAGGAAAGTAAATGCAATTAATATTTCTATTGTCCTGTTATATTCGAATCGCAGTTATCCAAAATATTGAAAAAGGCAGTTTTATATTGCGTTTTATTTATAAATGTATTTATAATTACCGAAATTTTTCATCAGCTTTAAAAATTTTTGGAGTTTAAATTGAAAAAAAAAATAAGCCCAGTTATTAATTGAATGGGTTACTTGGGAAAAGGAACATCTTTGGAAATTTGAATTTTACAGTAGAGATGAAAAACTTATACCGCAGTAATTAGTTGGGATTTGTATAATTTGATTTTTATGTGGTTATGTAACTCTAAAGAACTCATGTTGCTGTTGCTGTTTCTTAGGTCCCCTGCACGGAATGTGTTCCAAACCAGGTCTATATAGGCCTGCGGACTGAGGGGTGCGGCTTCAGGTTAGAATTGCACCACAAGGGTCGGAGTCCGACATAGCCAGGTGTCACATCAATTTTGACTGAGCATCCCCAGTTTTGACATCTGGGGGATCGTACCTTCCCCACCCACAGACCTCAACGAAGGACTTTCTGGTCTACGGATTCAACGTGCCCATATCTGGCCTAAACATGAAGATATTTAATGGCGCTTGTCGGGATTTGATTCGGGGACCCTCAGTACTGAAAGTCAAGACTCTACTATTAGCCTACCTCTGGCCCTAGAGGAACTCATACATCTGTGAGGTTACATACTTTATTCGTCGTTACATCACGTGATGTACTGAAAAAAATTGGACGTCTTCCATTAAAACAAAATTGAATTTTGCAAGTTTTGGACGTTTTATTATCAATAATACCTCTGTTGGTAAAAAAAAAAAAAAAATGTGCAAAGTAAAATATCAATTCTTCGGTGTTTTTCTTGGCTTCAGTAACTGGCAGTTGGATTACTTCTTTATAGAATGACATCTTATTAGCAAGGATGTAATGGGAAAGACTTTTTATATTACCATTTTCTGGTTATCTATTGGTAATTTACCAGTATCGGCTTTGCAGTTCGGGACGTTGGGCTATTCATTTCATCAAAGTGATGAGGTTTTGCAAGAGCAAAAATTTCGCTGTCAGTGCCGCCGATATAGGGATGAACCAGGAGAATATCAGCATCAGAAGCATCATATTTAAAATGAAAGTAATCACATATTATTAATATGACTCTCTGTGCCCTTGATCTGTTTTCCCATGGCTTCGTTTTGATAGAACAGTATTTTTATAAAAATCCGCCCACTATTTTTGTAATGAATATTATCTTCTTAATATTTTCAACTGAAGCCTGGTGGCGTAGTGGTTAAATGCGTCAAGCTGCTATCCCACAGGTCCTTGGATCAACCCTGTGACTGGGCAAGGTCGATTCAGCCTTTCATCCCTTCAGTGGGTCGATAAAATGAGGACCAAGCATGCTTGGGAACTAAACTCTGGGGGTCCCACGTCAGGTTGACCACCTGACTGAGACATATGCTGTATGACACCCCACGGTTACGAAAGTGGAGATGGGTACCGCCGGCCCCGGTCCACATCGGACTGTTGCGCCGTGAGTGTTTTAATATTTTCAACTAAAAAATATTGATATTTGATGATTTTAGGATTAGAATGTTATAATCATCTTTTGTTTATATTCAGTCTTGTCTCCTTATTTTACTCTTGACTGTTCCGAAATCCTGATGACATGTGTTGAGTGAAATGTCCTCTAATTGAGTGCGACATTTTTTGTTGTTGTAGTAGAGAAGCAATATCGCATAGCTGGCTGAAAGAAATGTACTCATTCAGATATATTTGAATTTTCCTTTACTGAATGACTCGTTATTATTTCGAAAGAAACCTATTAAGACTATGAAAAACTGATATTTTTTTCAAGACAAATAGTTTCTATTGATTTTAATACATCAACTACCAACCAAAAATTACATACAATAAAAAGTGAGCTAAGATGTTTCTATGTGAGATGGAGGGATGAGATCTGTGAGCTTTTAAAGTGTCGAAAAAGATACACTTAATGTGTTTTCTACGCTGATCTAGGAAAATGTAGCAAGTTTTATGCTACAGTTTGGCTATCTTCAGAAATATTTAAAATTAAAATGTATTTATATTAATTAAAATTAACAGGTAATTCTAAACCATTTCTATATATCTTGTATAAGAAAACTAATTTATAATTTAACAATTATAGGAATTTGTATAATTAATGTATATTATTGTTAAATTTGTTAAGTCTTATTCGTTATACACGGAACACACAGAAAGTGAAAGAACACAGAAAGTTTTAACTTCCAAAATGTACACCACTTAAATCTTCGTAATATGTAAATAGCATAAGAAAATTGTGTCATTCATACTTTAGTAATAGATGAATCCATTTATTGTATAATTTATCGTAGTAGTAATATATTTATTCTTAAATTTATCAAGTTCTACGTTTCATTACATCTGTAATTTTAACCCCTGGAAACTTTTAGAAACTTCATGTTAAGATGAATCTTAATACAGAAAGCCATGTACCCTTAAATCTCGCCTTTATCAACTTTCGAGCACATCTGAAATGTTATCTAAGTCCTCATTTGTAATATCACAAAAAATATAAAGCACGTTTAATAAATATTCCGACTAACGAAAACATTAAAGGGAATTGATTTTGCTTCTCAGATTTCATATTGTAGTTTCTGCATACTTCATATACATTTTACTGATTTTATAACTTGTATGTAAGTAGTATAACTCACGTAGAGTCAAAAAACACCACTCACAAAAATAAAAGCTTGAGTGTCCAGTCAAAGTTAAATGAATTTCTTAGAATCGGTATAAGATTTGTTGGACTATCGTTATATTTGAACACAAGGTAAAACATTTGAGTAATAATTCTACTAACTCTTTTTGTCATTTTGTGCCTGTTTCCATATTGTTATCTTCAATAATTAACAAATTATTAATGAGTAATATTCAATATCAGAAATGTTTAGTCTCGGTTTCTAAGCATATTATGTTAGTGTTTAGACTTGGAGAAAGCATAGAGTGAGAGTCTCACCTTTAAAACACTTTGATTTGGGCCGTGGTATTCATAGAATTTGAAATTATTTTTGAGGTGATGTTATTGTAGTAAGACTTCATATTGTGTTTTTAACATGTTGAGATATTGGTTCCCGTTAATTAAATCCACGCAAAACTTACCGACTTTAAAGACATTCACTTCTATATCGCAATTTCTCCCTCCAAGTTTTCTTATCGGGACTAAGCTTTTGAAACTTCTCTTAGTGTCTTTAGTGCACCATTATGAGACCATAAAAGCAAGATATGTATTCTGATTAGAGCAAATTCAATACAGCCTTATATCGTTACAAAAAATTCTTATTTTTCATGGATTTTTGTTTCAGGATCTGTCCCTTAACGTAGAGGTTTTGTTTTTCTTTTTCGCCTGGGCATGATATGCCGAAGTTAAGTTTACTTCCCTAACGTTTTCAGTATCAACATATACACACCATACGTTTCCTTAGAATTTTCTCAGGTCCTAACTTTCGGCATTTAATTAGTGTTTATATTTACAAAATACATTTTACTCACCTGGATTATTCACTCAGACAATTCTTCTATTAACTGGAATACAGGGTGGTCATAAAAAACTTTGCCGATATATGGACCCCTAGCGCACGTTCCGTTCAACCGATCGAGATGAGATTTCAGGTATAGTTATTCTGCGAACGGCAATTAAGTGGCGCTCACGGTTACGGTTACAGGTACAGAAACTCGAAATTTTCGAATGGCAACGCCCACTTTTTCCCGCCACAAAATGCTCAGCGCATGCGAAAACCATTAGAAGTGTTGGTATGGTACGGGTATCACAAAAAACGGACGTGTTATGCACGCACAAAAAACAGGTTTCCGAACGGTCTGCAGAAACACGATCGGGGTGCACGGAGGAAATTTTCATATAACAGAGGCAATACACCAATCACTGATCACAACACTGATCGGACAAAAGAAAACTTTTATTTGGATTACGCATTTTCCACATGGATGCCATGATCGTCTTTTTGTTGGCCGTTCGCAGAGCTGTTTTTTGTGCGTGCATAATGCGTCCGTTTTTTGTAATCAACGTACCGTTCCACCGCTCTTTAGGGATTTCGCATGCGCTGAGCATTTTGCGATGGGAAAATGTGAGCGTTGCCATTTGAAAATTTCGAGTTTCTATACCTGTAACTGTAACCGTAAGCGCCACTTTGTTGCCGTTCACATAATCCCGAGCTCATACCTCTGAATAACTATATCTGAAATCTCATCTCGATCGGTTGAACGCCGTCGGAACAGCCGCTAGAGGTCCATATATCGGCAAAGTTTTTTTATGACCACCGTGTACTATAATGGTTTGAAGGGAATTTTACTGTTTCGAAATCTGTTAAATTCTTCAGTAAATATGTCTTCCATTTCTCCTAAAATATTTATCTTTTTTCTTCATGTCATTTAAAGATTAACCCGAAAACTTTAAATGGCGTTCATTTCTTTGATATGTCATGATAAGAAAACATGAGAAAGTTTCTAATACTCTTCATAGAATAATTCAAATAGACAATTTTTCCATTGCATTTTGATTAGGGTGACTATAACGAATTTATTTTTGTTATGAACTACACTCAAACTATTTTATAGTTTCTTTAGTGTCCAAAGATATATTGCGATATTAATGTTCCTCTTTGAAGAGAAGATCAAACTTCACTTTCATGGCAAGTGTAGTTTAAAACAATAAATGTATAATTTAAAGATAAAAATATTTCTTATAGTTCCCTTTTTATTATTTTATAGTCACGTGTGGAAAGTTGAAAAATGCCCTGTTACTTTATATGATATAATATAAGTTTGCAATATTTGATTTTTCCACCGACTTCAGCATAAGCCAAAACGAACATAAGATCAAACGAATCACGTATTCATAAATGCAAGTTTACGTGCACTATTTATTCATGAGCTTTATGGTTGTAATAAATTTAGACTTCAGAATTGCAGCAAAATTAGGTGTGCAAGTAGTTACTTTCCCTGATTATCATGGACGATCACCTCTCATTTTCAAAAGCATAGGTGATGGTCTTGATTCTTGTATAAAATAACATTCAAAATGCGAACTAAAATACGCAAAAATATCAGGTGTCTGAAATATATTCTTAAATTAAGCAAGAGAAACATTTTATGCTAAATAATAATATCCAAGCATACAAAATATTTCAGGTTAAACCACGCTGTATGAAAAGAACAACATATGAGATATCTGACAGTGAAACGATTGAAATTAAAATTTACGAACATTAAGTACATAATGAATCTGCAATATTTTTTATTGCCTTTCTATTTGACTGATGGATTTTGCTATTATGTATGTATATGTATATATATATATATATATATATATATATACACTCAAGAGCCAAAACATTATGACCACCCCTACATTTTCAATGAATTCGCCTGGATGACGTGGAAGGCACGTGATCAGGTGAAAGTGGTATTTAACTGCTGCTGGAGAGTCTGAAGAATCATTCTTTCACTTACTTCTGTGTGTGATGGGAAAGGCTGTGGATCTAAGTGACTTTGATAGAGGGCAGATTGTAATGGCTCGAAGGCTCGGAACAAGTATTTCCGAAACTGCACGACTCGTGGGTTGTTCGCGACCTACAGTTGTTAGTACTTATGCAAAGTGGATGAATGACGGTGAAACCAGCAGTAGACGACATGGTGTTGGACGTCCACACGCTATCAAAGAAAAAGGTCGCCGGAGACTGTCTCGCATGGTGAAGCGAAACCGGAGCCAGACAGTGGCTCAGCTGACAGCTCAATACAATGCAGGGCCAAGTAGAATAGTATCGCAGCACACTGTTCAGCGGACACTGTTGGATATGGGGCTACCCAGCAAACGTCCCACTCGTGTGCCTTTGCTGACCAAGCGTCATCGCCAACTGCACCTTCGCTGGGCCTGGGAACATCGCGACTGGTCCATGGATCAGTGGGAGAGAGTTGCCTGGTCAGATGAATCACGGTTTGTCATTCATCACGCCGATGGCCGTGTCAGGATACGCCATCTTCCAGGCGAACTGTTGCTCCCTCAATATACAGTAGGTCATACACAGGCCGGTGGTGGCGGTATTATGCTTTGGGGGACGTTCTCCTGGACGTCTCTGGGACCCGTGGTTGTGGTAGAGCAGACCATGAATGCTACAGGGTATCTGAACATCATTGCAGACCACTTGCACCCTTACATGGCCTCTGTTTTTCCAGCTGGAAATGGGATGTTCCAAAAGGACAACGCCCCGTGGCACAAGGCTAAAATTGTGTTGGAGTGGTTCCAGGAACATGATGCTGAATTCCAGTTAACGTCCTGGCCGCCTAAATCACCGGATCTCAATCCGATAGAACACATTTGGGATGTCATGGGACGGCAGCTTAGAGTTCAAAGACCACCAATTCGCAATATCTCGGATTTGCGTGACCGTTGCTTAAACATCTGGTACAATCTGTCTCCGGCCATCTACCACGGACTTGTGGCATTCATGCCAAGGCGGGTTGAAGCTGTGTTGCGCGCCAAATGTGGGCCAACTCGTTATTGACAGGTGGTCATAATGTTTTGGCTCTTGAGTGTATATATATATATATATATATACATATATATATACACTCATGGACAAAAAAATTAGCGCACCAAGAAGGAGTCGTCAAAATGAAACGAAATTTTACATACGTAATCACTACTTTGATATAAGTAAATGATAAGAAAATCAAACAAAAAGGATAATTTATTTCAGAGAAAAAGGCAAAAGAACGGAGGAGTTAATACTCCGTTGGACCCCCTCTAGCGCGAATGCACGATGCGATACGATCGGGCATTGAGTCATACAAGTTCTGTATGATGTCTTGAGACATTTCGTTCCATATTTGCTGTAACCTTGCCTCTAGTTCGTTCAAACTCGTGGGATGCCCAACTCGTCGTCCCAAATGATCCCAGATATGCTCGATTGGAGACAAATCTGGGGATCGGGCAGGCCAAGGAAGGGTAGTAACAGTGCGGAGATAGTCTTGTGACACCCTTGCCGTATGAGGCCGAGCATTGTCTTGTTGAAAAATGGCTCCTGGGAGCCGTTGCATGAGAGGCAACACATGCGGTTGCAGGATTTCATGAACATACCGCTGGGCTGTCATGATGCCACGGAACAATACTAGGGGTGACCGTGTATTGTAGGCAATGGCACCCCATACCATCACACCAGCTGTGGGAGCGATGTGTCGCTGTACAGCAAAGGCAGGATTGAACCGTTCACCACGGGCTCTCCACACACGAACACGATTGTCATCACTGCCGAGATTGAATCTGGATTCGTCGCTAAAGATGACCTGGTTCCATACCGCTGCAGTCCAGTTTCCTCGTGCGCGGCAAAACTCCAAACGGAGGCGTCGATGGGTGGGCGTCCAGGGCAGCACACGTAATGGGCGCCGCGATACCAACTGTCCTTCAGCCAGGCGCCTTCGTATGATTCGAGAAGACACAGGGGCCTCTAGTGAAGGTGCTACCTGTGCTTGGATGGCGGCCGATGAAGCAGTTGGCTGTACGCGTGCATTTCTTGCGATGTGGCGGTCTTCTTGACGACTGGTCTGTCGAGGGCGTCCTGAGCCTGGTCTTCGTGTACATGACATCTCTCGGGTCCACTGGTCCCAACACCTCCTAACAACACAATCAGAGCGGCCTAATTGACGAGCTACTCGCCTAGCTGACCACCCAGCTTCCATCATCCCGACGATTCTTCCCCTCTCAAACTGCGACAACTGCTTATATTGTCTTCGAACACGGCGTAATGGCATGTCTATCTCAGCTCTTCCTTTGTAAATGATTCAGCACACTCAAACAAGCTTTGGTTACCTGTTTTATACTCCACAGAGTACGATGTTCAACGCCCTCTACCGGCTATACGTAATGCGCAATCACGCTGCATTTCTAATCATTTGCATATCTCCTCGATATGTACCTTCATTGCAAGTTCCGTTACGATCCCGCAATTATTTCTTGGTGCGCTAATTTTTTTGTCCATGAGTGTATATATATATATATATATATATATATATATATATATATATATATATATATATATATATATATATATATATGGGCAAATGTGTATATGGCAACGTTCTGTTGAACTTATTTTGTTTATTACTTTTCATTGGAGGTATTGAGTGCTCATGTTTGCCACAGCGTTAATTTCACTTTCCTTCCGCTTTGCGATTAGTTTATTTTGTATTGGTAGAGTATTTGAGGATGATTCTAAATTCGTGGAGAGGTCGGTAAATTTCATTGGAATGCATGCAACAAAGAAATATAGTATTTGATTACCATAAAGTTCATAAGATTCCTACATAACTACCTTGTGTAATGTGTAACATCTTTTAGTAAATATCGTTAATATAATTTTTTATGCAACATATTGAGACAGAAATCTACGTACTCTCTGATGTAAGGTATAATTAACTATGACATTATCAACAATTTAGGCATTATGAGATAAGGTATATATTCAATGCTAGCATTTAAAATATATGCCAGATGATTTATGTGCAGATAATAGATACTTATGGATGAGGATTGAATAAGTAAAATCGTATGAAAAGTTGTTTAAAGTAATAAAAAATTGTTAAATGTTTCAAAACTGATATAGAAAAAAGTTCTTCGTATGTTATGGTAGACAGATCAAGACATACATGTTGGTTTTATAAAAACTTTGAAACGTGAAACATGTCTATTGTTCCTCGGTTTTATGCTGATGAGTTTAGGCTTTTAACCTAATGGCAGGATTATTTAGAGAATTTACTTAGTAATGACCGGTGCAGATTCACTTGTACTGAAAATTTTATATCTCAGACAATACATTTATAAATTAAAATAATTTGAAACTTGTATCGTTCCTATCGAATTTACTTAATGCAACAAGCTATACTCTCACGTTTTCGAGCTTAAAACACATGCCTTATTCTTATTAGCATACGCCACTTATTGAGTCAAAGTTTCAAAATAGTGATTTTCACGGTTCCAACCATACAATCGCGCGCATGGAACATTTTGAAAAATTCTACCATTCTTTAAGAATTTTTTGAAAAAGAGGTCTTATTCTTCTACAAAATACTTACTTTTGAATTCTAAGCGTAGTCAATGGCGTAGAAAATAATATTAATTGTACTCATTTTGTATATGAGAGTGAAATATTGAATTTTTTTAAAAAACGAGGTGATGTCCTTTGTCATCTTAAGTAATGAATACAGTAAATTCCATTTACCTACCTGTTGACTTTGATGTAAATACTGAAATATTTTCATAACTTGAAAAATACTCTAGAAATTGTTTTTCGACGTATTTAGAAAATTAATCCGCCTTTTGTCTGTTTTTTTTGTCATTCTTACAAATTCGTTATTCTCAGTTAACATGTCTATTCACGTAGAACCATGAAATCATCTTTTATAGATGAGGAATTCTTAAAATAAACATCGCATATATTAGTATGTCAAGGTAAAATAACTCCACTAAATATACACTACACTAAAACTCCTAAACAATCATAAGATTCATAAATTCTTATCAATATTCATACTGAATTTTTTCCGAATTACAATACAATACTTTCTACATAATGCTGCTAAAATGAGGTAGATATCATTATGCATAAAATTATGCTGCAATATTCAATAAAAACATGCGAATAAATAATGCGAAATCCAAAAATATTCCAATTCAATATCAATATCTTTTATCCATAATGAAGTAAAGAAATCATTACTCATTATTCATGTCGTTTTATTTCATTGGGTTGTTTATTACTTACAGAGCTCAGTATCCATGGTAAGCATTAGTAGATCTTTAAAATAACATTGCTTAAAAATTACTATTTTGTTCATAAAGTGTTCCAAAAGTAGTGAAATGTGAATTATTTTCAATTGTATTTTTTTCATAGTTACAGTCCACAATGACTAACAATTTTTCTAAAAATCTTTCAATAAAAAGACAACGACAGTTATTAATTCATGCATTTTTTATATGATTAGTGAAGTACAAAAGTTTTCTTGGAACATAACATACATACTATACATATAATTTCATAACATTATGAAAGAAGCCACAAACACACACAATCACTTTATGGACAATTAAAATTACTATATCATTTTCCACAGTATACAAAAAATTAAGTATTATAAAATGAAATTAAGGCACAACATCCATTTTAATTTAGGTAAAAATATTTAAGATCAGACATGCATGAAATAAAAATATAGACTAATAATAAACTCTTTATTTACAAATAAATAACGAATAAATAAAATTTAATTTATATAACATTTCTTTTATGGTCTAAAGTACCTTAGATTTTCTCTGAAGGAATCGAATGTCTTATCAACGCATAATCTCTGATAATATAAATGAAAATATTGGGTTATTTGAAATAAGAAACTTTGATGAAAGCATATGAACAATCATACAAGTTTAACGCAAAATATTTTTCCATCTAAATTATTTCATCAACCAGTTGTTCAAAATAAAAGAAAACTCCTTTATTTGTGTTGTATAATTACTGAATATTTGAAAGTAAAAAAATTATATAAAGCGGTACCGAGAAAAACTATTCGAAATTTTATAAAGCTTATCAAGTTTGCTTACAATTTTGATAACTAGTACAAATCATAACTAGTACAAATTTTTAACTAGTTTCTTTTAACTGCAACAAATTAATTAACTCAAACTATTAAAGTAACTGTTTGTTATAAGAACATTTTAATACAAAGTAACTTATAAAATCTCTTTTAATAAAAAAAAAAATAAATTCAGTTTACTTTTCAATGAATTCCTCAAAATTATTCTTAATCATTTGTGCGTCTCTGAATTTCGAAAAAAAATTTAAAACTCACAATTTAAAATGTCTCCTTGTAAATAGAGCAACAACTTTTCTTACATAATCTACATTTTATATTATGTCAGACATTAAAGCTTAATTGAAATTCCATAATACAAAATCATATTAATGCATTTTGTCATGTAAATATTGTGTGTATACATTGATTGTATGGTGTTATCTTTCATTTTTATGCTACTAATATAAGTAGATAATTTTGCGATCGAAACTTCATACCTGTACATAAAATCATATTTCTTTTCGTTAATGTGAACATTGTTTTTAGATACATTGTTCTTATGTACTTTTGAAGTAGTTTGAGTAGCAGTTCTTACAAATTATTAATTTCCTGGTATATTAATTTCCTGGAGATATTAATTTCCTGGTATTTGATTAATATCAAATCAAAATGTAATACTGGTTGCTGGTTTTAAAAACGTTAGTGAATTTACTTTAAGACAGTATAAAAAATACCAGTTTCTTTAAAACAGAAAAAAATTACTAAAATTTAGCTCTTCATTATATTATAACATCAGAGTGTATATGGAATAAACAGAAATGAATTTTGCTTAGAAATGATTAGGAATCAGGTTTTGAAAACACCTTTTAGTTCCAATAATAGTATTTAAATTTTTTGTTTCAATACTTCAATGAAATTTTGAGAGATTGTATCATAATTTGAGTCGTCATATTAGGAAAAAATGACTTGAAAGAAGTGTATGTCTGCATTCCACAAAAGGAATGCTTGTTGTACTGGGCTAAATATTTATTTCGGGGTAGCTTCAAAATACATTCTTTTACAAAATGCAATTTCCTAAGGTTTGTACTGCGGAAACCAACATTAGAAAAAAACAGACTTTCTTTTCAATACCTCCCCCGAAAAATAAAAAAATGTTTCAAAGAAAGTATTTCATTGGATCACTTTTTTAACTTCCTCCAAATATAAACACATCACATCACTTATGAATGAGAATTATGTCCACCACTTTCCAGGAAATCATAGAAACCGAGTCTTCAAAATTTTATTCGTGAAAAAATATCATCTATATTAAAATTCTTTCTCAGAATGCTTGTAGGAACAGAAAAATATCTTCTCACTGGTAGCTTCTTGTATTTATAAAATACCGCTAGAACTTCAAAATAATAGAAATGCTTCTTTCACCAATTAAGAATAGCAGTCATGTTTATAGTTTCGAATCTCCAGATTTGAGTTTTTTTGTCACGTTCGCAAGGGTTCATGAATATCTCCTTTTTGTTCAAGTCACAGTCTAAACAAGTACCAGTCAACAGATGAACAAGATGTTGATTTTCCTGAAAAATAGAAATAATATATTTATCGATATAAAAGAAATTCAAGGACAAACACAAAAAACATGCATAACAATTCCCTCCTCCCCAGACACAAAAAGGGTATATAAGGCTTTTTGGTAATATCTTAGCATTTTCCCCATAAGTTTGAAATGTAAAATTAGTCTCTATTCATTTCGCAAGGTTATTTTTTTTCTCGTTTTAATTTATATATATATATATATATATATATATATATATATATATATATATATATATATATATATATATATATATATATATGTAATGCCTTAATTATGGGGGGCAACCGTGGGGAGTTTTGCTTAGAAAAAATAGGACTTAACAATTTAAATACTATTAATTTACGAGATATCGGGATAAAAGCATCGCGGAGAAAATAGATTACACGGTTGGATTTGATTGACAGCGTAACTCCGCCTGGGCCTCATCTTCGGTGTATACATAATCTGACCGTGGGAGATGCGTAGTAAGTTAGAAGATGAACGCAAAGGGTTGAAATATTTAGAGACAATGGAATGATTGACTAGGAAAGACGTGCTGCTCGTCAGGCACACATTTCGGACAGGGGTGGGACTAAATTAATTTCATTAATGGAGCTGAGTTTAGAATGAGATTTCATAAAGATATTACAGAGATATTTGGTGTGATATTGTTGCCACTCCCCACATCTGACTGCTGGTTGAAGAAGATGTCAGGAGCCGACTGCAGTTGTAAATCTATGAGGAGTTTGGACTACATGGTTTAAAATGGGCCTGCAGAACGAGTCACGACATATATATATATATATATATATATATATATATATATATATATATATATATATATATATATATATATATATATATATATATATAATCTTAAATATTCTGCCCTCCATTCTAGCATTTAAATTCCCTTTCTTAAATCAAATAGTATTCCAGTAATATTAATTTATCTCTTAAAAACCCTTATCCGCAGTGCTTCCCATAAGAACAAGACCTTAAAATCGCATGCCTTTGCATTTCGTCACGCGTATATGTCCGAATTCAGGTGTGGGTTAGCTTTGAGAACCCCCTAAATCTGTTGACCCCACAAATAACAACCACAGGTTTTTTTCGCCGTCTCGCGCTTAATGTTGAAATGTAATGCTATTCCGAGCCGTTCTTCTGGAATGAACGGATGTATTTTCGCTCTGATAAACGATGTACTAAGAAGTTTGGGCCCGACTGCATTTTAAATCAATTTTTTATTCCTTTAAGTCTGAGTCTAGCTCCAGCCATGTAAATATGAGCTAGTTTTCCGTTTCAGGTCATAATTTAAGGACGTGATGTAATGGGGATATATATATATATATATATATATATATATATATATATATATATATATATATATATATATATATATATATATATATATATATATATACATATATATATATATATATATATATATATATATATAATTAAATTAAATTTTTGTAAATCAATGGAGCATGTTTTTTACTGTCTATTAACCCAAACGGTTTGCAGTATCCCAAGTTAAAAAACTTAGAAGCTATGTGAGCACTGTGCATTTGCTCCGACTAATCTTACATTTTACACATATGATAACAGTTGTTTCGTAATAAAAAAAATTCCCGATGGTTTCTGCTGGATTGCAAACCAACAACATATTTATTAACTGTTATAAAATTAGTAAATATATCAAATGAAATTATTCAAATAAATTATTACTTCTATTTCTAGTAAAGAGTTCGGGTTCATTCTTTAGTTGGAAGAAAATTAAGTAAGATATCACTATGTAAGGTGAATGTAGATAAACCGTTGTGAATTTAATTTTATGAACCGTACCAATTTAACTGTTCTTCAACGAAATTGGGAACAAAAAATGGGTTTAATATTGATAAAAATATCACTAATTATTTTTCAAAATATGATGAATAATGTAGTGTGTTTTAGTGTATAAGGGGTATCAGATAAACTGCTTCTCTTATAAATGATTTCACTAGACTAAGATACTAAGATACTAACTTCACTAGACTAAGATACTACATAAAATTCTTTGTAAAATATTACATACAAATTTAATTTTATAAAACACGTAACGTTCTCAATTTCTACAAGTGCATGTAACTATGATGTTAAAAATTCTACAAGGAAAGACGTTACGTTATCCAGATTATACCTTATCCAGTACTTATTTGTTAATATCTTTTTGATTTTTCACTATCGAATAACATGGAAACAAAGTTATAAAATTATATCTTTTATATTTCTATTTATAACTAAGAGGACAGTAAGGAGTGACTCAAAATCCTTTTTTAAAAATGTTCAACCTAAGTTAATATGAATAATGTCTTATAATATCCCGATCATACTTTTAGAATAAATGTAATGTAAGTAATAATTTTAATATAATTTGATGCTTAAAGTATCAAAATAAGGACTTTTTTAAAAGGAACTTTTACCATATCGTATTTCCATAACTGGTTCCCCTGCATTCCATGACAGTTCCATAAAACGATGGGTGCATGTTTCTCTGAACTTGATACATCGAAACATACACTCCTCTTCATAGGACGGATGTCTTTATGCCATGAAAGTACAAATTGCTGAATAAAAAAAAATCAAAGAATTTTAGTTCTGTGATAAAGACAAACATCTTAAGCGTTTTCAATAAAAATCGTACTGAAAAAAATTTAATCAGTTTGTTGATGCAAGTTAGCAATATTAGTCAAAATTCAATATCTAGTCTTTATTTGTTCTTACCGAATACATTTTCTTGAATAGCCCTTTTGTCATGACGTAATATCCTTATCTATATATATAAAACAGTTCTGTAACTGACTAACTGACATACAATGCACAGACCAAACCACTGGACATAAAGGGCTGAAATTTTGCATGGCGATTCTTCTTATAGTGTAGGGGTGCACTAAGAGAGATTTCTGAAAAATTCTTCTTAGAATGTTTTAAATTTAATTTTTAAGCTGTTTTTGTAGCATTCTTTAAACATTGCATTTAAAATAATAATTCTAGGGTTATAAAATTTATATCACAAGAAAGACCATAAAAAAATCCTTTAAAATGAAATCTTTTTCGATTCTTTACCTACATTTTCTGATTTTTGGCGAATTGTTAAAGATTAATTTTTAGAATTTAATTTATTAAATGCTGATCACGTGGTTTCTTTTCTTTTAATTTTGCATCACGTGCATAACAACGAAATAAACAAAAACAAATTTCTTGCTAATGCGGCAGACGATTGGACATTATTGAAAAAAATATTAACATACAGTAAAAAAATATTAACATAAAAGAAATGTTCCTCAAACTGTACTATATTAACTGTACTATATTCTTTAGTATGTTCTATGAGATTTATTTTGAATGTTTTCTTTTACATTATTTTGTCTATAAAAATATCCGTTATGATTTTTTATAAATATATTTTTTCGTTTTTTTTACATCAATTGCATACATTGATGGTTGTATTTATTATAAATATATATATACATATTTTTGGCATTAATTGCATACATTGACCATTGTATTTAATTTGAACGTACTCCGTAGCGAAGTGCGGGTTTTCAGATAGTTTTATATAACAAAGAAAAAAAAATAAAAAAAAATAAAATATTTTTGGAAGCAAAATTATTTTTGTAGGTCCATAAGAAATATATTATAATACTCGGAAAATATCGTATTATAGTCTTTTTGTAGATAATTTTTCATATAACTCTACTGTGAAGAGAAAAAGATATTTACAAATGCAATGTAAAGTTATAATTTATATATTTAATTTACCTGAAAGGATTCGTTAGCAAACCTAAAATATATTTAATAATCTAGATATTGGGTATTTTTTTCGGTACTAAATATCTTCTTGTTTTTATTCTTGTTAATCAGAAGGACGAATTGTTTGTATTTGGTAGCAGCACCTCTCTACGTTTTTCATTGGTAATGTCAAAAATATATTACACATTTCGTGGCTAATCGAAACATGGATGTACTATAAAATATATATTAAATAAATAGTTAGTAATTTTCCACCTAGGCATGTGCACCACGGCCAGCAAAATTATATTTGTAAGTTCTTTACAAATATTCTTTACAAATATAATTTTGCTGGCTAATTTTCCAAGGCATGTGCATATCTAAGGAATCTATTTTAATATACACGTTAGCATATCTTATTTTTCAGTGAAACATTTTAACATTTAAATTGAATTACAGCTATTAAAATGGAAAATTTATCTATTTTTCTTTCAGTTTGTTGCATTTTCATGGTTAAAGAGTAAGTCGTCGAGATATTAATTTATAAATATTCGTGAAATATTCGTGATAATAATTCGTATAAATATTCGTGAAATATTCGTGAAATATTCGTGAAGGCGTTAACATTAAGAAAGTTTAGTGGCATGCATTGGTTGTATTCATTGCAGATTTTTTTTAACTATTGCGTTTTTTCTAAAAAAGAAACCTTTTAATAACATTTTTACTAAAATTGGACAGTTCAGATACTTATTTTGCTTCTGTACGATTGCATTTCTAACACCTTTTTCTCGGGCGGAAACTTTTGAGACTGAAAATGTCCAGGCATTTGATTTCTAGCTTTTCTTCAAGCTCAGTCTCGAAATAGGTATCCGTTACAGATTGTTCATGAAACTTTTTTTTAACTCTTGAAAAGTTTTAACATTCCTGCAAACATTAGCTTCAAAGTTTAAAGATATTTGTAGAAATACAACGAAGATGACCACAACAGTCCAATTACCTAAGTCGTACGTTGATAAGGAAAAAATTACTTCGCTGGAAGAGGATCGCATGCTCAATTTTTTTTTTTTTTAAGTTTTCTCGGCGTCAATTATTTTGTCTGCCAGATAATGGACAGGAATTTTGAATTTAGCCTATTTTCTCCATTTCCTGTTTAAAAAAAAAGTCTTTTAATATCATCTTTTGGAACGCCATATCTTTCTTACCCCATCACTCCCAAACATCTGTAAAATCCCCATGGGTTTTGCACATCCAAACTGCTGAAATGGTATTCAAATGTTCTACACCAGCATTTCGCAACCATTTTTTTAACCTTGTAACCCTAGGTAAAGTTTTTCCGCTGATTGTACCCGGGAAAGCCATAGAGATCATGCAAATCAGAGTGTGTGCGCAAGTCATTTTAATGAGTCATATAAGAGAAAAATAAAGGAAATATCATTATAGGAAATTTAAAAAAAAACTAATAAAGCTGTTAATGGCAAATGACTGACGTGGGAAAATTGAAATTGGCGAATCAATTTGGGTAGTGGAGGAGCAGTGACGTAGAGTCAAGCCAGAAACTCTGCGATGTTCGAAATTTATATTGTTCCAGCTCTAGAACGTTCATCCTGGCTTGAGTTTTGTGATAATTCCGGAAAAATATTCGGAATATTTTTAAAGTATTTTTTATTACATCTAGCTGGTTTTTCCGCCACTACTAAACAATTTTCGCGTAACCCTGAACAATGCAGCACATACCCCAAGGGAAACGCGTGCGACAGGTTCAGAACCACTGTTAACGCTGTAAGACCACATAAAAATAACAATTCGTGGCTATCTACTTCCAAGAAGTAAATCAACAAATTTTACTTGGAAAATACTCGAGCTAGAAACCAAACTAAATAAACTAACTTCCAATACAATGAACTGACAGTTAACTCCCTTCTGAACCCAGTTATGCTAAATCTAGAAAAGGCCATTGAGACTTTGAAATAGCTCTAAATGGATGAATATGGTCAGAAAGCAGCTCAATGTCCTTCCAACTCAAATTTTGATATGGGCCGGAAGATTTTGGTCTTTTCGAGGCCGATAATTTATGAATGGCTCAATGGACCTTTTTTGTTAATTTTTTACCAATAAAATAATTGGGAAAAATAAATAAATCATAGATAATTTTTAACTAGAGCTCTACAATTTTTCAACATGGTTCACTCTAATGTCTCAATTTATTTTCATGAAAAAGTGTATTAAATAATTGGTGGTGTTCGGTCCTAGTAGCTTAAATGATGAGCCTAAATGACTAGATGTGGTAGTTTTTAATAATGTGACTCTCAGCATTCAAATGTCGTTTAGTATTGTAAATCCACTGCATTTTATAGGGAAATTCGAAAATTGAAAAAAAAAAACTTTTCTTGTTATATTTCACAATGCAGATAAAAATTAGGAAAATTTTTATGTACAACCCCCCCCCCCTTCAAAATTCACTGTAAATTTCTATATTTCAAAGATTTAAACTTAAGTCAGTATAAAAATCCCCTTAATATTTCTAATTAGAAAAGGATTTTAAAATTGAAGGATATTTTTAAAAGAACAATAAAGTATCGAATAAGACTATTACGGAAGTAGTTTCAAAAGCTAAATTAGACGTTATGATTTGCAAGTGAAAATGCCAGAAGTGAAAGAATTGCATCTAAATTTCCCTTCAATAGTATTTTACTTCTTTTTTTATTGATTTTATATACCTTTAAACTATTCAGATACCTGATAGCAGTACTTAACAGTGTCTTTTACTGTGTTTCACGATGCGTGAATTAATTAATCAAATTAGATAGAGTACTGTTTCATTCATGTCTACTTTGAAGAGAAATATTATTTTCGACCACTTCTGATAATCTTTCAATTTCAATAATTACTTTTTTAAATGAAAAGATACTTTGTATTTAGTATGACCTATTTAAGTATTCTTCTGAAGTTGTTTATCAATATCAGTGGTTATAATATCTTTGCTCTACACAACTTACTTTTTACATTACGACAAAGGAATATCAGAAAGATGTTTATGGAACATGTAATGATCAGAATGTTATGAGATGCATGTGCTTACTGAAGTTGAAACTTTATTACAAAAAATAGTTACAATACGTCGTAACGTTAAAGCTTAACATAGAGGAACTTAATTAATTTATACTACTCTAAGTTATCCAAGACACTTCTGTTGCTGAGATAGAAAAAAAAATTAATAGCCTATTCCAAAACAAGCAACATAGGGATTTTTTTTTCAAGAAAACTGACCATTTTCGTGCAAACAAGACTGTATTTGCCAAAATAAGGAATTTTTAAAAAAAATGAAACACTCCCAAAATACCCCAGTCTCACTAAAAATTCTACTGCAGACAATTTTTACATCCTTAAATTCTCGTTAACATTGATTTAACTAGAACTTTCCGCAGCTGTATTTTTTTTTTTGGTTTGCCGATGTAGTACCGTTAATTCATCGGTCAGGACGTAAGTTCTCATTTTTTTAATCATTCTTGTGATCTCTACCTAAATGATAAACCGTAGCTGGAGTATATCTGCAAGATTTATTGACTTCTTTAAACCCGAGAACTAGACTATTCGGACGAGGCGACAATCATCCATTAAACGAGATTCCAGTTCTGATTGTTGCCTATCATTAGCTCGTACTTACCATGATAAAACTGGGTAGACGTAAGTAAGAAGTACCATAGAAATTAACATCCGTTGTTACTCATTCTCAGATTCAGGTACAAATACTACCACTAAAACACAATAAGATCTCAAAACATCATATACCAATTTACCATATGGTATACTATCAAATAGCTTATCAAAATATGGTATAAAAATAATTTATCAATTGTATATATGTATATATTTATATATATTTGTTATATTATTAGGTGCTAACACAGAAAAAAATGTTTTGAATTTTAATTTTTTGTGTTTCTCATAAAGAAAACTGGACTAATACGCAAACAAAATACTTATTATTGTCGATTCCTGAAATTATGTGTAAGTATGATAAACAACAAAAAAAGATTTCAGTAAAAAAAATGGAAACGGTCTTACAATAAAGTACTGATGTGCATTACTTTATTGTAATTAAAGTCCTTTTCTAGCTAATATTATTCATTTCCTTTTGACAACTTTTTATAAATCTTTAGAATATTATTAAAATTTTTAACATTTCTCGTGATAAACTCCTTTTTAATTAAAAATG
Organism: Dolomedes plantarius; assembly: GCA_907164885.2. NCBI lineage: Eukaryota > Metazoa > Arthropoda > Arachnida > Araneae > Dolomedidae > Dolomedes > Dolomedes plantarius. The sequence goes on from OU015494.1 coordinate 195,634,812, forward strand.
CGTTATTTATTCAAAGATTATTTTCTTCTTGTTTCTTCTTTCTTTAATTAATTTGTTCGAAGTGACATTTTAGATAAAAAATGCACAATTATGATTTCATTTTATAAAAATATGGCTTGAAATTCGTCATTGTGTATTTAAAAATAAAGATTTTCAACTTAATTAAGTTATTTCTGAATATTCATAAAATTATATATATATATATATATATATATATATATATATATATATATATATATATATATATATATATATATATATATATATATATATATATATATATATATATATATATATATATATATATATATATGTGTGTGTATGTATGTATATTTTTCATGAAATATCGAGCATTTTACTCTAAATAAGTAATACAGTTTAGTAAATTATAATTAATTATTCTAAACAAATTCAATTATCTTGAGATTATTTTTCTACCTTATTTTAATTTTTTATAAACATTAAATTTGATTTAAAATACCTGCTCTCCGCTAAGATTTGGATTGTCTTTGATACAGCTATCTAAACCAAATTTTTCATTCTGTCCTCGGAACTTTGTGTCAATGCACAAATCTCCACCACCATTTCGAAGCTAGAAAAATAATGAGAATATCATAACTTTCTAAGAGATCTGGTTTAAAATTAATCATTATCATGATGATCATCAGAAACTTACTTCTCCTTTTGCATAATCCGGAGGTTCAATTGGGGGATATTTTTTAGGTTGATCAAAGGCCACGTTTTCCATGAACCATCGGAATGATTTGCACCGCAGTTTAGTGCGTAAGGCTTTTTGTTCAGTCAAATTCCCTACTTCTAATACTCTGTAGTGTGGTCTTCTCATGTATAAATATTCTTTGTATTCATCCATCCAAACTTCAGCCACTCTTTTATAGTTCTAAAAAAACTTGAATTGAACACATGATCGGAAATACATAAATTGAACGAAAGCAAAGCATTCTATGTAATAAAAAATAGTTTCACTAAAAAATTTACCATAGAAAATCAAATTTTAAATTTAGCGTTCATTGATTCAAAACTAATCTTTATAGAGTAGTACATAAATATCTTTAAAAAGGTTTAAACAATGCTTTAGGGAATCCAAAAAATTAATCAAATTTTATCTCTTTTTAATTTATATTCACTGCGCCAAATGTTTTGCCTTCATTGAAATTTTAACATAGCAGATTTCTATTAGTTTTTTTTTAGTTTTCCTTAATATGCTACATATTATGCGTTCATTATGAATGAGTTTAATATATTTTATAAAATTTTAAAATTTTACGATATAGCATTATTTTAACAGCATAAAAATATTTCCTTAAATGGGATGTAAAGTTTTTTTTAACTATTCAAACTTTACTTTTACTTTTATTGTATTGTTATTTTATTTAGTCAGATAAATAAAGGTTTTTATTTGACGTCTGTGTTGTCATATTTATTGAACTCTATCATACTAAATCGGTTCTTATTGGATTTTCATTTTGAAAAATTAACACATTTAAATACACAGACCCAAAACAAACAGTTAGTAATGGTAATGCAACTGATAGACCTAAATGTTTTGGTATTTCGTAACATTTGTTAGATGTCTAATTTGTTATCAGATTCATTTCTTCAACTTGTAAGGTATACACAAGATTCGATTCACAAGAATCGAACTTTTGAGTGAATGAATTAAAGACGCTGCATGGTATTTATACTAAGCGCGTATGCCGAAATTAGCATATCCCAAGCAGCTTCTTTAATTCATTCACTCAAAAGTTCGATTCTTGTGAATCGAATCTTGTGTATGCCTTACAAACTGAATTAACTTGCCATTAATTCAGTTACATTGCAGTTCACAAACTCTAATGCTTTGAAAGAACCCATCCAATTACCGGTTGATTATTCCTTCAAAAGGCTTACTCAAACTTCTTACTGATAATGATAATCCGGAAATCTTATACAGCGCTTAAAACCAATCAAATAAAAATCAGTAAAGATTATGTTCCTAAATTACCCTTCCGACGAAATCCCCTAATCCCGGATTTGGAAAAGGGGCAAACTTTCTGTAGATATGGCCTACTCTTGAACAGGGCACATCGAACATTTGACCACCGCATTGCCAGATCTTGAAAGAGAGTTCATACTGCTCACCACCCCACACATCCAGACCGTCATCGTAGCCACCTAGCTCCCAAAAGAAACTTCGGTCAATTGCGAATAAACCACCAGCCATGACCGGACTCCTAGACATAAAATAAAGGAAAATATTCATGTATGGGCACATAGGAATACGTAAAACAGTATTATCATATTTATTTGATTTATTTATGGAATCATATATTTCAATTTCTTACGGAGCTGTTTAATACAGAAAGTATAAAAAATCTAGTTAAAGTTTTTTTTTATTTTCTTATAGAAAGTTAACCGATAATCTATATATATAAAACAGTTCCGTAACTGACTCATTCATTCATTCATTCATTCATTCATTCACTGACTGACTGACATACAACGCACAGACCAAACCGCAGGACCTAAAGGGCTGAAATTTTGCATGGCGATTCTTCTTATAGTTTAGGGGTGCACTAAGAGAGATTTTTGAAAAATTCTTCTTAGATTTTTTTAAAATTAAATTTTTAAGCTGTTTTTGTAACTTTTTTTAAGTTTGCATTTAAAATAATAATTTGAGGGTTATAAATTTTATATCACGAGAAAGATCATAAAAATTCCTTTAAAATGAAATCTTTTTCGAATCTTTACCTTCATTTCCTGATTTTTGGTGAATTTTTAAAGATTAATTTTTAGAATTTAATTTATTAAATGCTGATCACGTGACTTCTTTTTCTGGTACTTTAAATAAGTTTATCGTCACGTGCATAAAAACTAAATAGACAAAAAATAATTTTTTTTCTTGCTAATGCGGCAGACGATTGGACATTATCCAAAAACATATTAAAATACAGTAAAAGAAATGTTCTAGAAACTGTACTATATTAACTATACTATATTCTTTAGTATTCTTTATATTAGATTTAATTTGAATATCTTCTTCTACATTATTTTGTCTATAAAAATATCCCTTACGATTTTTTTATAAATATATATATATATTTTACATCAAATATATACATTGATCGTCGTATTTATCTATATATATAAAACAGTTCCGTAACTGACTCATTCATTCATTCATTCATTCATTCATTCACTAACTGACTGACATACAACGCACAGACCAAACCGCTGGACCTAAAGGGCTGAAATTTTGCATGGCGATTCTTCTTATAGTTTAGGGGTGCACTAAGAGAGATTTTTGAAAAATTCTTCTTAGATTTTTTTAAATTAAATTTTTAAGCTGTTTTTTTTACTTTTTTTAAGTTTGCATTTATAATAATAATTTGAGGGTTATAAAATTTATATCACGAGAAAGATCATAAAATTTCTTTAAAATGAAATCTTTTTCGAATCTTTACCTTCATTTCCTGATTTTTGGTGAATTTTTAAAGATTAATTTTTAGAATTTAATTTATTAAATGCTGATCACGTGACTTCTTTTTCTGGTACTTTAAATAAATTTATCGTCAGGTGCATAAAAACTAAATAGACAAAAAATAATTTTTTTTTTCTTGCTAATGCGGCAGACGATTGGACATTATCCAAAAAAATATTAAAATACAGTAAAAGAAATGTTCTAGAAACTGTACTATATTAACTGTACTATATTCTTTAGTATTCTTTATATTAGATTTAATTTGAATATCTTCTTCTACATTATTTTGTCTATAAAAATATCCCTTACGATTTTTTTATAAATATATATATATTTTACATCAATTATATACATTGATCGTCGTATTTATTATATATATATTGGCATTAATTGCATACATTCACCGATGTTTTTACTTTGAATGTACTCCGTAGCGAAGTGCGGGTTTTCAGCTAGTCTATATATATAAAACAGTTCCGTAACTGACTCATTCATTCATTCATTCACTGACTGACTGACATACAACGCACAGACCAAACCGCTGGACCTAAAGGGCTGAAATTTTGCATGGCGATTCTTCTTATAGTGTAGGGGTGCACTAAGAGAGATTTTTGAAAAATTCTTCTTAGATTTTTTTAAATTAAATTTTTAAGCTGTTTTTTTTTACTTTTTTTAAGTTTGCATTTAAAATAATAATTTGAGGGTTATAAAATTTATATCACGAGAAAGAACATAAAAATTCCTTTAAAATGAAATCTTTTTCGAATCTTTACCTTCATTTCCTGATTTTTGGTGAATTTTTAAAGATTAATATTTAGAATTTAATTTATTAAATGCTGATCACGTGACTTCTTTTTCTGGTACTTTAAATAAGTTTATCGTCACGTGCATAAAAACTAAATAGACAAAAAATAATTTTTTTTCTTGCTAATGCGGCAGACGATTGGACATTATCCAAAAACATATTAAAATACAGTAAAAGAAATGTTCTAGAAACTGTACTATATTAACTATACTATATTCTTTAGTATTCTTTATATTAGATTTAATTTGAATATCTTCTTCTACATTATTTTGTCTATAAAAATATCCCTTACGATTTTTTTATAAATATATATATATATATTTTACATCAAATATATACATTGATCGTCGTATTTATCTATATATATAAAACAGTTCCGTAACTGACTCATTCATTCATTCATTCATTCATTCATTCACTAACTGACTGACATACAACGCACAGACCAAACCGCTGGACCTAAAGGGCTGAAATTTTGCATGGCGATTCTTCTTATAGTTTAGGGGTGCACTAAGAGAGATTTTTGAAAAATTCTTCTTAGATTTTTTTTAATTAAATTTTTAAGCTGTTTTTTTTACTTTTTTTAAGTTTGCATTTATAATAATAATTTGAGGGTTATAAAATTTATATCACGAGAAAGATCATAAAAATTTCTTTAAAATGAAATCTTTTTCGAATCTTTACCTTCATTTCCTGATTTTTGGTGAATTTTTAAAGATTAATTTTTAGAATTTAATTTATTAAATGCTGATCACGTGACTTCTTTTTCTGGTACTTTAAATAAATTTATCGTCAGGTGCATAAAAACTAAATAGACAAAAAATAATTTTTTTTTTCTTGCTAATGCGGCAGACGATTGGACATTATCCAAAAAAATATTAAAATACAGTAAAAGAAATGTTCTAGAAACTGTACTATATTAACTGTACTATATTCTTTAGTATTCTTTATATTAGATTTAATTTGAATATCTTCTTCTACATTATTTTGTCTATAAAAATATCCCTTACGATTTTTTTATAAATATATATATATTTTACATCAATTATATACATTGATCGTCGTATTTATTATATATATATTGGCATTAATTGCATACATTCACCGATGTTTTTACTTTGAATGTACTCCGTAGCGAAGTGCGGGTTTTCAGCTAGTCTATATATATAAAACAGTTCCGTAACTGACTCATTCATTCATTCATTCACTGACTGACTGACATACAACGCACAGACCAAACCGCTGGACCTAAAGGGCTGAAATTTTGCATGGCGATTCTTCTTATAGTGTAGGGGTGCACTAAGAGAGATTTTTGAAAAATTCTTCTTAGATTTTTTTAAATTAAATTTTTAAGCTGTTTTTTTTTACTTTTTTTAAGTTTGCATTTAAAATAATAATTTGAGGGTTATAAAATTTATATCACGAGAAAGAACATAAAAATTCCTTTAAAATGAAATCTTTTTCGAATCTTTACCTTCATTTCCTGATTTTTGGTGAATTTTTAAAGATTAATATTTAGAATTTAATTTATTAAATGCTGATCACGTGACTTCTTTTTCTGGTACTTTAAATAAATTTATCGTCACGTGCATAAAAACTAAATAGACAAAAAATAATTATTTTTTTCTTGCTAATGCGGCAGACGATTGGACGTTATCCAAAAAAATATTAAAATACAGTAAAAGAAATGTTCTAGAAACTGTACTATATTCTTTAGTATTCTTTATATTAGATTTAATTTGAATATCTTCTTCTACATTATTTTGTCTATAAAAATATCCCTTACGATTTTTTTATAAATATATATATATTTTACATCAATTATATACATTGATCGTCGTATTTATTATATATATATTGGCATTAATTGCATACATTCACCGATGTTTTTACTTTGAATGTACTCCGTAGCGAAGTGCGGGTTTTCAGCTAGTCTATATATATAAAACAGTTCCGTAACTGACTCATTCATTCACTGACTGACTGACTGACATACAACGCACAGACCAAACCGCTGGACCTAAAGGGCTGAAACTTAGCATGGCGATTCTTCTAATAGTGTAGGGGTGCACTAAGAAAGATTTTTCAAAAATTCTTCTTAGATTTTTTTAAATTAAATTTTTAAGCTGTTTCTTAAACTTTTTTTACGTTTGCATTTAAAATAATACATTGAGGGTTATAAAATTTATATCACGAGAAAGATCATAAAAATTCCTTCAAAATGAAATTTTTTTCGAATTTTTACCTCCATTTCCTGATTTTGGGTGAATTTTTAAAGACTAATTTTTAGAATTTAATTTATTAAATGCTGATCACGTGATTTCTTTTTCTGGTACTTTCAATAAATTTATCGTCACGTGCGTAACAACTAAATAGACAAAAAAAATATTTTTTTCTCTTTCTAATGCAGCAGACGATTGGATATTATCCCCAAAAAATGCCTATCCCTTACGATTTTTTTATAAATATATATATATAGATAGATATATATTTTACATCAATTGTATACATTGATCATCGCATTTATTATAAATATATATATTTAATTTTGTGGCATAAATTGCATACGTTGACCGTTGTATTTAATTTGAATGTACTCCCTAGCGAAGCGCGGGTTTTCAGCTAGTAAACTAATATAATTATCATTTCTGTCATCTCATCTTTATTAATATTAAATTAATTATAAATATTTGAAAATATTTTGCTTCTGACCCTTCCTTTCAACGTATTATTCGGATGCGATATGCGACGTATCGAATCCCGACTCCCTTCTATAAACTATATATTGTAAATTTCAACAACAAATATTTTATATTTTGTAGCATTAACAAAAGTTTGAAATGGAACAGTATACACTAAGGAAATGGTGTATTTTACTTTCTGGGGAGGACAAACAACTCGTGAAGGAATTGTTTGTAAGGCTGATCGGACATTTTCTACTTCACCAAATACACAATAAAAAGAATAAGCCCTGTACCCCATTTGACTTTGGTTTATTGAGCATGAAGATTACCAGACACAATGTGTTATGTTGGTAATAGATATAGGCTTCTACAATGATTCCTAAGAAAACAATAGCTGGAAATTTCACGGTTTCCGAACACACAAACTTACTTGAAACTTGTGGAAAACGCATGAAAAGAAAACACAGCTATTCAATACTCGCAATAAAAAAGAAAGGTGGAAAGTTGTTTCAAACTAGATAATAGATATTCTTTTCACACTCTTGTTTGTTAATGAATACATTTATTAATAACAAACAAAAGTTTATTAATACTACATTTTAAAGTTGTAGGGGCGCGATGGACCAGTTGGCAAGGGAAGCGGGCCAGCGATCTGAACATGTGTGGTTAGATGCCCGTCACTGCAAATCCCTCGCCGTGTACATCAATGGCGGCTGGTGTACGTAAAATCCGTCGTGGCTGCAAAGTCCTCCAAGTTCTCAAATTTACCTCTGGAGGTGCGGGGTCAAGTGTTCCGGTCTCGGCACTTGACTCGGTTCTAAATTACGGTACCGGCTTGTAGGGGGTAATGTTGGCCAGCTATACGGTGCCACCTTAAGTATATGGCCAGCATTCACGCCTGCAACTGTAATGGATTAAGTCTCTTTTCCATTGGATCCATTAGAAATCATATCGATGGTTTTTTTTTTACACGAATGCTCCTTTTACCGCGTTATAAAAATATTAACGTTCGAAAATTCCCAACAGATTCCCTATTCATAACAGGGAAGTTTGTAGGAAAATATGACAAAACCTGAAAGAGTGTGACTGGAAGTCTTCTGTATGAAATATTACGATAAAATATTTTAATGAAAACAAAAAAAAGATGCACACTATGACAAGAAAAATATAAATTCAAAACCACCCGCCAATATTATACTACTAGAAGGTAACCCGTCATTTTGACGTCATAATACTAATAATGACGTCATAATGGAAAAAAGTATATGAAAGTTAAAAAATATCCCGAATTATCTAACAATATTGCATTTAATCCACACCTTGTAAAAGCAAACCCTTTCATTATTTTTTATTTACTTAGTTTTTCATACGATTGGAGTAGTAGACTGCCATCCAACCCGTCATTTTGACGTCATAATACTAATAATGACATCATAATGGAAAAAGTATATGAAAGTTAAAAAATAACCCGAATTATCTAACAATATTGCATTTAATCCACACCTTGTAAAAGCAAAACCTTTCATTATTTTTTATTTATTTAGTTTTTCATACGATTGGAGTAGTAGACTGCCATCCAGTTTTTTACAGCTCACTACGAGATATGAATACTTGAGCTACTTGATTCATTCACATTCAAGTTTGTTTACTTTCAGAATTCATCGCAAAAGTAAACAGATTTTTAAAAACTGTTAAATATACAGCTAAAAACATCCAATTTTTTTTAGTTCTGAATGTTTTATAGAAAAATAGGCTGAACAAACGTGATTTGATGGAGAAGATATTAGTTTTTAGGTAATAAAAAATTCTGATCCACATCTGAAATTGAAATTAAGCCTAACCAGCATTTTGTTTACTGAGGGCTTCAATTGAAAGATGAATAGAGCCCGGAAGTGTTATACAGAGACAAGGGCTATTATATATATAATGTTTCCTAAAATCATCAAGAAAATACTTTGTGTTGCGATCAGGAAATGATGAAATATTGAGAGTAAAGATATGAATAAACATAGCTACTTTATAAACACTCGGTGCATCTCAAATGAATACAGTTAGCACTTTTTCCTAGCAGAAACCACTGACAAAAATTCCACGATGGCACTATTACGAAATTTTGAACAAACGGAAAATTTAAGTGAACCATTTGGCTTAGGCATGATGGAGTATCAGAGACATCGTTTGGGCTATCTAAGTCAAAGATCTTTCATTGCTGTACATTGTTGACACCAAGTGGTACAAAAGGGCAGACATGTAAAGGTATTAAAAAGATCCATAACATATTTTTATCGTGTTTCAGCTACTATGCATCAATCTCTCTATCCTATTGCCTCTTAGGCAGTACCTCTTACGACTATTTCTAATATTGATAGTGAAACCTACATACAGTTACTCCGTAACGAATACGGTTCTAACAAAATAAACTTAACTAAAATACAGCTGAGTGTTCATAACGTATAAATGCATTAATTTATCAAATCCTCCAAGATCGAATAAAGTTTTTTAAAACAGATATAAGTTATTCTCAGATTCGAGGGTCTGATAAAAACATTGCATAGAGTGTCCAAAATTCCTCTTGCGAGAATGGAGTATTCATTTTATTTTGTCGTATTTATTCTTTGCTAAAATTCTTAAAGTATGCATTAAAAATACACGCTAATAATTTTTCCGTAGTTATCATACTCTTCAACTATATACTATATGCTGTCAATGTAGTAGTGTGTGTGTGAAATAATGATGCATACACACACACACACACACACACACACACATATATATATATATATATATATGATGATTAAAGCATAAGCTGTATTTAATTATATTAATGAGCGTTAAACAGTAATTTTTCTAGTAAAGTCCTAGTGTGGTCTCCAGTTCAGGAAGTGACTGTGCTTCGCAGCGAAAAGTTCAGGGTCATTCGCTCGCACACGTGCGTATCTTACATAATCATCGGATGTTCGAAGGGGGCTCTGGAAGAGAGCCTACGCCTATGTGACTTATATAACGGAAGAGAAAGAAATTACGCAGTTCGGGGAAATCTTTGATATACTGAAGACGCACGTCTGTCGCTTGGGCTGTGAGCTGATGGAAAATGGCGATTTAGCTGGATAAATTGGGTATTTGATTAATGTTAACGGCCTACTGATTGATGACTGCGTTTAGAGTAATTAGTGTGATTAGATGGGTGCACGGCGATAGGGCCGTGACATATATATATATATATATATATATATATATATATATATATATATATATATATGCATCACTATTTCACGCACACACTAACAAATGCACAACGTATCTAAGAATTTCATATGAAAAGATAGTACGAAAATAAAACTATTCTCCCAGAGATGTTAGATTTAGTTTACCTGAAAGGCTCAGAAGGATGCTTAAGATCTTCAGGCAGCAATGGTAGTCTTTTATAATAAAGCTCCCAATCAAATGCACCTCGAGCTCCTTCATCTTGCGCTCGATAGGCAAGAGTATCATAGTCTATAACATCTATAAATGGGCAAACAACTGTCTTTCTGTCCATTGCAATTGGTTCTGGAAGAGAAGTAAAACGTAAATGAATAAACAAATATATATATATACAGTGAAACTTCTATGGCGGCCAGTCATGGGTACGAAAAAAAAGTGGCTGTTTTGAGAGATGACCGTCGAACAGGGGTAGAGTTCTGTATGACGGCTAGTAATGATTCAAAAGAAAAAATATATAATCCTGTTATATATAAATATATATGTAACAGGAAAGTACACATATGTGTACTATATAATTATAACTGCCAACTTTATATTGTTTACAATATATATATATATATATATATATATATATATATATATATATATATATATATATATATATGACGCGGTACTTAAACTACCCACTTCCATTTTGGCGTCTTCTATCTAAACTTACTCCTTCTGAATCTATTTCCGAATAATTATTAAAGTTATGGCCGTCAATGATTAAAGACCTGTGGCAAGGAACTGCAAATTAATTACCTTAAGAGTTTATTTCCAAATATTAATCAACCCCAATTCAATCTGCTAATTAAATTCCAAGAAATCATCTCGATCCTCGTGACGCGTGACCGAATTGATTAAAAAATCCCTCTCTCTGACTGAAAACCCTATTGTTTTAGACCATCTAAAGCCATAGCGCATGCGCGTGACGTCGCCACCGAAGATGAGACTGAGGCGGAGTCACGAACTGTAAATCAAATCCAACCCTAAAACGGGGATTCCCCTTTTTTCTCGACGCACTTTCGAACTAGGATATGAAAATATTAGCGAATTACGCCACGAAATTGACTATCTTGAAGCCCCCTGTAAATTATTTAATTATTGTTCTTTTACTAATTAATTCCTTACATATATATATATAAATGCGTAGATAAACAAACGCTTCGTTGAGTAATAATATCCTTTTTCTCATCATAAAATGAATCTTCCTACCCCATATTGATGCGTTTCTTATTTTAGAATAATCTTAGAAAGAAATATACACTTCAAAAAACATGCTTCTTTACAGCTGTCCCCATAACCTCTGGATAAATGACCTTACAGAGAAAATGTTCAAAATAACTTGAAGGCTTTTTGTAGTAAGAAAGGGGACTCGTTTCTTTGAAAGATATTATTTGTGCTATAACGTGAGAATTCCATATTTTTACCTCAAAAAATAGGCAGAGATGAATATATTTCTGAAAAAACATCCAAGATATTTTTCTACTTTCTTTTCAAACAGCATTTATAGACCATTCAAAGAATATCTTTAATATGAAAATGCTTAACTTTAGTTGGTTTCCACGTGAGGCCTAAGAAATGAGAACGAATTCTAACGATCATCAGTATACTTTATTTCTCATAGATAATGTCAATAAACACATACATTTTTCTACATGTTCATTCAAACTCTTCTAGCGTTATGCTTTCCATTGTATACAGTTAAATAGACTACTATACTGCAATCGGAAATTTACAATATTTACTAATGATTTCATAATTGGATTTTTAAAACAACAGCCAGATTAATATCTCATAAAGAGGGCCGTGGCGGCCTTGTGGTACAGCGCGCTGGTTTTCGGTGCTGAGGGTGCTCAGATCGAATCCTGGCGAAGCGCGACTAAAACGCCTCCGTTTGTGTCGTCCCTTCATAAGGGGCAATGCTGGTCTGCCTATGTGGCGCCCTATAATAAAATGGCCTGCAAAACTGCGGTGAATTATAGGCGAATGTCTTCGTGACAAGTGCCTCCGCATTGAAAAAAAATATATATCTCATAAAGAAGCATGTGATACTGATTACTGCCTTGTCTTTAGCCCACGGTCATATTTGATGGAGTCGATAGGATGAAATGGAACGGAGACCCAAGGTTTCGGGGACATTAAGACCTATACTGATATTTTAGGTGCTTTGGGGCTAGCATATTTGATAAACGAATATCCCCAAAGTAGGACATACAATCTCCAAATTGTTGCATGAATGCTGTTATGAAAAAAAGTAATTTATCCTCACTTGATGCTATTTTTATACGAGTGAGAAACTTCAAGATTAATTGATCCTGCACTTTAAAAAGTTTAGGATGAAGGAATTTGAAGATAACTTCTAAGTTATCTAACAATCGTTAGGAAAACCGATAAAAAAATGTAAACGATCTTATGGTGTATCATACAAATGATCATAAGGAAACAAAAAACATGCTTGAAATGTAACAAAGATGCAACCAAATACTAAATACTTGCTGAAAAAACAATTCTGCTGTGATAAAATTTTGCTAGCACATTTAAATGTCTCGTATTAATTGGCAATGAATACAGGGGAAATCAATAATTGCTAATCCTGTTTCAGGACAGTTCTGAGTTCCTAGAAGCGAATGAAAGTGATCATCTGGATACAATAATCCCCCGGACGGCCCATTTAAATCCTATCAATTACATTTGAGGGACTAGATTTTCCAGTCTCATCATATAATAATAATCATGAAGATCTGCATATTTGCAGAAATGTATGCATAACAGTGTCGTTATGTTTTTATTATTATCAATCCTTTACATGGTAAGACATTGTCATGTGGCAGACAAAGAGGCCAAGATTTTAGTTTTATTTAAAAAATTACCAATACCATGTACTCAATCTACAATGACTACGATATATTCATTAGTCCTACAAGCAATATATGGTTTTTTTTTCATTAATGTCGCTAAAAATATACTCGTATAGTCTGCTGCATAAATATGTTTCAATGATTTAGATGAAAAATAATCATTTTTCAGAGAAATAGTTTACAAGTCATTTATTAACTTTACATATTACCCTATTATTTTAACAAAATTTTCCCCTAGATGAGAACAATCCCTAGAAAAGATAAATATTTCACAAGATGAAGAATAAAATGAGTGAACAATTTTTCAAAAAATTTAAAAGATAAACACATTTTTCTTACTAAAATATGCATTGAGAAACAGTGTATAAAGATACCTTTGCAATGTGATAGCTAAAAATGATTTTTATTTTTATACTCAGCTGCAGGATATTTTCCCTAATCTTAGGTTTCACAGCCATATAAAGAATATGGTTAAAAATCTCTGTGGAAAGATAAGAAGTAGCTGATAAAACCCTTACAAAACTACAAACTACTATCATCTATAAATATAATTCTCTGGTTAAAGAGTTTAACACAAAATATTAATGATTACATATCATCACTTGGAGATTTATTATCACTTGGAGACCAGGAATCGAAACGACTATATATAGAGGCCCTGAAAGAATTAATTTGCATGTACTCCTCAGACCTTTTGTTACGAAAGAATAGAATAGAATAAACGAAAACCTTCGTAGCGTAATTCTAACCATTCTTAAGCTGTAAAATGCAATGGGAGAAATATATACTATAAATAATTTTAAATTCACTACAAGAAATATCAGATTAAACTTTAAAACCTAATTTTAATTTTCGTTAAGTTTTAAGTATGAAAAAAATTATTTATTCTACTGAATTAGTTAAAAAAGATCGTTTAGCCCTTGTAAGTTTGTTTTTAGCATTAAACTTCAGACGTCACAATTTTACATAAGTAAGAAGCCTAAAATTTTTATTCTTGCTCTTATCGCAGTATACCAATATTATTGGCCGCTTAAAAACTACAAAGTGACTTATAAACTTGATGAAACGGGAAAAGTGAAACTAGAGACATTTTGCTTAAATTCTTGTTCAGATCTTTTAAGTATTTTACGGTCCTTTCTTATTTCTGACTTTCTGTGGCTCTAATTGATTTGCAAATTAATTCTGTTTAAATTTTTAAGCTATGATTGAAACCGAGATTGAAATGTTTTTCTACCTATCTGAGTCTACCTTGCATATAACTGCAATAAAGCAAAAATCAATAAAAAAAGTGAGTGTCAAGTACGAAGATTTTTCATGCTGCCTAAAATACACAATTCTAAATTTCACCCTAGATTTTTTCTTGAACCGAATTGGGTGTGATAGCTGTAGTATGAGAATTTTGCGTAAAAGAGTTGCTCGCAATCAGCCTTTGATGTTATTGACAGGTATAATATAAAAGTTATTTTAAATTACTTAAAATAAAAACAATTTTATATTATGATATCAACAAAACTTAAGAAATGTTATGAGAAGGTAATCGTAAGATAACACTATAAATGTTTATCTTCGAAATACCTCATTTTAAAAATCCCAAAGTGCATATATATATATATATATATATATATATATATATATATATATATATATATATATATATATATATATATATATATATATATACATATTGTGATGGCGGCGGGCCCTCTGCTTAACCCCCGGTATATTATATATAAAATTTGGTGAAGTTTCTTTTCAGTTTTGAATGTTTACCAGAGGCGAGTCCAGGTAATCAATCAAGAGGCGTGCCAGCTCTCTGGTAAACAGGTGACAACCAGGACCGGATGTGCAAATGGTTTTGTGGACAACTGGTTCCGGAGGTATGCAGCGGGAAGAAACCGGTTTGATCTGGTGTTCGTCTGTGCAGGAGAGAGCCAGCGAGGGTCGAGACGGGAGAGAGAGAGAGACAGGGGTCCGGCGTGGATGCCGATTTTGTCTCGGACCAGAGTTTACGTGTGCGGAGAAGCCACGTGGCGGTGATTGCGATTTGTTTGGTGAATTAATTGATTTGGCTGGAGGCCATGCATGCACTGGAGGTGCAAAACTCATATGGAGTTAATGTAAATGTGTAAATACGTTAAAGAATAAAGGTGCTTGTTTTACGTTCCTTAATCCAGCGTATTCTCGGTGATTTCTGAGGGAACCGGGTGGCTAGGATTTAGCCATAGTTCGGCGCGCTATCGAAATAGACTGGGCAGTGAAGACGAATTGCACCCAGTATATGATAGCTGGTGGCAGCGGTGGGATTTTACGTATGTGTTTGTGAAATACGTGAGGATCCACGGAGGAGGTGAAGCAGTGGCGGTACTGGCGAGGATAGCCAAGGGAATCCGCCGATGCAAGCAGTCAACTAGAACCTGCGGAAAATACTAGCAGCCGAGACGTGTAGCCAGACGGAATTTGTTCAGAAGTGGAACCTGTGCAAGAAAATTCGATCAGCGTGTACAGCTGGATGCGACAGCAGGAAAGGTAAGCTCATTTGAAATCTTCCAAAGAGGTCTGCGCGATAATTGTCGAGGGGTAGTAAATTGTGGGGTTGGAATTAGTGACTGGTTGGAATTAGTCTAATAATTCAGGGAATTTAGAAAGATAATTTCAACGCTTCTTTGAGAAGTCCGAAAGTTAAACCAGTGAAGGTTTAGTGAAAATTTGTTCGAGAAGAACAGGTGTGAAGTCCTGATAGAGATCGGGTAAATGTAGTAGTCTTAGTAGACATTAGTAGTTAGTTTTTTCTAAAAGTGATTTTGGTTAATCAAAACTTTGTGAGTAAATCCACAGGGAATCTCACGGGCACGTGGTGTGCGGAAAAAAAGAAGAAAAGTGTTTTCTTTTGGGTTTATTAAATAGAAAGTGTTTAATGAATTGAATTTGTGCGAGTGTTTGTAGGAAACCGCACAGTGCCTTGGTGCACAGGAAAGTACTCAGTGTGGGACAAAACGCTGATTTGAAATAGTATATTTGTATTAGTGTTATTCTAGAAGTGTATAAGCAATTTGAGTGTTTTATGCTATAAGATAATGTGATACATATATGTTTCTTTTAAATGTTTGATAAAATATTGTGATATATGTTCTAGCTATTGTTATGTAATTTGATAGGATTGCTTGTGATTAATTGTACCAGTTTATGTGTATAAGTGAAAGCTCAAAGGTGACAATATTTAGTGTCGTTATATCTAGTACCTGTCCTATATTTCTGTGTTAAGTAGGGCAAGTGAAATTACATGTGTATTTCTGTGAGGGTATTGAGTGTACGGCATTAGGTTAGAAATAAGTTATTGTGATTTCTGTGAATACTGTGGCAAATCTTTTAGTTTGGGAAAATGGAAGTTCTTCTAATTAGACAGACTAAAATTGTTCTTGTGGCTTTGGCCGATAATTTGGACGTTGAGGCGTCGATAAATGATAAAAAAATAGTAATTGTCCGACGAATCATTGGATCAGAAAATTACAGTGAAGTAGGGACCAAGGCGTGTCTAGAAGGAATTCTAGAACAGAAAGAAAGAGAAGCGAGTAAAATTTGGGAAGAGAAGTATGAGCAATTGAATAGGGCCTATGAATTAGCTTTGATAAGAAAGAGAGAAAGTTTAGACATTAGTCAGAAAGCCATAATAGACAATATCTTCGAGGTTTTCGAGTCGAATAAAGAATTCTTTGTGAGACATGATAAAGGAATCTTCGAGAGACTAGAATACGACCTAGACTGTGAGGCGAAATATGCTTTAGATCAATCAACTAGATTTATTAAATCGGAGGAATTGGAGTACCTGAGGGTAAAATTACAGGCTGTAAATTTCTATAGAGAAAGTAGAGGTTTAATAAGGAAGGCCGGAGTCACTAAAATTGAGAAAAGTGTCGAAAGTCAAATTGAGGGAAAAATTTGCGTAGAGCAAAAGGTTAAATCTCTGGGTAGAGAAAAAAATGTAGAGAATGTGTTAGGAAATTTCAGCGAGGTGGAAGCTGGGAATTTCGGAAGCGCGAGTACTCGAGGCAAAATTAAAAATAAGGAATTCTGTAGCCAGTTGGTTGCCGGAGATACTTTGAGCAGTTCGAGGGAAGTGCGGGAAAGAAAGGAAACCTTTGTAATTGAGCAAGTAGGCTTAAATTCGAGTGTAGAAAATCGAAGTAAAATAGATAACTCGCTTTGCAAATCCGTGAATGTAGAGACAGTGGGAAAAATGAATGTAGATTTGTGTGAGGAAACTAGCCCAGATAGGAGGGAAATAGATAACTCGCTCTGCAAATTCACGCATGTAGAGACATGTGGGAAAATGAATGTAGATTTGTGTGAAGAAAGTAGCCTAGATAAAAGAGAAATAATGTCTCAAAGCGACTCTAACATTTGTGAGCTCGAAGTGAGAAAAGTTAGTTTCGTTGAGTCAACCGATGTTTTAGAGGACTTGAATCCCGCGTTTTGTGTAACTGAGCGCACACACAGGGGGATGGACCTTTGTCCGAGAGTCTATTCATCAGGTTCTTTTCAAGGGGAAGGGACTATAAGTGCGTGTCAGGGTTTGATGAATGTAGGCGAAAAAGTTGAGCCGAGAGACGGTTTAGAAATTGCTCCCCAGGGATTAGACAATGGCATTCGGGAAAACACGGACTGCGAAAGGGTCGAAAGTTCGTCTAAAATGGATGGTCAGATTTTGACGGAATTTAGGGGAAACCTAAACAATGCGGCTGAGGGGGAGAGAATCCCTGTAGAAAATAGAAGGACGGGGTTTCCGAGTAGAAACATTTTGAGAGGGAGGTTACCTAAGATTGGGATACTCCATTGTAAAGAGTTCAAAGGGAAATTACATCCGGTAGTGATAAGGACTAAACAGCGTCGCGAAAAGGCGAGTGGAATAAAGTGCAAGAAAGCAAAGTTTAAAATGTTTTGGGGCTTGAGCAAAACTAGGGGGAAAGGTCCGTTGTCTAGGAAGAAACCGAATTGCGTAAGGCATAGACAAAAGGTGGGACTCCAGGGTTTTGTCAAGTTAAAGAAGAAATTTAAGAGAGGACGACATTCAGTTAAATTCAAAATGAAAATAGGTACGAAATACACAGAAGGGCAGCCTAGCAATTTCGGGAGACCGAGGAAAAACCGAAAGTTGCAAATATTCGCGAGGGCGAAGATTAATAGACAGGATGAATTTAGGGGGTCGTGTGACAGGGTTTCCACGAAATTTCAGCTTAAACGAGATGCTACGAGGAGGGTTAACTCCAAATTTAAAGGAATTAAGTTTGGGAAAATTTAAATTCTCAGATGAGATTTTGAGGGTCAAGGGAGAATTTAATGCTGCGTGAAGCTGTGACCCAAAAATGTATGTGTAAGAATTATGTGTATTTTTTTTTTTTCTCGTTTGATTTTATACCAGAAAGTTGAATTGAATAAATTGTAGTGTATAATATTTTATGTGATGATTTTTGTGAAATTTAAAGTGTATATATGTTGGTAAAACATGACCATATAGTTTGAGAAGGAATTTAAGCAAATTATGTATAATTCCTTATGTTCAATTAGTATAATGATTTTGTTTTGGCGAAAGGTCCTAAGACGCTTTTTGTGTAAGCCGGTGGAAGGCCTCAGAAAGACTGTCATTAATATACTGCAATACAATTTTGTTATTGTTAGAAAAGGAACCAAACGAGTTAATTTGTTATGACTCTATGTCAGGAAATGACGTTAAAAACACCTAATGGAATTGTGGAATCCTAGTGTAGAAATAAATGTGGGCTCAACTGTGAGTTTCGGTTTCCTGGCCAATCGAGTGGAAACAGGCCGATTGAGTCGCGCGTTTGGATAGGAGAAATTATGTTCCGTGGGTTACAGGACCAACTGAATGTCGAATAGTTAATGATCTTGTAATGCCGAATGTTTAATGAAATAGTAAGAATTGCATAACTAATGTTTGGTAAGAAATATAGGTTTAATTTTGTCCACTATATTTGGTAATCGTTATCCACGATGATGTGTTTTGGCTTTAAGAGAAGTTTACAAAGCAATTGTGAAATTTTTAATTGGTTAATGTTGTGATCAATGTATGTTGTGTTAACTGTGTTTTTTTTGAGTAATGTTTCTTTGTTTAATGTGTCTTTGAGTAATATTTTGTTTCATGTTATTGCAACTAGGTTAAGATATAGTCGATAATTGAAATATGGTCGAAATTGTGGTAATGTTTGTAATTAAGTTAAGATTAGAGTAATGTATTGTTGTACTACCTATGCTAAAATATGTTAAATGAAAGTGCTTAATTTGTTGGCGAATAGAAGCTAAACAAGTTAGGGTACGTTGTCGGCTATGACTGGCCGAAAGGTACGGGTGCTAACCGCCCTTAAGTGTACAATGGAACCGAGAAGGTTATCTGCAGATAGAATGGCCTTGAGGCTATGTTTTTGTTGTTTTCAGTATGAAAGTGTTAACTTAAGTTTTTTAGTGCATTATGAGTATTTTGTTTGTCTTAATCATGTATGAATTTATTATGTGTTTAGCTAATGTTATATCAGTGTAATGAATATCTGCATATCTTACTGGAAATTGAATTAATGTTTTTCACTCTCGAAAAGTATTCGGAGTGCAGGTTTAGGAATGATGTGTCCCAGACTGAGTGCAGTTTAGGGCTTTTTCGAGGGAAATTTCTAAAGTAGGCGGAAATTGACTCTAGGAAGTTAGGGCTGAAGAAAGCCAAATGGTATTGACCTCTTTGGAAATGTTTCGTGTGGGCATACCTAGAGGGACCTACAGAACTTTCCATTAGACTTTTTTATGTATAAAAAAGCCTTTAAAGGGGGGAGGAGCTGTGATGGCGGCGGGCCCTCTGCTTAACCCCCGGTATATTATATATAAAATTTGGTGAAGTTTCTTTTCAGTTTTGAATGTTTACCAGAGGCGAGTCCAGGTAATCAATCAAGAGGCGTGCCAGCTCTCTGGTAAACAGGTGACAACCAGGACCGGATGTGCAAATGGTTTTGTGGACAACTGGTTCCGGAGGTATGCAGCGGGAAGAAACCGGTTTGATCTGGTGTTCGTCTGTGCAGGAGAGAGCCAGCGAGGGTCGAGACGGGAGAGAGAGAGAGACAGGGGTCCGGCGTGGATGCCGATTTTGTCTCGGACCAGAGTTTACGTGTGCGGAGAAGCCACGTGGCGGTGATTGCGATTTGTTTGGTGAATTAATTGATTTGGCTGGAGGCCATGCATGCACTGGAGGTGCAAAACTCATATGGAGTTAATGTAAATGTGTAAATACGTTAAAGAATAAAGGTGCTTGTTTTACGTTCCTTAATCCAGCGTATTCTCGGTGATTTCTGAGGGAACCGGGTGGCTAGGATTTAGCCATAGTTCGGCGCGCTATCGAAATAGACTGGGCAGTGAAGACGAATTGCACCCAGTATATGATAATATATATATATATATATATACACACACATATAATATAACCGTTGGGGTAAAGCTTACGTTATGAAGCTTAAAATATTTTTTGTTGGTATATTACTTATTGTAATATATTTTGAGGTGATGTATTTCCTATTTCCTATTCTATTATGAACACCCAAAATGTATTAATATTTCACTTATGTTTAAAAATATTCTAGCTTTATAGAATGCAAGCGCTTCAAGTCCATACCTAACAAAGGCGGCAACCAATCGACATTGGCTTCAGTGTGCGAGTCTAAAAATACGAGAATATCGCCTTTGGCAGCTTTGGCACCCAAAAGTCTTGCTCGAATTAAACCTTCTCTCTTTCTTGCACGAACAACCCGCACATTTGTAAAATGTTGCCGGATGTACTGTTCCAGAGCAGCTTTCAGTTGAGCTAAAAATAAAAAAAATAGGAATGTCATCAGTTAAAAAAAATATCCATACCATAGCGATAAATAGCAATTTTAATGGGTGAATATTTAATAAATGTTAGAAACAAATCCAAGGATACAAATGGTAAAATGTAAAGCAGATGTAAAGTAAAATATACTTTTATTCGTATTGAAATCTATCTATTTTTAATATTGTAAACAAACTTACAAAGTAAAATTACTATAAACAATGAATGCATTGCCCCTTATTCAAATAGACACCCTATATATTCTGGATGTTCTGCTTGAGATAGGACATAGGCTTAATTCACTAGAAAATACTAAACATAAGCTCGAAAGGCAGTCTTGAAAATAAGTAATTATATAAAACTAATGTTTGTATATATACTCATATAATGAAGAAAACATAGATTGGATGTTAAAACATACACTTTTTGTACAGTTTGTTGAGAAAGGACTCAGAAAAGTGTTTACGTTTCAAATGGCATATAAGAAACTGAACCTACGTTCCCCTACAAAATCACTGTGTGCATTCTTTTATCTTATGATAATAAATTGAGGTATTAAATTTTTAGATAGCCCATATAACGCCTCGAACACCCTGCATATGTTTCGCCAACCTATCAATCAATATAATTTTAATGCCTTAATAGTTCATAACAATATTGACAATACTTGATAATAACATAATTATTTTGTCCGGTGAAAACAATTCGCCCTTTATAACTTCCCCCCCCCCCAAAAAAAAAAAAATTTTGAGCTCTTGAAATGCAATTTTTTTCTATTTAGTTTTCTAATATTTTATATTTGTAATCTTTGCTAGATTATTATATTATTGCTAGAAACTAGCCTCGTATAATTTATTACATTTAAAATAGAATCTCAGGTTTCTCGATACTAAAAGTCTGGTAGTTGTTTAAAAAAATTAAAATTTCAGAGTTTAGATGCAAGGTTATACCATATCCCACTTTTATTGCTGAGTGCAGTTCTCTTTTTTTTAAAAAGAAAAGATCTTGACCGGTGTTAAACTAATTATAATGGTGGAATTATTAAAAACATCGCTCCTATATACATAATACCGCTAATTCAAATAATGTTTATGCGCCCATAGCAGTGGTGTTGCAGTTTTGTCCCTTGGAAAGATATTTACAAAACATGGGTGTAGATGACAGAGAATATAAGATATCAGCTTCACGTTTTGAATCGTCACGATATTAAAATCTGTAATGTTTTCCATCTATGTACAATGATGAGTAATTCCCACACACATCAATAAGCACATTTCTTTTGCTAAAGAGTTTTAACAGAACCTATTAATGAACATACAGGGTTCCCACCTATATTCGTTACACCCCCCTTAACTTCTAAACGGTGACAGCTTAGGCCATAAAGTTGGTGTCTAGTATAGTAAAAAGGCTATGCACTACTCGATGAAACAACTTACAACGCCATCTATCGGCAAATTTTGGAATTAGCGTTTTTATCTCAAAAACGATACCAGGTACGGGAAAAAGTCACTTACAAAGTTGTTCAGCATCATCGATTTAGTAAGAAAAGACTCCTTGCGAACATTAATACTCAAAACAGAATGTAAAAAATGACCATTTGTTTGGTCGTGATTTTCAACACTATGGCGTTGTGAAACGCGAGCGAAGCACGAAAAGATCAGAGAATCCAGTCCAGAGAGCAAATGTGTATAGTGGCTAATGGAGAGCATTTTCAGCAACATAAATAAATGATCCTGAAGATAGGGAAGTGTCTCAGTTTCTTTCTTCTACTCTTTATACGATGGCAATTTTCGAAATCGTGACCAACCAAATGTTCATTTTCTACATTCTGTTTTAAGTATTAATGTGCGCAAGGTATCTTTTCTAACTAAATCGATGATGCTGAACAACTTTGTAGCTGACTTTTTCCCCGTATCTCGTACCGTTTTTGAGATAAAAACGCTAATTCCAAAATTTGCCGATAGATGGCGTTGTAAGTTGTCTCATCGACTAGTGCATAGCCTTTTTACTATACCTAGACACCAACTTTATGGCCTAAGCTGTCATCGTTTAGAAGTTAAGGGGGGTGTAACGTATATAGGTGGGAACCCTGTATATCGTTACTCTGAGATTTATTTGTCGAAAAAATAAATTAAATAAAAGATTAAAAGTTTTAACAAAGGCATAAAACTTAAAATGTGAAATAGATTTTCAAATGTAAATAAGTAACTCCCCACACAAGCGTTCAGTGACCAGCATGCCGTGAAGCTCCGAAGAATTTTAGAATTTACACAGGAAAATGGTCATATTAGAAACGCTATTTGCTCATGAATGATACACACTTCTTTTAGATGTTAATGATAATAAACTGAAAATCAGGAATTTAGTTAAAATTCTATAATAGTATCTTTAACATGTAATAACCATTTTGTTTTGATTACTTTGTGATCCGTAATACTGAGATACTGTACCTTCAAAGATGATATCAGGGAATGAAAAAAATCTGAGCACTGAAAGTCATTATTTCTTTTGTAATTAAATATTCTACTTTAATTATGTTTCTCTCTCTCTCTCTCTCTCTCTCTCTCTCTCTCTCTCTCTCACACACACACACACACATAACCACAGATAAAAAAATAATAATTTTCTCCAGTCTGCAAGTCTTCCTACATAAAGATAAATAAAGAAAATGAAGTGGAATTCATCACTGAGCTGTGGAATTCATCACTGAGCTTACTTTAGTGATTTAATTGTCACCACAATAGAGAGTATTATGGGAATGACTTTTGCTGACTTCGACTGTAGGCGTATTATCTGATCGAGTAAGGGTCTGTCCAAATAGAATCCGTTAGTGTTAGCGTTTATCGTATTGACATTTTTTAAACCAATCACAGACCTATTAATTTCGTGGCTAATTGTTTGAAGGTTTGTAATTGATTAAATTCATTTCAACACAAGTAACGCTAACGCTACCGGGTTTTATGTGAACAGGCCCTATCACCTCCAACAAGAAAAAATAAATAAATGTGATTTATCTGTTTTTCTCCAGTGTTCTCAAAAGATGAATCCATTAAAATTAAAAGAAAAAAAAAATTTTGACCAGACTTTTTAATACTAGTCTGATAGGTTACGTAATTTTAAAAACGCAAACTGTTAGAATGAAGAAAATGTTTACAAAAAACTCAAATAATTTTTAAACTCAAACTTAGAATAGGTGTATCTTCTCTTAGCGGTTACTTTAAACAAATATATCGAAAGAGAAAATTACAAAATAAGAAAAAATAATGTAAAATTTAATCCATTACACACTTGGAGTTTAATTTCCCGTATGTTGACAGACAAATATATTTTTTTATTTCATAAAATGTCTTGATTACACATTTCCCTCAGGGAGTCAATTTAGTTAACTTTTTGCACTAGTTGTTTTTCAGTCCAGTGTTAGCTGCACGTAAATAATTCAAAATTGTTATCTATAAGTTGGAGTACAGTAGCAAGAAACTTTTTTTCAGTCTTCAAGACTTCAGTCCAAGTACTTCACTACAAACTGTGTACATATTATAGTTACTCTTTCGAAAACACGGGTTCATTATTCTATTTTAAACATCTTTATATATATATTAATATATCTTATATATATAAATATATTAAAGTTCTTAATAAAAGCCAGAATACATATAGGGTAACTCTAGGATAGATCGCCATAGAGGAGAGATAACCAATCTAAATATTTCCATAACTTGATCATAGATTGCAGTTTAAACTTTTTTCGTAGGAAATGTTCAACGAGTTCATTCATTGCGAGGTACAGATGTGTTTTTCGACTATAAAAAATAAGTGAAATTTTAATGTTTATTTAATTTAGTGGTTGAATATTTTTGTTGAGTTAGGTATCTGAATATTTTGCAATACGTAGGTTACATTTTTTAAAAATTTTACGGACTTTTATGGCACGTATATAATCCAATCTTTGCTTCTAAGCCTAAAACAAAGGCATACAATGGCGGAGTGACGCTTTAAATTGGGTGGCCATCTGTCCTTCAATTTTAAGATAGATGGCCACATAAAATCGAGGAGAGATGACCACCTTTAATCAATATTTCAAAATTATACGGAGTGAGGATTTTAACTAAAAACAATTATATTTAAAATAATTATATAAATTTTATTTTTATAATTATATTAATTGATATAATTTTTCAATTTTAACTTATATAAATATTTCAATAATATTAATAATATAATATGCCGAACGATGTTTTTTCCAGTTTTTCAAGATGCCGAATAAATACATAAAATACATAAGAAGTACACATGAATACATATAAATATATAAGAAGTACACATGAATACATATAAATACATAAGAAAGCCTCATTCAAACCGAGGGACCTGGAGTCAAAATGATTTGTCTAAGGCAATGGAGGCTGTGCAAACGGGATCATATTCGGTAAAAGGAGCGTCTGTAGCATTTCACATTCCACGCAAGACCTTGGAGCGCCAATTGAAGACCAATAAATCCAATAAAGGCAGCATGAGTCCTGGTCCAAAGTTTGGAAAAGAAAACGAAGAAATATTTGTAAAGCACATTAAACGAATGAAGAAACAAGGATTCTCATTTACTCGAGATGATGTGAGAATTCTCGCTTTTGAATTTGCCAAAAAAAATGGATATAAAGCACCGGTTTAATGATACAAGTGAAAAAAAATGACACTTCCAGTAGCGAAGAAGATGAAATACATTTGAAATTATCAGATTCTACAGATTCCGAGGGAATTTGAGGAGGATCACTGTGTTGGTTGTGGAGAAGAATACAATACCACAACCAAAAAGATGACTGGATAAAATGCATAAGGTGCCTGAAGTGGTTACATAAAACGTGTACAAACTATCAAGACCTTTGCCAAAAATGTGGTAAAATTTTACGAAAAGTGAAGGGTTGAAATTATACTTCAAATGTTGTTTATTCGAATTTTATTCACTCATTTTCCGTGATATAATTGCATCTTTACAAATTACTATATGTTTTTCATGATTAACTATATGAAATATATTGTTTTTTTGCTATTTTAACTTCACTTTTTCTTTCTTGTATTGGATGGCCATCTCTCCTCGGCTTGTAGGAGAGATGGCCCTCTGCCATTTTAATTTCAAACTATGTTTTCCACTTTTGTTGTGAATTTTTAATTATTTTTTGCCCTAAATATGATGAGTATATGTATAAGAATTTTAAATATACATAAATATTTCTTGTGTTTGCAATCTAACAATTTTTATTTCAATCTTTAAAAACTATGGCTATCTATCCTAGAGTTACCCTATCAAAAATAAATAATATGATAAAAAGTATTTTGTCATACTTTATAATAAGTTTTACGCACACACACACACACACCTAGTATACATACTGTACACCTCTGAAGAGTAGAGACTAGTCAGTTCTAATGTTAAAAAAAAATTCAAGTAGATAAACACCATAAGATCTTAAATAACAATAAAAATCGAGCTAGAAAAGCATTTCAACGTAATAGAAAGCCTCAAAATAAAAGGATCACGAATAACGCCCAATAATATTTAAAATACTACTTAAAAGATCAGGCCAATAATAATTGGGAAATTTACATTACTTCACTATCTAATACAGACAGTTCCATTTGGAGAGCCGCTAAAAGTAATACATCCCTACCAAGCTCCAATAGTTTCAGACACGAGACTAAAGATGTATGTGGTTTGACATTGTCATGATGGAACACAATACCTTTACGATATATTTATTCTGGACGTTTCTGTTGCAAATAATTTTTCAGTTTTGTTAGATGTTGACAGTACATATTAGAACTGATCGTTTCGTTCCTTAATAAAAACTCAAAATAATCAATTCCCCTAAAATCCCACCAAACTGATAACATGACCTTCTTTGGCGGTCAGTGTTACTGTAACCAACCATTTTGCATCACCAGTTATCAGTCTTTTCAAAATGGATAATTTTAGTTACGTTCCAAAAGCAAATCACATATTAGTAATACATTGTGTTAAATCAGCGCTTCTTAAACTTTTTTCATTCATGAGCCCTTTTAGCCCCCTTCAGAATCGGGAAAAACCTGACCCGCCTCTGAATATATAATTTAGATAGACCCCCTAAAAAAATCCCGCCTCTAAAGAAAAAAACCCCGAATGAACGCTTTTTTGAATGGGGTAATAATTTCCACGCCAATTTCGGTTTTCGGGAGCGAAACTTCGCCAAAACCTATCCAAAACGGTCCGGATTTTGGACCTCAGCCCCCCCTGGCTTTTATCATCCTGATGTTTTCGCGACCCCAGGAAATAAGGATATAAAGATAAATATTTTTTCATAAATAATTTATTTCTTTGGTAAACAATATATATGTGCGTAAAATAGTAGTAAATATTAAAAATAGCAGTAAATAATTAAAAATATATGTCTTAGATACTCGCGGAGGGCGACAAGAATTCAATTCATGTATCGGAATTAAATTTTCGGGACACCGAAATTTCGCTTTCTAACCATGTTTGGGGTCGCGACCCACAGCTTAAGAAACTGTGATAAGTTAATTTCTTTAATTTCATGTGGGATCCAAACATCAAGCTTTTTCTCGTAACCAAGCTTTTGTAAATGATCATCAGTGGCTGTTTTGTATGAATTTAGACTCTCAGCAAGCTCACGTACTGTCAGTTTCAATCAGTGCTTAAAACTTGTCATAATCAATCTTATATTATCTGTCATAGCGTGATGCATCTTGAACTGAAAAATCCTCTGAAGGAAATATTTCAGACCAATTCTGGCATGTACGTTCTGTTAGTGCATCATCGCCATAAACAGCCGAAACCTTTTTGTTTGCATCTGCAGCTCTTTACCTTTGCGAAAATAAAAAGTAAAATGTGACGAAAATGTGCATTTTCAACTTCTATTCTTCAACATAAAATTCTTGCGTAAATATTCCCGATTTCAATGTTTTGTTTTAAAATCACATCACTAATATGCAAGTTGCCACAATGCATTCTCAAAAAATTGATTGAAATAACATTAAAATCGTCCGCATGCTATTACAGTTACCTGACTGAAAAACCGAATGTAGTTTCCAGACAATCCAATACATCTGCTTGTTTCGCAGAAATCGTTTGGTCGCTATTCTGAATCATTTTTACATCTGTTAAGGAAATTTCCTTTTAGACATATTTTTAATTTTTCTGATTTAATAGATCCACTCAGATTAAGGCCGGCCCTGCCCTTTAAAGTGTTATGATGACTACAATATGACCTCTTCTACTGAAGAATCACACGCTCAAATAAACATTTTAACACTTTATAAAATGTTCCAATTTTCTGCCATATGAATAGTGAAAAACTTCGCCAAACTCTAATTTCATCCTCTTTGAAATATCTTACCACAACTTGGTTTTTGTTAGCCATGTTTTTTCCAGCTTAAAGGTTTAATAAAAACGAGAACAATGTTTTGCTTCAATGCAAATTTATAAATTAGAAAACAGACATAAGACATCAACGTTTAAACGCTTCAGGTTATTGAGCAAATCATGGCAGGTAATATTTCAATAGGAATAGTGTTGTAAATTTCCTTTCAATTGTTAACAGCTGTTGTTTTTCCTCCCCATCTGCCTCTTGGTAACATTGCCTTTTCTTAGTGTTAAACCATTACCCATCGGCAGAATGAAACACCTCTGGGAACGGTGGACCTTTATTTGAGCAAATCTCGTCATTGTAATACCGATTGTGTTAGTGTAAAAATATATATATATATTTCTGTAGATTATTAGTACCAAAATAATTTCTTTCAAGTAAAAAATAATTTATGAAGCTTCTACAAAGTAATTTATAATGGGTAAGTGTAGTAATAAATTTTAAATCTGTTTTTCTCAAAACAGTTTTTTCAAGGTTTTTAGATTTTTTAAATGCTCCATGCTACTTAATTTTTGTTCAAAATTCATGAAATTGATAAGGAAGAATCCTGATGCTGTTTACAAAAAAAAACTGGGTATGCATTTTTTAATTCCACTTCATTAAGGTAATTTAATTTGATTTATAACATTTCAAAAGGCAAAATTTTGATGAAAATCGGGATGGAATTCAGAAAAAAAATCTCTGAAAAATTAACTATTCAAGGGATTAAATAATGGATATCCCGATTTGTTTGTTATACAGTTTAAATAGATTAAAATGCAAAATCGAGGAAATATCTAAAAAATTAAGTAGCAAGGAGCATTTTAAAATTTTGTTTATAAATTTCAAATTTTTTAAAAAATCTTAAAGTTACAATGAGATTGGAAATTTCTTTTAAGGTATTCTATTTATTTATAGTGAAATGTGTATATGTACAAAATTTAGTATCTCTATGACGAAAAGTAAAAATAGTAAATTTTAATGTCCACCGTTCCCTGAGTCTTTCTTTAGCCTAATGCGATATTTAGCGAAAAGTGGGGGATGGTTTGTGACAATCTCCTCCTCACCACATTGTGGGGAAGGGCGTTGACTTTCGGTTTTATCACTTTTGCACCCTTCATGAAACAAGAGCTCTTCCTGAGTGGCCACTCTCTCAGGGCTCTTCTCGAAAATTATAAATTTATTTGCCTGGACTGAGAGCCAAACCCAAGTCTTCTCATCTCGAGAAAAACTCGATGTGATCATAGTTATTAAAGAAAATCCTATTTCCTTATGCAGTTCTTACAGTATGTAAATCAAGCTATATACTAACAGTTGCCATCTAATCTATAATAATATTATTTCTTTAAAAGGAAAAACACAGTATTTTTTATGCTTTTTTTTTCTTTTGTGAATTCACGGAAAGAAAAAAAATATAACACACGTGTTTTCAACTATGTATCAGTTTTTTACCTCAAACTCGTCGAATATTCGAAATTTAACTAACTTGTGGTATAAACTATAATATGAAAAATCCCAAACACCCGAGAACAATAGGAAAATACTTATTGTCAGGGCAGTAACATCACATGACACCTATTTTTTATCCATAGACAAGCGATCATCGCATTTCACAACTTTACAGAAAACATAATTATTTTAAACAATTGAATATTGTTCAGAATTTTTTATACGAACAGAATTAACTAGAATAGATAAATAATCAAATATGGTTAGAAATAAGTTTGAATTTGGAGATCGAAAAGACAATAAATCATTTAACTTTAATTAACTTCAACTGACGCTACCGGTCACACGTAAAAAGATATTTGGCGTGAGTTCTTCTTAGAATATACATAATTATTTAAATAAAGTACTATTCTTTGTTTCTTTCATGTTTCCTCTAAACTCTTTTCTTAATCACAATTTTAGGAAAAGTGTCATCCTAAAGTCTTGAACAGCCTTTACACTAGCGAGCGGCCAAACAAGAAAAATAATATATATATATATGATGTAACAAACTACCTTAAAGCACAAAAATAAATAGCTGGCAAAACTTCTTAAGAAGAATAGGGGATGCAGAAAGAAATTATTTTTAGAATGAAAAGTTTGCCATATGGAGTTTCAATATTATAGAATGAAATATATTTTACTTTTTTGGATGAAATGATAAATGCATGGAAAACATTTATAGGGATGAAATGATACGTTGTCTAAAAGGTGTAAAGTGAGTAGTTATTAACTGTTTAATTATAGTCTCACAGCATGTTATAATGTGCCATATTCGGCAGTTCAGTGTTGCTTGTGAGGAATAAAAGAAGTGAAACTATCAGATAATTATTAGAGATTATAATAGAGATAATTATAGAGATAATTATTATCTCTATTCCTGCATACTTTCCTCTTTCCCTCCTTCGCACATAAGATTTCCACAGCCTGAAATTTTAGAAGGGATCATTATCTTACCCATGTAATCATTCACTAGGCCCCGAGGTAGGCTAGTGGTAGCGCGCTGGGCTTGGAACTGGGGTTTCTCGGTTCGAATCCTGACGAATTCTATTAAATACCTTCGTCGGTAGGCTATATAAGGGCATGTTAAATCTGTAGACTGGAAAGTCCTTCGATGTGTCAGAGAGGGTGGTAGATAGTACGATACCCCCAGATATTCCCGTTGGGGAATGCTCGGTCAAAATTGAGGTGGCACCAGTCGTTGGTTTTGATACACCTATCCAGTGGACCCATTGAACGCAGTCAACGATTTCCACGGATTTAGTGCAAATGTCTTAGGGACTTATTATGCAGAGCCACTCGAGTGGCGAACGTGCGCCACAGCTTCAGACGCTCAGACAAGCCACTCTAAGCGATACATGCAACATACGGAGCTTATTATACTGAGCCACAGCTGTGACTACAGGTCGCGACTGTCGCCTGGGCGAGCCACTCCAGTCGCCTACCCTCGCTTCTTGTGGCTCGCCTGCGCGACTGTAGCTGCGGTAACGGGCCATTGTTTGCTATGGAGCTTATTATACAGAGCCACTGCACAGCGCCACAGTTCACGTTCCTAGCCTTGGCAAGACTATTGATTCGGTCAACCCTTTGACGTTGTTTCAGCTGGTTGTAGGCTAAAATGCTGGTTTCAAGATGGCGAAAAATAATAATATTCCTCAGTGGATTATCATGGATATCACTGGATAATTAAACGATTTTACTGCAGTTTTAAGGGGGTCCAGGACACTAAATTCTTCAAATTTTCGAAAAAAAATATGTTGCATTAAAACATTTTGTGTTCTTCTCCGCTTAAAAGGACGTTCAAATCACGTTACTATCTTAATTAGAACAGGAGATATTCATTTTTGCAACATTCTAATAGTAGCTAATATGTTTAATCCTGTAAATGCGTTTTTCTGCATCATGGGTTTCTTCACCTTTTCTCGTCTTTAAATTGTTATAAGTCAAGAACCGTTAAAGATATAGGGTTCAAAATTGGAAAATGTCTTTTAAAATTATTTTATTTTAATTTTGATTTAGCAAATTTGAAAAAAAAAATTTCTTTTGAAAATATGATTTTTTTTAAGTTACATCTTTCTTTTTTTTGAAATTTTTACTCTAAATATTTTTTATTTTTTAAAAATTAATACTTTAAAAAACGCTGAATCAAAATTAAAACTTTTATATCTATGTTTGATTAAATGAAAAATATTTTTAAATTCGACAGATAATATTTCGAGTTATAACGATTTTAAATTATCCCACTTTTGAAAAAATTTAAAATTAAAAAAATTTTTAAAGACTTTGTGAGAAGTGTTATGATGTGATTTTCTGTCTGCGTTTCCTTCTTTTCAGAAAAAGAAGCAAATCCAATTCATCTTCTTCCCTTGACGAAGACATATTGAATACTAAAAAAGGAATGAAATCATGACAAAGCCACACGGAAGCTAGGCCGGCCACTACTGTGGCTTGGATGCGCCACAGGTGTGGCCAGCCCGTGCGTCTGTTCTGTGGTTCTCGTTCGCCACTCAAGTGGCTCTGTATAATAAGGCCCTTAATGGACACGTGCTCCTCTTTGGCAAACAACACAATCATTCACTTTACTGACAAAACAAAATTTCTCTAAGCGTTCTATTTCACGTTGCAAGATAATTTTGAGGACATTATATTCGTAAAATTTGCTGTAACTTACAATACAATATTATAATAATTGAGAATGATTTACCAGCCTTTCTATGATTCTATAGGAGCATAATCCCTTACGGCATTTTGCATGTTTAGTGTGAACAAACACTAACCAAATTAAAATTTCAAGCTTTTAAAATTTTAAAAGTGGATTTTTCTATAATATTTAAAATTCCTCAAAAATTTTCAGTAAAAATTTTGCCGAATTTTAGATTCAAGATTGCGAGAAGCTGTAAGATTTTATATTATTAATAGCTCATAGAAATCGGTACGATTTAAAAAAAATAATTAAAATTTTCAAAATTAATACGACCTTCATTGTGTTTTTAATGAAAATTAGCAAATAACTATGCTATTTTGTTATAATAGAAATTAATTATTCCTATAATAAGACACATCGTAATTTATTTTCTTTAAAAAAGATGAAAGCGAGAATTATCTTTCTTTCAGACCAAGCATTTTTCTTACATCAAAGTATTGTACAAGTTTAATTTTTGGTATCTTTCATTTCCTACTAAGTGATTTAAAAATGCTACAAAGAAAATAATACTGACAGCGAAATTCTCAGTGGATAATAATGATGTATCGTATCGCGTAAAGAATATTTATGACAGAAGATGAATGAAGACTAGAAGGGCGAGAGGTTACGTACTGAAACGAATATTTATGGCAGATATTCCGGCAAAATTTCCTTTCTAGGTTTTTCAGCTAGGCAAATATAAGACAATTTCTGCGTCAGAATATGTTCGAAGATGTAAGACTGTAAGATAACCTGAGTTTTGCTTTTCTTTGGGGGTGAAATATCTAGTTATGTAATTACCTATATATATTTGCGCCTTTATTTATTTATTTTCAGGATTTCAAGTACCATATTTTGGGGCTATGTTTCAATTTTTATATGACTGAAGCATAAAAATCTATAAACGAGAGCATGGATATCGTAAAAAATATTTAGTTCTTTCCCTTTCTCTTCTCTTACTCTTTCAGAACTCTAGACATGAGAATATCTAGAAAACAAAGTATTTAATATCCTCCAATTTTTAAAGCGATATGACAAAAAAGGATTTAAATGCTCAGGTTAGAGATACTAATATTCAAAACATTAAGAAAAAAGATGTATATTTTAATCGTTGTACTCGATTTTTTTTATAGTTTCAACAAATGTAATTCAACTTAATAAAAACAAACACCAAGAAGGATACAAAATTCGAGAGTCTTATGATGAGATTATTTTAAACGTGTTTACATGAATTTTTATGTCACGTTTTGGAAGGAAATGAGAATTTCAGTTGAAAATATATTTTTATAAATGATACTTTCTCTCCGGCTCACTGCGAAATAAA
The DNA here is from genome assembly GCA_907164885.2 of Dolomedes plantarius. Taxonomy (NCBI): domain Eukaryota; kingdom Metazoa; phylum Arthropoda; class Arachnida; order Araneae; family Dolomedidae; genus Dolomedes; species Dolomedes plantarius. Next base: position 195,668,633 of record OU015494.1, read on the forward strand.
ATAAGTTCTGGCTATTCCTATGGGCCTTCAGTGAACACGTATTATATTTGTAAGCATATATAAACATATATATATATATATATATATATATATATATATATATATATATATATATATATATATATTTATATATATATATATATATATGTATATATATATATGTATATATGTATATGTATATATATATATGTATATATATATATATATATATATATATATATATATATATATATATATATATATATATATATATATATATATATATATATATATATATATATATATATATATGAATGTGTGTGTGTGTGTGTACGTACATAAGGGTCTAAAATTTATCAGATTTTTCATGAATCATTATAAAAGTGTGTTGTGGAAGAGTGGCGTACTATAACTCTAGTAACGTATGAAATAAAATGGTACGTTATCTCACAGGAAATTAAAACACACTATTTTTCCCCAGGTGTGATTTATTATTTTTTAAGGGCTATGGAATCAGTACATTTATAGCAACAATTTTTATATAAAGTAATAGAACTAGGTAATAATCTAAGCTCATGCGTTTGGTAACACATTTGGTAATTATATATTTTATCAGTTTTCTTAAATTATCCAAATCGTAGATGGCTTTGTGGTAACATGTTTTGCCTTCCATTTATAAATGCGTTCTTTCGGCTTTGAAATATTACATACAGAATAATATATATCTGAATAACCGATAAATAAAAATATTCTGACCTGGTCAAGATTCCATCTGTGCAAGAGAACACTTGAACTGTAACTTGAAATGCAGTCTTTAAAATTATATTTCCTTCTACTGTCATCTTATTAAATTTACTGATTTCTTTGAGAAACTAACACGAAGAATTGCTTATAATTCTGGCGTTTCTTTTGATGTACGAGCTAGGATTTTCTATGACTATAATTATTGCATGGAAAAAAATATGTATTTTTATCCTACTATAACAGCCACTTGCTTTCTAATGATACTACGTACACAGGAATACATTAAAAATAGTATTTTTTTACAACAGTGTTATTAGTTTGCAATTATTTTGTTAGAAAAAATAGCAGGTACCTAAGTTATATTTTTCTTTTGGACAGTAAAACGTTTTTATTAACCTTTTTAAACATGTCCAGAAATAGTTTGATAAAGAGTGTCCGTGGAAAATTTCGTATGTTACACAATTAATTTTTATAGCCATTCAGGGCGAAATAACTTCCATTCTAATGAAATCCAACATATTTTCATTGAATTACAACTGCATTTTGTTCGTAATAACCCTCCGTCGCCCAGTGGCTAAGTGGTTAAGGCATGAGCCTACCAGACCGGGGACGCGGGATCGATTCCCGCTTAATGGCCTGTTCACATAGGAGTCCGTTGCGTTGCGTTAAGGAAAAGATGACGTTCAGACGAAAATAAACCAATCATAGGCCTCCAAACGATTAGCTATGAAATTTTTAACACCTATGATTGGCTTATTTTCGTCTCAACGTCATCTTTTCCTTAACGCTACGCAACGGACTCCTATGTGAACAGGCTCATAGACTTGGTTGTATTCTGGGGAACCAGTCAGTCTTCCGCCTGCAAAAAGAGCCCCGTCTAGAAAGGGGAACTGCAACCCATCGCCTGTGTCATCGTGTGTTAATAAAATTCTTCTGTGATTGTCTGATTTGTGTGTTTCTATTTCCTTGTATTCATATGTACACCGGGCTGGGGTGTAATGTCGTCAGCCCCCAGGGACATTAGAAAAAAAATCAATCCATCTCTATCAATGGTTATCCTCAGCTATCTAATAAACTTCCAGAAACTATCTAAAGATTTTATTACGGTTTCTAAAATCATTTATAAATGATCCTTTTAATGTCCAGTTGATAATATACAGAGACCAGTTTTAAAATGAAGTGAAAAAAATATCTGTTCTTACCTTTGGTGCTGTAGTCATCAATCAGAATTATTTCTCGTATGAGTTCAAGCGGCGAACGATTGACCACACTAGTTACTGTTCTAAGAAGCGTGGTCCAGTGTTCATTATGAAATGGTATCACAATACTAACATTTGGTAATCTCGACAAATATTCTTTTGTCCTACAACTGTAAGAGAAAGAAACACTTTGTTACTTTACCAAGAATTTCTTTTCCAGTAACAATGCTATAAATTCTTTAAAAAAGCCACTATAAAAATAAATCCTTCTGTAGACGATATACATTTAACGAGAAAAATGTATTTTAAAGTGGGCGGATATTATTGGTGAAGTTTGTCAGAAAATATCATGCAGTTGCTGACTAGGCAATTGAAGAGATGAAAACACGAGAATAAGAAAGTGGAAAAGAGAGAAAGATGTATGTAAATAAATAAAAAAAATGTCAAACACCAGACGATATCCAGTTCAAACAAACTTCATTTTAGACGAACTCAGGCTAAAATGGCAATCATGCTGTTTGATTTCGAGAATTGCCATCCCTAGTAGAATACTAAAATTACATACCATATTAGTATTATTTTATAGCTAATCTTCAACTTATCTTAAGTTTTTAAAGGTGTTTGTAAATTTGGAAATACTCATCCATGCAAAATCTCAGCCATTCATTGCAGTAAGATTGCATTGTCGCATCAGCATGTTATAACTATACATCTATTGTTTTTTCAAATTCTAGACCAAGACACTTGTCTTGAGATATACGTTTAAAAAAATTCATTTCCTAACTTGCTAAGGCTTATTATTTTTATTGAAACACTCTTTTGAAGTTTATGTATTTAATATTATAATTTTCTGAGGTGTGATAGGAGTTAAATAATAAACATGTAATTCCGATGCACCTTGTCTTATGAACTTTTGATTTAACCAAATACATTCTCTAATTTTTTGAAACCAGAGGATAAATAAATAAGTAAAATTGAAAATAAAACTTTTAACAAATAAACTTTGTTTTATAATATTTGTGAACAAAATTCAGTATATTATTGAGATATGGCGGCCTTATGGACTAGTACTAAATGCAGGGGGATAAAAGAAGTAATTTCATATTTGTTGAGAATTGCAGGTATAGTTTAGTCAATACATCAAAATTTCCAAGGATGAATCGGTCAATTTAAGTCATTTGGGGCATTTTATTAAGAAAAATGTTTTGATCATTGATCTGAAAATAAAATTATTGCTCATGTTTCAACAATTTATAATTTAAACGTATATGCAGAATCAGTGTATCCAAAAATACATCTAATTCATTGGTAACTGTACATGAAATATATGGTCCAACCATAAATGTCTATTCTGAACAGGTAACTGATAGCTGATGTATTTGAGTGTAATAAAAGTGAGAAATTTACAAAGTATGTGTAAATTTCTGTTGGGTGTCCTTATAACTAAAATTTACTTAGAAGCATGATAAAGTTATTTTAGCGAACTGTACATTTATATTAAATATTGCTCAGACTGTGCAATAGTGTCCAATAGATTAAAATTAAAATAAAACATCTGAATGCCTATTTTACTACATAAAAGAATGTATATTAATTAAGCGAGTAATTAAGTCTTTATATTATCGTTCAGGAAAGGTATAAATTCAACAACCTTAGGGGATCATTAGGGATTTTAATTTTTAAATTTTAACTATATTAGAGCCATTTTTTCCTTTAGAAGAACGGGTTCATTAAATTCTACTTCATTGTCAGTGTAGAATTATCCTGTCTTATATTAGTAACTGCAAATGAAAGAAACTAACAAGATAGTATTTTGAAACAGAAGATATTTATTAGAAATTCATTTTGAATTGTATGTTTCTTTCCAAAAAATCTGAAATTTCTGGCATTTTCTATAAGCAATTTTACGAATAAGGGAAAATAATTAAAAATATCGGAGCCTTCAAAGCAATTGAGAGAAGTAAATAATATTTCAAAATTAATCTTCCTTTTCTATCTGCTCTACACTTCATTAGGAATTTCTTGAACTTTTTTTTAAAACTGTTTATTTAATTTTTTACATTAACAATACTTTCAGAAACTCTTTAGATATACAGTAGTAAACCTCACTGGTCTTAGATTTTTGTCAGAAAAGTGTTCGAGTAAACGTTCTCCTCAGCTGATAAGTCTTCCTGACAGAAATATCTAAATTTGGAGAATATTGATGGTATTCTTTTGTTAGACCAACTGTAGCGTTTTTTCATATCTAGTTTAATCATACCTTCTAGAGAGGAAAAGGCTCTGAAATTGTTTTTTCAATAAACATCCAGATTAGTATGAGCACGGGTGAATAAGGGCAAAACTCTCTAGACGCTAATGAATTTAAATAATTATTGATTTTTTTGTGATTTGCAAGACATATGTATAATATTAGGTAATAACTCATTTGTAAAATCAGTACAACTGTCGAATTTGTAAAAGTGTAATAGAACAGAATATGGGAATGCAAATCTCCTAAAAGAGGAATACAATTGAGAGGAATACAATCTCCGAGCCTTAAATATGGAAATAATTTAGCTGTATATTTCTCTCTTATTTTGAAAATATAGCATGCATTGAAAATAAAGACTGCTAATAAATTGTTTCTTCTTTATAAGGAATCTTTAATTTAATAAATTCGACTCCTTTACAACAATTCGGAATTTTTCTTTAACGAAATGTTTTTTTATGCATTCATTGTCTTTGGATTCTCGTTGTGAAAATTACTCTAAAATATTCTTAATCCCTGTAGTTTGTATCAAAGACGAATAAAAATTAATCCTTAGCATATTAGGCACCAAATTAATTGAATGAGACAATAGGTGGGGCCAGATATCATAAATAAAATTTCCTTTCATCAGTAATCCAGATTCATCTGAGAATGAGTGAGTAAGAGAAAAAGCTTCCCCCTAATTCATAAATTCAAACAAGCAATTATAGGAAAGTTTTGTAACTTGCCAAAAGTACACTTAACTTAAGGTATAATATGCAATTCGAGAAAACATGCTTCAAAGTCTCTTAACGTTGAAGATATCATATAAATATGAATATGTGAATGCGAATCTTTCAGAAACTCCTTCATATTTTAATAGAAGACGTAATGAGGAATGATATTTTTCTTATCTTAAAAAGTACACTTAGTATTGATCGTCAAGGCTGTTTCTTTACGTTTTCTTTAAAGCTAATTTAAAGCTGGCTATAATGTCTATCAAGCTTTAACGTTGTCAATATGATTCTTTAAAGAATCTCTGCACTAATGAAATCGGGCCTGTTAAAAAAAAGTTTTCATAAAATTATTTTCTGATTTATATATAAAAAACAAAAATTTTAAATGCCATGAACCCCTGTTGTTTTCATTAGAAAGTGATGAAAATTAATCACTCACATATTTAGGGTCAAAAGTGCTCTTAAAGTAACTAAATAATACATGATTTTTTTAAGGTTGCATTCTCCTGTTATCTGTACATTAAGTTTTTTTTTAGTTTATAAGACGATATTGATAATACTATCGGAACATGTGAAACCTGTAAGAAAAATACTAATAATCAGTATCTCAAAAAATCAAAGTTTTTGACTGTTCAACATTTTCTGGAATGTTTTTTCAGTGCTATTAATGTTCCCAGTAAGTGACTGAAAGCTTGTGAAAAGAGTATACACTTACCTGTATAATTATTTTTACGCTTATTTCATGTCTTAAACTTCAATTAGTACACTGAAATATGGCAAATTTCACTTACCTTCAATTACGGCCGGTCTTTCAAAATCAAAAATTTTCGCTATTAATAATTTATAGCTTAGACATAATTAATTTATTTTACTCAATCTTTCAAAAGATTCCGAACTCTGTTGGGGCCTTGTTCCTGATTTGAATAATTTTTTAAAAGGTTTTATATATATATATATACAGTCGAGCCTCCATATATCGAAGTAGCAAAATGCCGGAAAAAAATTCGATATATAGAAATTTCGATATATAAAATTGATGATAGTTTTATCATAATTCTCCTAAAACATTAAAATTAAAGCTAATTTTCGTACACGAAACTCCATTTCTAATTTATATGCGAATCACATTAAATGAAAGTTAATAACTAAAAAATGAATTAATATGAAAGATGTATTGTGTACTATATACCTTTAAAAAAAACCAATAATCCAGACAGTGGTTACAGTGATCACAGTTACATTCTTTAAAACAAAACTACGAATATCTTGCCGAACAGCCAGTTTTGCGGAAAGTACATCAAAGATATGTTCGCATTTATTCAGTCCACTACAAACTTCATAAGGGACATTTTCCTCTAATTGAAGTCCACGACGTATTGTTTCAAAAGCCCAAAATTGGGAATTTTATTCTAAAGTGGAATAAAATCTCACAATATGTCATGAAAAAAATTTCGACATATAGAGATTTTTTCGATATATAGAAACAGTTTTTCTATGTAATGAACATGGGGATTTGCTAAGAGTTCGATATATAGAAAATTTCGATATGGGGAAGTTCGATATATGGAGGTTCGACTGTATATATACATACATAGATATGTGTGAGTGTTTGTGTGTGCATTTATAACAAACGTTTGGGTTTTTTAGCATCTAACTATCCAGATGATCAAAAAATTGAGACACCTGCATTAGTTAATTAGAAACTGTATAGTCTGCCGAACTGAAGCAAAAAGTATGATTAGAGTTTGCAGAACAGTCCTATCTTTAGTCTTATGCCGTTACATGTACAATGAACAAATTGTTTGAAAGATGTCTAGCGTAACTTCATTGTTATTTCTCGGAGTTTTAAAGGGATTATATATATTTTTCACTTATCATTTCAATGAATTTTGATAAATTATCTATCGTTTTCGGAGGTTTATTTTTAAACTGAGCTACGAAAGTTTCTTGCAGCTTCAATTTAAAACACTATAAAAATATGTAATTTATGTAAGGAAATTTGTTGAAAATGTGTTGCGCTATTAAAACATAACGATTTTGATAAGGCTTTTAAATTGGAGTTTTACATTTCGATCATGATTTTTTTAAAAATAACTTGCAATCATTGTTAGTCAAGCGGGTGAATTAAGAAGAAAGAAATGTATAAAACATCGGTGTTTGTTATACAATTCTGAAATATAACTCGACAGTGACAAAAATTTCGACGGAAAAGTATAGACAACATCAAAGTGAAAGGACAAATAACACAGTCAAAATCTCAAAGACAATCATGGTGCAGGTAATTTTAGTCGTTCCATCTTGACTGAAACAACAACTATCGATTTTTGACAGCGGAATTAATATGCATTGAAATGAGATCGTCATTCAGTAGGCTAGAAAATCCTGAATGCTTACTTCCTTCGACAATGGCGTTTGAAAAGAAATAACAAATGCATTATATATATATATATATATATATATATATATATATATATATATATATATATATATATATATATATATATATATATGAAAACTTCAGACAACATTAATTTTGTTTTTTCTTATTTGTAATAAAATTTGTTTACTCGCTTAAAAATTAACACACTAGAATTGTTCTAATGTTTCAAATAAAATGAAAATGTTTTCATTACTTATACACATTGTGATTTTCAAGCACTGCTACACATTTAAAATCAAGTTTTTATGGCAGATTCTAGGAGGAGAATGCTATATATTTTTATTCGAATAAGCATCTACGTCAGATTAAAAAAAAATTCTTAATTGTTTTTATCGAATAATACTATGGGTAAAGAAAATGCATAAATTTAAAAAGGTGTCAAGTCTAATTTAAGATTAACTTTAAAATCATGGGAACTGATTTTCTAATAATTTTATCATTAGTAACTGATAATTATCATTTCTCTGAAAATATAATCTTAGACATGACGAATAACAGCTGAAATAATTAAAAATAAGTTAAAAATTTGCTACCATAACCGTTTAAAGAATCCTTCGAAAGTGGTACCATCAAACTGACGCTGTTAATCGGCAGGTACAGAGCTAAATGAAAAATCTACGTAACTGAGTATGAAAACACATAAATTTGTGAATACTCAAATAGAAAGTGTTTATATATTTATAATAAACAAGTCACCGGCTTAATGAATCTTATTTATGAAATCAGTGTCTTATTAATAATTTTCACTGTCATGTTAGTTTTACTTATATATACACTTGTCCTGTATGTTAAAATTTTCTGTTGAAAATTCTTTTCAGCCATTGTTGGTTTGAGATGAATATTTTAGAATTAGATCTTATTATATATGAAAACAAGGAATAACAAAACACTGGGTTGCCACTATAAATATGTTTATTATATTTCCCTTACTAAAAGCATTTTATCAGAGTGATCTTTTCCATTTAGAGTGTGTTTTATTAACTGTTTAACGACTGCAAAATTCAAGTTTCTAGTTTATATATAAATCACATATATAATGTAGATTCAATAGTACTTATTATTTATACAATGTTTTTAATTTGGTAATCAATAATCGAAATAAAATAACGAGGGATTTTATTTGCTAAATGCGAAAGTTGTAGGCTATTATTTTTCAGCTGACTTGTAAAACAAGCCTAATTGTAAAACTAGCTTAGTTAATGTGTAGTTATTTTAATACCAATTAAACCTGCAAGAGAATTATTATCACAAATACAGAGAAAATATTTCGAGTTGTTATTCAGGAATTTGTATGAATAGTAAATTGTTTGAGTATTAAAAATAATATGAGATGTGATAATAAAAAAACTTTACAATTGTACCTCTAAAATAAAAGCTTTTTCTTCTAATGCCCTTTTTTCGAGTGTACGATCCATCACTAAAAGCCCTCTATTGTTCGGAAAACATAATTTTGTTGCAGGAGGTAAAGCTCTTTTCGTTTCACATTTATGGTAAAACAATTTTGATGTCTGCTACAGATAGATTCCTTCAATTGTATGCATTTCTGAAACCATCGGACGAATGTACGCACTAACATTATATTATCTAACCTCGTGTGCATAAATGGCAAGGGTAATAAAATATTGAAGGAAAGAGAATTCAGAAAAGCATTAGAATTCTTTGAACACGTTTAATGTATTTGCCTTGAATGCTAAACTCCATTTTATTTGCAGTATAACAGTTTTCCGCCGTTAACATTTCGAATAATTTTTGCTTCCCATTCTGGATCTAGACTTTTGTGATTGGTTTTTCTTCTTTTCCATCTCCTTTTTACTTCTCTCTCCGAAGATGCCTTTCCTTTGAAAGCTAACTCAATGCTTTATTTCTGCTGAATCGACTGATTTTTTATAACTGCGTTTTCTACGTTTTGCTTTTTTACATCTCAAATCTTCTGAGGGTTTGAATTTGTTGGATGCTTTTCTTGTCCTCTGCATACGGATTTTGAACAAAAAAAAAAGTAATCCGTGGGTGAATTTTAAAGACATTTTTTTCTGTTTGGGACCAACTTTCTGCGTAGATATGCGGTTTTGCGGTATTCATATTTTAATGCATCTTCTGCACAATATGCAAAATTCTTTGACGGTAAGATTTCAGAGATTATTTCGTTTTATTTTAAAGAATTACTTTCTAGGTAGCAAAATTCTGGTAATAGAAAATTGAAAATCTTCAGTTTATTTCTCAACGTCTTTTTATGTCTGAAGCAAAAAAATGTATTGTAAAAATATTTACAATTTTTATAAAATATAAAAACTTTTCTGCAAGTAATATTCAGCCACATTTTTCTTCTTTGAAAATAATTTTTCCAGTCAGAATTCATATACTTTATTTCTAAACTTTTATTTCGTGAAAAGTTTTGAGATCGGGAAAACAGTCAAGAATAACTCATTCTATTGCACTCACTGTCGTATGGAATTTAAAAAAAACTATGTCTGTCCATCTACAATTCGTGTAAAAAATTTAAGGACAGAAAAAAATTTAATTTTTCATAAATTTCAAATCAGAAGAAAAAAAGTTTACTATAATGTGTATCATAAATTTGAAAAGCTAATAAAAAAGTCAACAAAATTTATCTGTAAGTATTTTATTACGAAATAAAATGGTTATACAGAAAAATACTATTTCCGCCTGTGTAAAAACTTTAAGGACAGGAAAATGAAAACAATACAATAGTGAAGAAGTAAATACTTAATATGTTGTGCACCCACCATTGATTTTAATGACAGCAAATATTCTATCTTTCATGGACATTATTAATTTTTGGCCCAGTTTGGGACTGGTTTTGTACCATTCATCTTCAGTCGTAGAACTGAGTTCTGAGGCTGGGGAAAAATGGCTTCAATTTTTGTAAAGTCGTCTTTCTAGATCTCCCCAGAAGTTCTCGATAGGGTTTTTTAGATCAGACCTTCTGAGGGGCCATTCCAAAACTTCAATATTTTTCTTCTGGAACCAGAGTTTTATCCTACGGCTTGTGTGGATAGCGCATTATTTTGTTGATAAATCAATTTTTCTCCTGTCAGAAGTGTTGCCACAGGTGAACGATAGTCAGAAAGAGCTTTTATATGTCTTTGAATTAACCTTTCCTAAAAGAAATGCAAGTGAACCCACGCCGTTAAACGTAAAGCATCCCCATGTTATAATGGATCTGCCACCTAATTGACGGTTGGAGAAAATTTCTTTTTCTTTTCTCAAATCATGCAAATAAGGTAGATGTCCCAAATATCGCTTACTCTAACTTTTTTTCGACATTTCATCCACTTTTTAGTTCCTGATTAGGCTGCAAACTTAAAGAACATCCCTAAGAACTATTTCCTTTGGTATCCTGAGATCAACCAGCTCCAAAACCAGTGCCAGTTTAAGTTATGTAGCTAAATTGGAAAAACTGAAACTTCCAGTGAACTCCAGAGCGGTTCCTAATATCGCCTACCTCTGTTCCTCTTACCGCCTACCAGGCGAAATTAGGAGCACCTGTTAAAAGGCGTTGCTAGGAAAGTCTCTGTTTAATGCACTTTCAAATGGTATAAGCAAAATTAGAATTTGGATGCACCCACCTGGTCATTCACTGGATTCTGATTCTTTGGAGTCAAAGTTTACGAAGGCAACAGCCAAAACAACTTCAGACGCCATATAGTTTCTGTTGTCAGTGATAAGAACGTTGTCGCTATCGCCGTTTTTAGTACAAACCCAGAACTAAGAAGTTACTGCATTTTCTCCTACATAGCGCGAATCATACTTCAGAAACACGAGTAAGTGATATTAGGCACAGGGGTGATATTTAGGACACTCACCCTAATACTTCGAGCCATCAGGATCATCTAAGTTCCATTTTTTTTTTCATCGTAGAAAATAATCTGCAGCCATTTGTCGTCTCAAGTCATCACTTGTCTTGCAAACTGTAAACGCTGGGTTTTGTGTCTAGTCAGTAAAGAGGGTTTACACTATTTTATTGTGTATTGGAAATTCTCAGATCGATTAATTGTATTTCAGATTGTTTTCTTGCACACATTGAACCCAGTTGTTCATAAAATTTCTTTACTTGAATATTTTCCAGTTGATGCTAACTTTAAAACTCTCCTTTCATCTCTAGGTGACAAGGCTATTTTTGATAAACACACATAGGAGGAATTCTTTTAGAGAATAATTGCCAGACTAAACTCAATTATTGTAAATTGAATACAAGTTAAGAAATATTTTAAGGGTATTCATAACTTTGGTTGTCAAATATCAAGTTTTAATCTTCTTCAGAAGTGACATGGTCTCTATGTAAAGTACGGTACAATCATTTGTACAATTACTATGTAAAGTACGGTACGGAAAGAAATTTTAAAATAGGTCTGCCTCTAGCTGATTCTTTTCCGTACTCGTCTTTTAACCTTTAAAAAATGTTGATGACTATTTTAGATCTTCCTATATTTTTTTTTTGCAAAAGAACTGAGAACTCATTCCTGACAATGCAAAATATTGAACATCACCTTTTTATATTCAGTCAGTTTACTTACTTTTGGCTTTATTATAAAATTAACAAAACTCTTAATAGAAAACGTCAGAAAAATAACTATACACAAGAGTATTTAACGTGCAGATCAAAAATAATATTACGTAACATTTGTATAAAAAATAGGGATGTCCTTAAAGTTGTTACACAAGCGAAAATAGCGTTTTTTTGCATAATTATTATTTTTTTCGCAATAAAAAGCTCACAGATACATTTTGTTGACTTTTATATTAGTATTTCAACTTTGTGATCAACATTAAATTTCCATTTCAATTATCTCATTTCAAATTTATCAAAATGTTTACAATTGTGTGCTGTCCTTAAAAGATTTTACACGCACTGTATGTATATTTGGGGGGGCGATGTTACACGCGTTCGTAGCGTCCTTTAGTCTACACGTGCTTCCTGAGTAGTGCTAAACCAGTAACAGCTTTAGTCACTGCAGCCCAGTTGTGATTAAGCCTGTTGTCTATATATATAAAACAGTTCCGTAACTGACTCATTCACTGACTCACATACAACGCACAGACCAAACCGCTGGACCTAAAGGGCTGAAATTTTGCATGGCGATTCTTCTTATAATGTAGGGGTGCACTAAGCGAGATTTTTGAAAAAATCTTCTTAGATTTTTTAAAATTAAATTTTTAAGCTGTTTTTGTAACTTTTGTTAAGTTTGCATTTAAAATAATAATTTGAGGATTATAAAATTTATATCACGAGAAAGATCATAAAAATTCCTTCAAAATGAAATCTTTTTCGAATCTTTACCTCCCATTTCTGATTTTTGGTGAATTTTTAAAGATTAATTTTTTAGAATTTAATTTATTAAATGCTGATCACGTGATTTCTTTTTCTGGTACTTTAAATAAATTTATCGTCACGTGCATAAAAACTAAATAGACAAAAAAATATTTTTTTCTTGCTAATGCGGCAGACGATTGGACATTATTTTGTCGATAAAAATATCCCTTACGATTTTTTTATAAATATCTTTTTTTTTACATCAATTGTATACATTGATCGTCGTATTTATTATAGATATATATATATTTATATTTTTTGGCATTAATTTCATACATTGACCGTTGTATTTAATTTGAATGTACTCCGTAGCGAAGTGCGAGTTTTCAGCTAGTTAGTAATAACAGAAAAGGCCTTTGTCAACAAGGTTAGTTTTTATTGGGCTGCCAGAGGCCTTATGGCCGATGTGGTTGCTGCCCCGACGTAGGAAAAAAATGTATGTATATTTCTTTCTACAACTAGCTAATGAATCTGAGATTTACAAAATAAAAGATTTTGTTCAAGGAATGTCACTTAATATGAAATTTTGAACCGTTATAACATTTTCGTAGATGCTCAAATTTTTGTTTCTGTATGTGCGAGGCTGCTATTTTAGGCTGAGCATATATTTCGATTAATTACGTGGCTAAGGATATACAGGACGAAAAGAGTTAGATATCGATCTGCGATGGAGTCCGCAAATATGCTCAAACTTTGCCTGAGTTCTGCATAAGAAATAAGATACTGCAAGATTCAATAAAATATTTTAATTCATTTTTCAATTGTCGGTGTCACCAATCCAAAATTGATTGTACCGTACTTTACATAGAGACCATGTCACTTCTGAAGCAGATTAAAACTTGATATTTGACATCCAAAGTTATGAATGTCCTTAAAATATTTCTTAACTTGTATTCAATTTACAATAATTGAGTTTAGTCCGGTAATTATTCTCTAAAAGAATTCCTCCTATGTGTGTTTATCAAAAATTAAAATAGTTAATTGATTTTTAATTGGGTTAATATGAGTGATTACTTTCAGAAAAAAATAATCAACAATTTTTTCATTATATTAGAGTTCTTAAAAACTTATATTTTTATCATCATATGCCGTATTGTTTTATGTACAGTTATAAAAGAGATATGCTGGACGCATACGAGTCTCAACGTGCCCATTACACATTTTGCCTTTGACATATGCTTAATTCCTTTCGCATAATGTTGGAACTGGTAAAATAAATATAGCCGTACGTTACTTATCTAACATGCCATTTGCCGACACCCGCACGTAAACATCTTTTCATAACTCCCAGGTCCCTATTCCTTATTTTCTTATAATTGAAGGAATGAAAATAAAAATGTCAGACGTGGGTCTAGGAATTTTCTTGTTGTGTCGTACACGTGCACTACTTAAATATGGGATTGATTATCTTTCTTCTGTGGACCTCAGCTGGTGTGATAAATCCTGACTGATTTCATGTGGAACGAACAAAGATCTGCATCTAATACATATTACAGATGGATATTGTAATTGAGCATTAAACTAAATGTAAAATTTTGTTAGGTTTTATTGCTAAATTCAAAGGATTAAGAAAAGTGTCATCGTGAAGATGTTAGTTTATCTGCCCAAATAGCAGAAAGCCCAAGGTTAACTCGGGCTAACCAGTTAGGATTTGGAGATAAGAAGTTTGGCACTGTCGTTGTCATTTTTTTAAAGCCAAGAAGCCTTTCTTAAATAACAATAAACTTCATAGCTAAGTGTTAAGTTTTTTTTGTAACTATTGTACACTTTATGTACGTTTTACACTACTTTGAATACTCACTTTTTAAATCTCACCTCGAAACTTTTTTTCATAATAAACGCTCTAATTAAAAAACACTTATATTATTTCTGGGGATTGATAGTTTTAATTTATAACAGTGTCAGTGAAATCCTTTCTTATTTCCAGTGTTACATTCGTTTTCGAGGCTTTATATTTTCTTTGAAGCATTCCTTCATAGGTGTATTCTATACCCAAGATGATGTTCGCGAAGAAAGAATCAAGTTTTTGTATCCCAGTATTTTTATCTTCAAAGCAAAAGAGATTGAAATCATAGTTCGAAGAAGACAAATATGAAATGCCATCAATGAGCAGTTTAGTAAAAGTCTATGTAGAATGACGAACTGGACTTTGAACTGTGAACTGTGAACTTTAATAATCTTATTTGCCAATACATTTTATGTCTGGCGCAAGAGGGTACCGCTATCATAAACATTATCATGACATGATCATATTCTGTTTTTGCAGCACTAAGACTCCCGCTTTGGATTCCGTCGGAGACTGACTGCGTTATTTTCCATTCAGTTTAAATAAACTGTAAATATTTGTTCTTTACGATGGTTGTTAACCCCTTAACGATCACATAATTTTCAAGAAAATGGTAATAAAAGTGCCTATATTTTCCGGAGGATTCCATTTATTTCTTGATCTGCCACATCTAGTTAAAAAAAACTATCCCCAATTACATTACAAATAGTCTGGGGCTGCCATCTGGTATGTACAATAAAATACAAATTTTTTCCAGGGTAAATGAAATGGATTGTTTTAATCTTTTCGGTGAGTTACTTTTAAACACTCCAGCCTGGAAATATCACGGGCACGAGAAACACAGGGTGAAACTTCAGCCCGTAATTTTGATGGGAACGAGGAGGAAGGGGTTCATTACTTTACGAATGAGACTGAATAACTCCTACCCCCACGTCCCACATGTATGAGTGTAATCAAGCCACAATAGGTGGATTCATGTAAAATAGGATTCGAACGAAAGTCTCATATTTTTTTTTTCATCAAATCAGTCACTGCTTAGATGAAATTTAACCAAAGAAGTTTAACTAAACCAAAGAAGGTTTAGGATTTAATTTTTTGTAGTTGACAATTGAAATCAAAGAAGCGGATATTCCGAACAACTCAATATCACAGTTATAAAGTACTAAAATATAATTCCCATAAGGAATTTCCGCTGTCATTTTGCGTGGATCTATAAATTGCATTGTCTTTTAAAGTATTCTATTTCACACAATGTGCAACAACTGAAGGACATAGACCAGCGGTTCAAAGCCTGTGGTACCACTACCCTTGGGGAAAGTGCTGGACTTTACGGGGGGTACCGGAAAATTTTTTAGTAATGGCAAAAAAACTAGTTTCTTGTAATAACTTTTGTTTAAGCATTCCTATTTTTGTCTGGAATTACCACAAAACTCCAGCTGAGGAGAACTGTCTGTAACTGAAGCAAAATAAATTTTTAACATCTGCTCAGAGATTCTCAGTAGATGGACGTCACTTCCCCCCCATTCCTCGGGCTAGCACACTAGTCACTGATAAACTGTGCAACGGTGAGCAAAAGCAACCACCTCGCTCATTACCGAGCAAAACGTTTATGAATGTTTTATTTTTCTAATGCAAAGGCACTTGTCGCTAGACATTCTCCTGATATTCACCGCAGTTTTGCTGGCCATTTCATTACGGGGCGACCATATAGGCGGACCAACGTTACCCACCTATGAAGGGACGACACAAACGGAGGTATTTTAATGACGCTTCACCGGGAGTCGATCCGAGCACCCAAGTTTATGACTGTAAGACGATTGCTAAAATCTATATGCCCTTTATTAAGTTTACTTATATCAGTAATTTATGAAAACAATTTAATTTATTAAACACACACACACACACACACACACACACATATATATATATATATATATATTTATATAAATATATATGTGTGTGTGTGTGTGTTTGTTTGTCTCTATTCCCATTGTTATACTATAGCTAAAGTTTTATCTGTCTTTTCAAAGGGTACGCCTGTTACATACACGTTTCCAGGGGTACGAGAAGTGTGAAAGGTTTAGAATTTCAAACTTCCTATCCGCAATATGGAGTGAAAATCAGTAGTGCTATTATGACGTTGTGGGCTTAATTACGACTGGTTTGGTTTGGAGCGCTACGTCAAATTTTTGATACACGAGGGTTAATTAAACCGGGACCTACTGCTTCAAACTGATTCTGAAAAGGCTACTAACGTCCATGAAATGAGTGGGACTCGAAACCACAGATTCAAAGTCATTAAGAGCTATTTTGATAGCAACGTAACTAAACCTAATGCATTGAGGAAAACCTTTAAATATTTGAAACTCTGCATCCTATCCAGATTGATTAAGTATAGGTACTGACTGCCAGCACCCTATCCATTCAGGCAAAGCCCTAAATCTTTCTCATTTCTAATCTAAAGGCCCACGGTAAAGGATGTTGACCTATCCTTTATAAATAGGGAGAATAGACTAACGATGATACGAATCAATCATACGTGGATTTCAGCCATTCACTATTTTGGGAATACATTGATACTGAATTCCTAAAAAGATTAATCGTTTGACACCTAGGCCCCCTCCACTTTCGCGTGTCGGCCCATGAAATACCTGAAGACCGGCGCTGCGTAACAATTCCCGCAAACTCAGCCGAGGGTCGATTTTCCCTGTTCGGTATATGTTTCATATAGTCCTGGGAGCTGGATGGACAGTACAGATCTGCCGACCAATTTGGGCTACCCTGGACCCCTCCTAAAAAGGTTAGATATGCGACGGGATCTCATATTGAAAAGAACGGAATTTTTAAATTTGGAAATCGAGATATTACACTCTGTCACAAAAAAATATATGCACCCAGAAGGAAACGAGCTACAATCACGAAACTTAACATGTATATAGTGCATGAGGAGATAAGCAAACCATTACAAATTCAGAAGGACAGACAGTTTTATTAAGAAGATATGGCATGAAAAAGGTTAGAAATCAGTAAGTAGTAAATCCACCCCTTGCAGCTATACAAGCCGAAACACAGCGTGGCGTCGAATCAATGAGGTCACCTATGACCTCCTGCGGAAGATCATGCCATAATCTTTGCTACTGGGCAGTTAATTCACCAGTATTCCGGGACGGCTGCAGTTGCCTTCCAAGCACGTCCCAGACGTGCTCTATTGGAGGGAGGTCTGGTGACCTGGCAGGCCATGGGAGTACGTCATATCCTTGAAGACATTGTCAGGAGAGTCGCACTGTATGTGGACGAGCTTTGTCTTGCTGATAAATAGCACCTGGGCGACTTGATAGCATAGGCAGTACAGCTGGCATTAAAATCTCGTCCACGTAACTGCGTGCCGTCAAAGTGCGTTGAAGGTCGACTAGAGGGGATCGTGTGCCCCAACAAATCGCTCCCCACACTGTCACACTTTGTGTAATCGCCATATGCCTGTCGACAATAAATGCCGAATCGTACCGGTGGCCTGGCCGCCTCCACACGCGTGTGCGTTGGTCATCAGCATTGACACAGAATAGGGATTTATCGCTGAAGATCCTACGCCTCCAGTCGGTCACACTCCAGCTTGCCCGAGGTCGGCAAAAATCCAATCGACACTGCCTATGATGTGGGGTCAGTGGTAGGCGTCTTAATGGACGTCGGCTCCTTATACCTGCGCCGGTCAGGCATCTTCGAATGGTTTCCCTTTATACCACCGGATGTCTGGAAGGTGGTAAATGGTGTCGAACCGATTCTAGCGACGTTGTAGGTGCGGACGTGGCCGGTCTTATGATTGCGGGATCCTGGCGCGCATTTGCTTTCCTGGGACGCTCTGACCCTTCACGACAGTACACTATCCCTTCCGTGATCCATTGTTGCCAACACCGTGCAACTACAATATCGCTCCGACCGAGGTGGCGACCGATACATATGTTCGACCAACCTGCTTCTCTGAGGCCTACTATACGCCCCCTCTCAAAGTCCGACAATTGTTCGTACTGTCGCTGGTTACGTCTCAGAGGCATCTCTAGTCACAATACCGTCCATCCAAGTCGACAGATTTGTTTGAATAACCCTATGGCATGAGCAATCATGCTTTTAAACTCTCCCAGATGCGCATCTCATATGCGAATAGCGCACTTACCCTTGTCTTATTGGCGTCGAAATTTTAATCATTTGCATATCTCTTACCAGACCACTTTCTTGCCAAGTTTCGTGATAGTAGCTCGATTTCTTCTGGGTGCATGTTTTTTTTTGTGTATTTTATTTTACTTTAAATTTTGGCAATGCAGTGAAACTTCTCTAGTCGGCCACCCCACAAAACGACCACTTTTTTTCTGAACCAGTACACTCCGCCAATGAGAAGTTTATTATAATTTCAACTAGACTAAAACTGTTTTTATTGAACGTTTAGATAGTATAGTTAGACAGGAAAGAAGAAACAACTTCAAAGACCATTTCTGTTTGAAATAGTTATGTAGTTTAAAATTCATATAGTAAAATGCATAAAAGGAGATAATTTTAAGTTAACAAGCGTTATTCTATTTTTCAAATTTTAGTCTTCTATCATTTAAGGTTACTGGTAAATTACTGTATAGAAAAGATAGGGTAAAATATAAGGTATGCACTTTGATTTTTTAAAGTTTTAGCTTTTATATATTTCCTTAAAATACATAAACAGAGGGGAATTTATTTATGTAAGAAACCTTGCTGTAGTTAAAATTGAGATAATTTTTATACACGCCTCAAATAAAAAAGACAAATCCTCCTTCATCATAGCACTCACAAATATTTTAAACCTCAGTAGTTCTACTCCCTCGCTTCTTCTCACTGATTTGGTATCTACCGATTAGAAAATATATATTAAGTATTTAATAAAAAGAGTACTAGCTTAAAAAAATCAATCAAAACTATTTTAAGAAAGGGCATTCTGGACAGGGGGTTTCCTTCCAGTATCTGGATAGTCATTTGGTAGGACGCTGGTTTCGAAATCTAGAGGTCGTGGGTTCGACCTTATCTCCTGGCATGATGCCTGTGCCTATTGTACATATGACAGGACAAAAACCCATACTTAATCAATTTGTATAGGGCGCTGAGTTTCAAATATTTTAAGATCTTCCTCAATGCATTAGGTTTTAGTTGGGTGGCTATCAAAATGGTTCTTAATGCCTTTAAACTGAATGACAGTTTGAAGACCCAAAACTGACACAGGTTTATTCAATTCCTACTATTAGTTCACACTCTCCCTATATATATATATATCTTGTTCAAATTTTCAATCGTTAATAAAATGCTTTTTATTCATCCAGTCAAGTTCAAATACATTTTTTTAAACTTGTAGTGGATGACACTTGATGTTAATACAGTTTTTTCAAATATTAATTCATTAATTAAATTTAATTAATCGATTTTAGTTTTAGACCTAGAGCGTCTCTTGCTCTTGAATAGTTATTTCCCTCTTCTTACTGTGTAAACGGTAGCACTGCGGTAGCGCGGGCTTCTCCCGTCCTGTAGGTTGCGGGATCGAATCCCCAACCTGACAAATTTTTTCTCTCTCTTCCCCCCCCCCTCCTAATCTCGCACTGTAGGCAAGGTTCTGGCAGGCAATCCTTTTTTTCAATTCCTACAATTAGTTCACACTCAAATTTTTCTTTGTTGACCTAAGTAGGAATTGACTTTAATTTTTTTTATATTACTTGTTTTTCTTTAAATTCATAACATACTTGAAAGAACAGACTGAATTTATTTCGAGGAATTCAGATTTACACCACTGTTCTTGGAATGTAAAATCATGTCGAGAAACTTTCATATCCAACAGATGTTAGCAATATCTGAGCTACGTTCCCATATTACTGAAATTTGGAACATTTTACTACACATCGCTTCAATTGATTTCGAATAAAACAATAATGGACTTACCGGAAACTAATGGATGTTTATGATTTCACTAGAATACATAATTTTTTTTTATACTGAATACTTAAATAGTACTTTTTTCTCCTTTTATTGTGTATCCTTCGTAATAGAATTGGAACTAATGCTTAGCTAAGTTTTTATATGCAGTTCCGAAAAATTTGAAAAATGAATTCTATTTTGCATTTTCATTAGTATAAAGTACATTAATTAGAAGTGGAACCAGGACACATAGGTATTTTGCAATGGTTTTTTCATCATATTTGTTTTTTAAAGTTCGTTATCTACATTTGAACACTTTCAAAATTTCTATTAAAAGCGTAAAACTAAAATTTTCAAGCATATTTAGTTTGTGGTATATTTGCTGAAAGAATAGCTCTATTTCCTCTTGTGTAATAAAGGGTTTTCAAACTAATTTACCTTAAGATAAAAGCAAAAGTTATCAATAATGTTTTTAAAAACTTTAATATCAATCAGCTAATTATTTCCCAAATTAGATGTGAAGGCTATTGTTATTTACGAAAGCCTTCTTAGCTTTAAAAAATAAGTGAATGAACGAGTGAGTCATTCATTATGTGAACGATTTAAGGGGACAGTGAACTTTCAAAATTGTGAAATTTGTCCAAAAATTCGATTTTTTTTATTTTATTGAATTGTGAAACTACGGACGAGTAGGAATGTATTGCAAAAAGAATTTTTAATTTCTGTGATAACTTTCCTAGTTATAGGCATTTGTATTTAATTTAGATATTATGTGGTTACAAATAGCAATAACTTTAAATG
Source organism: Dolomedes plantarius (assembly GCA_907164885.2). Lineage (NCBI taxonomy): Eukaryota > Metazoa > Arthropoda > Arachnida > Araneae > Dolomedidae > Dolomedes > Dolomedes plantarius. The sequence goes on from OU015494.1 coordinate 195,689,797, forward strand.
TGTTTTTCTCAAAATAAAAATGTTCATGTCATAAGAATTTTCAAACTGCTCCGGGCGCATTTCTAATTATAGTATTGCTTTGAAATTTAAGTTTTATATACTGAACTGTATATCAAATAAATCTTATTGAAAATAATTATGCTTCGTAGCTCAGAATTTCTAAATTATGTACTTGAAAAAATGATTTATAGGTATTTTGCGTAATAAAAAGGGTGTTTTCACTATTATTCTTTTTTTTCTCTTTATATTTTTAATGAATGCTTAAAATAAGCAATAAGTTTCATTATTAGTTCTATAAGGTAACCTGCAAATAAAAATTACCATATTATATGCAAAAGAAATGCGCATGGAACGTTTTTAATTAGGCCAATTTTTGATATAATTAATAATTCATTATTCATAAATTATCAATATTTCATCGTTAAATTTTAACCACTTTTACATATCTATGGTACTAATCACATATTCCAATTTCAAGCAAATCCAAATTCCAATTTCAAAACAAAAAAAAGTTAGGTTTGAAGGTCCACTGTCCCCTTAATCGGACCAGGATCTAAGTATCCTAGACAGATACACTCCTCCTATATTCAATTATCAGGGGTTGAGCCCTCATCTGGCAGCAGCGGAGGAGTCACTTAGACAAGAGTTCAAATTCGAATCAATTTATTAGCTACGCCGAGTTTGGTCCGAGGCCTTGTAGTCCATCATTTTTAAATAGCATGAGATATGACAGGTGTCGGATCAAAACGGACAATCTCCATTAGATCTTTTCGGTAACGGACAAAGATATCGTATGTATTTTTGAAAACATAGAATTAAAATTACATTTAGAAAAGTCCCCATCTTATTTTTTTTTTGTTAGTAGACAAATTTCTCAAAAATTCGTTTCTATTCATTGAAATACTATAGGAAAGTATCCTTAGCAATTTAAAAAAAAAATAAAAATGGAGATTGCTAGTTTTAATCCTACACCAATCTATATATATATAAAACAGTTCCGTAACTGACTCACTGACTGACATACAACGCACAGACCAAACCGCTGGACCTAAAGGGCTGAAATTTTGCATGGCGATTCTTCTAATAGTGTAGGGGTGCACTAAGAAAGATTTTTCAAAAATTCTTCTTAGATTTTTTTAAATTAAATTTTTAAGCTGTTTTTTAAACTTTTTTTACGTTTGGATTTAAAATAATACATTGAGGGTTATAAAATTTATATCACGAAAAAGATCATAAAAATTCCTTCAAAATGAAATTTTTTTCGAATTTTTACCTCCATTTCCTGATTTTTGGTGAATTTTTAAAGATTCATTTTTAGAATTTAATTTATTAAATGCTGATCACGTGATTTCTTTTTCTGGTACTTTCAATAAATTTATTGTCACGTGCGTAACAACTAAATAGACAAAAAAAATATTTTTTTCTCTTTCTAATGCAGCAGACGATTGGATATTATCCAAAACAAATGCATATCCCTTACGATTTTTTTATAAATATATTTATAGATATATATTTTACATCAATTGTATACATTGATCAGCGCATTTATTATAAATATATATATTTATTTTTTGGCATAAATTGCATACGTTGACCGTTGTATTTAATTTGAATGTACTCCGTAGCGAAGCGCGGGTTTTCAGCTAGTATATATATAAAACAGTTCCGTAACTGACTCACTGACTGACATACAACGCACAGACCAAACCGCTGGACCGAAAGGGCTGAAATTTTGCACGGCGATTCTTCTAATAGTGTAGGGGTGCACTAAGAGAGAATTTTGAAAAATTCTTAGATTTTTTTAAATAAAATTTTTAAGCTGTTTTAGTAACTTTTTTTAAGTTTGCATTTAAAATAATAATTTGAGGGTTATAAAATTTATATCACGAGAAAGATCATAAAAATTCCTTTAAAATGAAATCTTTTTCAAACCTTTACCTCCATTTTCTGGTTTTTAGTGAATTTTTAAAGATTAATTTTTAGAATTTAATTTATTAAATGCTGATCACGTGATTTCATTTTCTGGTACCTTAAATAAATTTATCGTCATGTGCATAACAACTAAATAGACAAAAAAAATATTTTTTTTTTCTTGCTAATGCGGCAGACGATTGGACATCATTTTGTCTATAAAAATATCCCTTGCGATTTCTTTTATAAATATATATTTTTTTTCTACATCAATTGTATACATTGATAGTCATATTTATTATATATATATATATATATATATATATATATATATATATATATATATATATATTTATTTATTTATTTATTTATTTATTTTGGCATTAATTGCATACATTGACCGTTGTATTTAATTTGAATGTACTCCGTAGCGAAGTGCGGGTTTTCAGCTAGTCTTATATAAGTGTTCCTTCATTTTTAATACCACTATAGCTTTAAATAAATCAGAAAATTTATTCTAAATTAACAAAATAAGTACCCGACTTAATTCTTAAAATTAATCTCCTAGATAACTAGTGCCAATTTTCAATGTCCAACCACTTATATTTTGAGAGATTTCAGCTGAAGTTTACGTACGCTGGCATGATTTTTTATACAATTTTGAGACGCAATCCAATGTTGTATTTAGAGTTCAGGATGTGCGCCAGTACTCACAGAGCTTTAAAACTCAGCTTCCTTTTTTTTAAAGCTGGGAGTAATAACTGAAAATCTATGAAGATTATATTACTCCATCTCATTCAACATGCATAACACGTTAATTCTACGACAAGACCCAAATATTTGCTACACATATAATTTTTTTCTTCCATATGCCCGTTTAAAAGTGAACGATAATTTATTAACGGTCGATACCACTATTTTACCTGTTTCTGCTACAAAGATAAGACACTGTTGCGAACCAGAAATACAATAAATTTAAAATATAGAGCATCTACATGAGACTTGATAATCAAATACCCTGCGCACGAATTTGAACATGAATAACGATTAAGTGCTCTAGAAAACATTCTAAAAGTTTTGGCAGAAAAAACTAATTTTGTTTTTTACGGGGGGGGGATGTAAATTGTTGTACATATTGCTCCCCCTTTTTTTATCAGAAACGTTCTATCGTGCAAATTTTCTATTTTGTGTATTAATACATTTCGGGTAGAAGGAATTTTTTAATGGAGTTTTAAAACGAATTTTAAGCGCAATTGATGCTTGAAGGGGTTATTGTCAATTGACAAAAATCTTTTAAGTAACAATATACTTGTAGCGATCGCAAGTCTGCAGCCGAATCCCACTGCAGACGACACTGCAGATTTAAAAGTATTTTGTATTTCACGTTCTGAAGAAGATGCCTGGCAACTACGATGACCCGTTACGGAGAGTAGCATAAAAAGGAATTTTTAGGTATTTGTTTGTTGAGTTTTTCGACTTGTAATATTTGGTATCCACTTTATTGCTTAATTTGTACGAGTCGTATTTTCAATGTTAAATTTATGCAAGAAATATTTTACATACTCAATAAGATTTAGAAAAATGGATTTCACAAACTTCTATTTTTATCAAGCTTATACTTCATTTCAGCACAAGAATTTTTTTTATTTTTTATTTAAATATTTTCAATAAATATGACCTTTTTTTGTCTCCAGCCACAATAAAACCAGAGTACGAATTATCACTATTTTATATTGAAATTCATCATATAAATTTGGTAGCTTCTATCAGTTTAGGAATTGTAATTTTTTATGCCCGAATTTCTACTTTTTCATTTCTAAGGCCTGCTTTTTTGCCCTCTTTCATAAAATTTAACTAATAAGAGTTCATGAAAAAATTACTGTTAATTCCCACTAGTATTAATCATGTAAAATAATACTGTATGCTTTGTTTTAGTACATGATATTAGTTGTTTCTTTAACCATCTTTTGATTGATTGATTGATTGAAAACTAAAACTTTTCAGTAAGTATTGAAAGAACAGCTTGTATTGTCCAAGCAGAGAGTGTGCCACTGCTTAGAATTCAAGATATGTCGTTTAAAATTAATGGTCACTTTTCTCGGAAATTGGATCAGTTTGCCTTAGTACTAAGAGGTGAAAAACTATGTCTAAGAGTTGGCAGTAAAATACCCTGTAAATTTTCGATAAGGTTCTTGTTTAGTGCCATTCAGATGTCCAGGATAAATAAGGGCCAAATTAAATAATGAAGAATTAATAGGTTTATAGGAGAAAATTGTGTCTTGCGAAGATGATCACTTATATTAAAGAACATTGTTAGTCTTGACACAATCCTCCCAGTACAACAAAAATCCAATCATCTACTTATGCGGTTTGTTGCCTCATTGAATCTACAAATGTATCTTACAGTTGGAAACAAACGCTCAGTTAGATGAATTTAGTTTAGCTAATACAACAAATTAATTCATCGTTTCTTAGAACAAGTGATAGTTAAACTGTTTGAACAATAGGATTTATGCTTAGAGCATCCTCTAACAGCAAATTTTTCTGGTTGTGGTAAGGATACAGATAGTAGATAGAAAAAATATAGTCCTTGAGGAACATACTACAGATGAATAACTTTCGCCGCTTTAGGATTATCACAGAAAATTTAAAACAAAGAGCTGAGACATCTTAAAAAATAACCAGTAAAACCTATCTCATAAAGATTCCTTTAGAAGATACAAATTTTTTCTCGTTGACAAAAGTGATGAAAACGTTTTCCCATATTATACTTCATATAGTCAGATAGCTTTTTCCTTCATCGTCTTTAAATGCTAATAAGGAATAACCTTACATAGTAGCTTTAATAATTAGTGCTAAAGGTTTTGAAAAATTTATATAATCAAATCATTAAACCTCTAGCCGTCATAACAATAAAAAACTTACGTAATGATATAGAGATGTTTATCCCGAAATTTTTGATAACAACTTTTTTAAAAGTCTATCATTATTTCTTGCATAAAACTTGTGGAAAACGCATTAGAGGTACACACAACACCTTACTATTCGCAATATAAAATAAGAATTTGCAACTAATTAGTTCAAAAGTAGTCAAAATTCTCATTTTGTATTGTGAATTTCAAGAACCTGTGTTTTCCTGTCAGCATTTTATTATCTTTTATCTAAATGTGTAACAATATATATTCTTTTATGGAGCATACTTATTAATATTTTATTAAAGAGTATTGCGTTCTGCAACTGATTTTGTTATAATTTCCTTTAAGACAATTTTGTTTAGGTGGTCACAACAGAAGCTGAAACTAATCGATACGAATATCGCAAGAACTTAATAGTAAAATATACAAGATTTATAAGGAACAATAGTATTTTTTTGTTTCAATAGACATATCTTTATCTCACCTTGGATGCCTGATATCTGGTAGCGTTCGATTCAAAGAAATGAAATCGCTCACTAGCGCATTGAATCCATTTTCTTTATACAGTTCTTCCTTCGTCTTTTCTAATCCAGGAGGTAATACAAAAGCAGCACCTTGTTCTCCTGGCCCATGGGGAATGGCAACACTAGTGGGCTCATACCAAGATTTTTTTAAGGGTTCCTGAAATACCAAGCAAACACGTTACTACAATTGTTATTCAAAATCAAAATGTCAGTAATACACACACACACACACATATATATATATATATATATATATATATATATATAAATACATACATACATACATATATATATATATATATATATATATATATATATATATATATATATATATATATATATATATATATATATATATATATATATATATAAATACATACATATATATATATATATATATATATATATATATATATATATTTATATATATATATATATATATATATATATATATATATATATATATATATATATATACATACATATATATATACATACATACATATATATATATAGGAAAAGCAAAGGGTATTACACAAACATTTATTTATCGATATACATACACATACTACTCATATACTATATACTATATTTTTATGTAATATTCCTTGACACTGTCAATCAAAATTATTTAAGTACGATTTTTTAAAACAATTCTTGTTTTTTACTGATTTAATCTCATTATTAAAACGTTTTTTAAATGTTATTCTGTATTACATTGTCCTATTGATTTAACGATTTTAAAAATTTATAACAATTAATTTATTGAAATTTAAAGTCGTATGTAAACTGCATGCATTTTAAGCATTCTGCTTATATACCAAACTCATTTGATTTTTATATAATATTAAAAGCCATTTTTATTACATAAGATAGAATAAAAATAATATGCAGCTGCAGTCTAGTTTTGTAAAATAAATTTAAAAAAACTTATAGTTGGGGTTTCATATGAATGAAAATAAACAGGATTTCCATGTTTAGCAATTATTCTTATAATCCTTTGTCTCTTATGCTATTGTAATGATGTTAAATGAAATGAAATGTGTATTTTTTTAGGGTTTTCGCTCAGATACGGAATGAACCAGATGCACGTCAATGGAACAAATAAAAACCATTAAACTCATTGAAGTGAAATTCTGTTTAACGAATATAGAAGTAAATAACACTACCGACACGTGTTACGAAAGATTTTGCTACTACATATCATTCTTTACACCAACAATAAAAATGCATTTTCATTACGAAGCGAATAACCAGAGCGCAGCTGTGCTCCACAGAAATCGATCGAAAGCAGCACTTTTATTTTTCTAGTTTTCTACTTCGGATTTCGAAATAGCAATTGTTTGTGCGCTTGTGAATATATATATACGGATTGTGCATCCCTAATCCTAATCCTTGCGACCGAGCATATTTTCGATTTTTTCGGATTTCGGAATATGAAATGATATGGTTATAAAGAACTGAAAAACATTTACCTGTACAAGAGATCATTTTTACTTGTACATCTAATTTGGAATGCAAAAGGGAGAAACAATAGGACTTTATTTAGCATCTTCCAAATAAAGTTGATGAGCAACATTTTAAAAATTATGTTAGGGGTATCGTTACAATTTACCGATATCCCTAGCATATATTCCCTATTACTCTGAGAATAAACACTTTGAAAGGTTTAATGACCTTTCATTAATTTCCGCTTGACAAATTCAGCAGCAATTTCTATTAGTTTCTTCATCGATTTCCTCAGATTGTAGTTGGAAGTGATTCGAACGCAAAATTCAGTTGAAAAACTTCCACTTTTTGTCAGCGATGCACTATATTCAATATATTTACTTCCTATTCAGGCAATAATGTTCAATACTCGCTTTTCATACATTTACTGCTACACCTAAAGGTCTTTTCATAAGTCTTTTTGTTATATATTTCTGTTCAACAGATTTTGTAAAACAATGCTAGGACGGAAGGTCAACCTATGATGCTCTATTGCTTATATACTGAATCTTGAATTATAGCAATTAGATTACTCTGCTGTCTTAACCGGTAAAGGAATTTAATGGGAGCTTTGAGGCAACAGTCACAGATTTTTGAATATCCTGAAGTTATTGCTGGCTGAATCAATTAATCCATTAAGAGTGTAAAACTAGTGACTGGGAAGGCAAGTGCCACGGATAAGAAATAATTTTTAAAATAACTGATGTTTTAGCAATTCTTTTTCAATGGAAGAAACAACGTGGAGTGATAGACTTCGAATTAAACGTCATGATGTTGGTAGTGAGTAGAATTATATTTTGTGATCCACGGATGTAATGCTATAGTTTTGTTCTCCATCACGACTTGAAAGCTGGGCATTCAAGTCGTGAAATAATAAACTCAAATTTAATGCTTGTCGTCATGCCTGCTTATCTCTGAATCCAATACCATTTGTCCGTCTATATGGACGTTACGTTAAGGCAGATGGAAATTCCTTGCAATATAATTTGTGTACGCCAATTATTTGTATATTCTTTATATGTATGTCCGTGCATGTGTTTAGTTGGGGATCAAAGTATTTCGGTATATACATTGCACTATACGAAATTGCACATACATTGCACATACCACGAAATGGATGTAAAGTATATTAATGATGTTTATTCGGTTTTAATATTTGTTTGTTCGTTAAAATCAGTTCCGAATAAATTATATTGATGCTAAAAACAATACTATATAATCAATACTCACTAATCGTATTAATTGGTGCTTACTAAGTACCTTTAAGAATGAGTACGTTGCAGATAAAAGATTTTAAATCCACAATAATCAAGCTAATACTTATTTTGTATTTACGTTTATCAATTAAATTTCTCAATTTTTTCAAAGTATCTGCATTATATCGGCTATTTCGTGTTCCGAATATAATATCACACTTCTTAACCTTTCATCTGGCATTGTACTTTAATGATTGTTTTTGGAGACTCTCGCCAGGAAAGAGTAAAATATTTCTCCTCACAATTCCGATGTGCGAACAGTCAAAAGAATTTTTAAATGATTTCTTCATAGAGATAAGTTGATGATATTACCCTTAGAAGAGGAATATACTTGAGTACCCATATGGTTTTTTTTCAGTCTTCCCATAAAAAATATAGATAGTAAGTTCCAGTTTGATATATATTGAATAAGGCATTGAACTCTCCTGCAGCGGTGAATATTTGTCCCCATAAAGCTGGAAAACATGAATAATAACAACTATAATAATAATAAAATGAAGTATATCTTTTAAAAGGGTGTATTCAGACTGAATTATAATGAGAGATTAAAAGTATTGTGATTCGGAAAATAAAAATTTTTAATATATTTTTTTTAAAGTGAAATATTAATTTTTTCACGAGTAATGTTGATACATTCGTGGGTGACTGTGATGCACTGAGATCAGTGCATCGTAATTTTTCCTAATAGCCTTTTTTATGACAAGTCAATCTCATAAACAAATAATTCTTTGAATCTTTCTATTTTATTCTTATATGCTTACTTTCTACGAAAAAGTTCTGAGGTCATAATATCCCAAAAGAATAAAAAGAGAAATTTTCTCGTGATGAAAAAAGAAGAGGATTTCAGAAATATTTTTTCAGAAAGTAAGGTTTAAAATGCTGTAGTTTTGGGTTCATTTTCTAGGCTAAAAATAATAACTACATAATTTTTTACTGTAATTTTCTGACAACTTTAATTAAACGATATCCATATAAGAGTATATCCTGATTTGATTGCAAAGATTTGCTGATATCAATTACAAGGAAGTTCAAAGTTGGTTTTCCACGTCTGAACACGGCCAAGTCCAAACGATTTTTAGTATGAGTGAGTTTAAACCCACTCGGTCCCAAAACTTATGGTAAAACAGTTTAGGTTCTAAAGAATAAAGCAATATTTTAAAGTGACTTTAAAATGCAAACAAGTATAAGTCAGTACTGAATATTTGGATTACTTTTTTTCCTAAAACTATACTTATGCATAAATTTTAGAGTCCAATCTATAAGGCAAATTAATGGGTCCGGGTTGGTTTCAGCCCATCATCCCTCTGGTAGCATTCACTGTTCGTAAAACTGTATTTCCTATATGAGGCGTTGAAAGGCAAAGTGCTGTAAGTCACATTTTCAACTTTTTTCATTTGGGGGGCAAATATGTAATCTCCATGTTCAATTTATAGTGGAATTGTAAATAGTTATTATTTGCAATATTGTAATAATTGTTATGAATTATAATTTGCTCAATTTATGGTGGATATTTTTGTATTCTTGGCAGTTAAACTCTTTTGACTTAAACCACTTGACTTACTGACTTACACCACTTTGCCTTTCACCGCCTCATATAATGATGTTGTTATTGTTGTTCCTAACGTCCCTTGGCCGGAATTCCTTCAAAACCATATAGACTAGCGGGCTGAGGGGTGCGGGTCTGATTTATAACGACACCACAAAGGTCGGAGTCCGATTTAGCCAGCTGTCACCTCAATTTTGATCGAGCACCCCAGTGGCGGCATCTAGAGTGATCGTACCCTCTCCCACCCTCTCTGACCTCATAGAGGGACTTTTCGGTCTACGGATTTAGCATGTCCATATACGGCCTAGACACGGAGGTATTTAACGGCGCTTGTCGGCATTCGATCCGAGCACCCTCAGCACCGAAAGCCGGCACGCTAACGCTAGGCTACCTCGAACCCTCTTTATGTAATGATAATTAGTTCCATTTCTAGCTACATGCTGTAGACCGCTGCATTCGAAGAATCAACAGAGCAGGTGCTGCCAACGGCATCCAGCAGCTTCCAGAATGTTAGCAACGGGTGCTAAGCAATGCTATTTACTACTTTGAAGGGCTATAAAAGTTTCATCCCTGTATCTCTTCTGTATACTTTGTACATACCTAGTTGTCACTAATAAAGTTCTATCTTATGTATTTCCCAATTTAATGAGATTTTTCTATTTTATATGAACACATTAGATATCAGTTATAACACAGTTTAATACAGTTATAACTACTTTTGAATGTTTATTTGATAGTAGTTCACTTCGATCATCTGATGTCCTATAGTTTGCGATTTCCTTTTAAAGGATATTCTAACATCGTTAGTCCTCTAGAGCTAATTTACCCGTGATAAGCACATGAAAAAAAAAAACAAATAATTGTTGTGTAAAAACTGTGTGTTCCAACATAATTCATGATTAAACTTAAAGTGACGAGAAAAAGAGATATTATCGTGTGCGTATAACCCTGAGCGCGTACAGCATACCCGCAGCATTAGCGCCCTTTACACGTACGATCTTTCACGAGTGCTTGGAGCGTACGGGATTGCGTGCGGAAAAACTTGCAGTTCACTCCAAGGCAGCTTTCCGACTTCCTCTCCGACACCTTCACACGTGCACTCAATCACGCGGGATGGTGGTTTCACGCGGGAAAGAGCGTACGTGTAAAGGGTGCTAATGTCATATGTTTCTTGTCGACAAAATATTCTATATATGGCCAATTTTGCTAAGATAAGCAATAGTTACTTTTCCAAATCTAATCAAAAAAAACTAATTATAGCCCTCGTCAGGCCAACCCAAAATTTTATATTTGTATTTTAGTTACATACACACGAACAAAACGTAGGGAGCGGCTGAATGGGATTAAATCTTACTATTTTCTCTTAAAGAACAACCAGAATTTATGCGTAATCCTTTATTTTTATCTAAATAACGTTGATTGATCATCTTTTAAATGTAGAAAAAATTTATAACACCGAACGGTTGCGGAAATCAATCTTTTATGTTCCGGCAGTCTCAGAGCACCCCCCCCCCCTTCCAGCTTCGAAAATTAAATTACAGCTTAGCCGTCTCAGGTTTAGTTGCATGGTTTGGCGTTTAGAGCTTTATGGTGCTCTTTTGATTCATTATCACATCTCCAGAATTAACCTGAAGCATAAGCTTACATGACATAAGCTTACATGAATTGTGTTTTAGAATCAGACAGTTTAAAAACATGCTCTAAAATATATAAAAACCGGGTGATCTACACTGAGATCTTTCATGTATTTTTCCCAACCTACGAATAACATGAGAGATGGTTTTTTTTTTTATTTGGGGCTTTTCCTAGATAAATTTGCTTAGAGCTACATATCTTAAAATGTCAGTAGCACATCTTGACTAAATAAAAACTTTTCAAGCCACAATGAAGAAAAAAAAAAAGATGAGGAAATTTTTATTTACCAATCCTTAATCTTCAGAAACTTTATACGCTAGTGCAGAATTTTTGAATAGCAGCTATAATTTTTTAATATAGCTACTTTGAAGATGGAGTGCACATACTCCTAAAAAAAAGATAAACTTTCCATTTTAAAACATATGACGAAAACAATAACAACTGAGGCAAATTATTGTCTAAGGGAACAAGGGACCTTCAAAGTCGAATTTTTTTAATTTTCAATTTTTAAGTCTATATACAAAATGAGAATAATTAATTATCTTTCTTACTACATTGAAAACTCCTAGAATTCAAAATAAGGAATTTTTCGCAGAACAATTACTGATTTTCAAATTTTTTTCAAGAATCCAAATGTTTTTCAAAATGCTCTATGCGCATTCTAGATTAATTAAAGTCTTTAATTTTTTTATTATAAGTTTACCATGTGTATATAAATATAAATGGGCATTTAATTTATTTTTGTAGGAATCTAAAGTCTTAAATAATTTGTTTCTATTATTTTCTATTCTTTTTTCTATTCTTTTCTTTATTTTTTATGTTATTACTTTATTTTATGGTCTATAAATTTGAAAAATATTTGTGATTTCAAAGGATAATGCACAATTTTGTGCCAAACACTTCAATTAACAATTCAAAGAAATATGGAAGATATCAGGAGAAAATGAATAAGCATGGAGCCTTTTGAAAAATTCTAGCATTTTTGAAGAATTTTTTGATAAACAGGTATAATACCTCAACAAAATACTTATTTGGGAATTCTAAGTATCTTCAATGCAATAGAAAGGAATATTAATTATACTCATGTGGTATATAGAGTAAAATATTGAAAATTAAAGAAGAACGAGATTGAAGGTCCCTTGTTCCCTTAAGTGGTTGATGTGCACGCTTACAGCCTCCAAAACTTTCAATAAGAAATAATTTTTTATAACAAATTCATAGGTAAAATAGAATCAGTAGATATTTTTACAATCCCATTTTCTGTCTGTGGTGACATACTGGTACGATTTCCGTATGACCAGACGTCCTCTGTTTAGATTTACGAGTAACTATACAGATAAATTATTCATGTAATAAAATTTCTCGAAATACAGATAAATGAGAAACAAATGCTTTCATATAATAATTATATTTATGATTCTAAAAATTTGTTCATTTATGTAAGTAGAACCATTAATAAAATATTTTGACAGTGATTAAACTGATTTTTCAATATATATAATTTCTTTAATTGTAAGTCTTCAGGAGTTGATCATCATTACGGAAAAATCCAGGACAAGTGTACGGTACGTCTTACACGAAGGCTCCCTTTTAAACGGGATTTTCATTTACTTCTATGAAAAATTTTTGTGTAGGCAACCCATGCTGTTTAGGTTTTTAAAGATAACGCCAGGGTTAAATCTAAGCTTCACTTATTAATGACCGGCACAGGTTTATTTACACTAAAAATTTTATTTCTAAGACAGCACGTGTTAAAACATAAATTACAATCCCATTGCAACTCATACGGTTCTTGACATTTTCTTAAATAAATAAATCCATATTCTTATGTTTACAAGTTCCAAATACATTCCTAGGGTCTCTTACCTGTCTTAGTACACGGCACTATTGAGTAAGTGATTAAAAAATAGAGGTACTCACGATCCTAATTATGTATTGTTGTACTCTATTAGCTACACTGCTGAATTTGCATTTTTACTCTCTTTATGCTGAACTAAACATAAAAACTCTAAGGCTAAGAACTCAAAAGCTAATCATTAAGGATTATGGTACTAGAGAAATAGGGCTAGGGCAGAGCAAGTCGATGTCGCTGTCGAAGCCGGTAGAACAAATTCGCTTCTCGTTTTGTCTATTTCAACTAGCCAAGAAATGTTCTTATTTGAAAGTATTATCTCTGGTTTTATTAAAATTCTCTCTATTCTAAAAAAAAGTAACTCCCGCTGCCGCAGTCAAAAGCTTGAAACGCTGTCTCCTCCGAAACCGCTGGGGGTATGGAGTCGAGAGAGATACCAATGGATGCAGAAAAAGGGGGGGACCAAAGTAAGACATGTCTCATCTTCGTCAGACTTTAATTTGATTTTTTTATTTTATGTTTTGTGGGAAAATATTGACTTTTTCATCTTCATATTACGATAACCCGCCGAAAAATGATCGTAGAATTTTGATCTTTTACAATCTGAGACTACCGACATTTATCTTTCAAACTGCACCTCATTCGTTTAAAAATATTTTAAAACAGACTAATATTTTCATCAAAAAATAAAACACAGTTTTTCAAGAAATATCGTCCGATATGTGGATGCAATATCAATGCTCCTCGAGTTTTTATCTTACAAAGAATATATTTTCATCATCTGGAAGCTGAAAGCTTTCTTATTCATATAAACCTAATTTCAAGTCACTATCTTAAAATTTCAATTTTTAATTGAATTTTAAAGCTGATAATTCAACAGTGATGAAAAAGCCCTTCGCATAAGGGTGACAACAGTAAATGAATGGAAGCTGTTACATTGTCCAAGAATCACCCCTATGTATCTCCCTATTAGCCCTAACAGAGGAAATATGTAAAAATAATTTAAAACGATCTTTGTTGCCATTTTCATTTTAGAAGTTCATTTGTTCAGTTTCTTTTTTTTTCAAAAGGGAAATGTACTATTATCAAAATAAATACTTCATGCGCGAGCGTTATTTTTATACTGAATTCTTGAAAAAATTTTGACTCTATAGAGAAGTAGAGAGTGGCAACAAAGGTTAAACTCTCAAACATTATTTTGCTGTTCTTGAAAGTTACCTGACTTCAAGAAACGTTTGAAATTTATATTTTATTTATAATACCTATTTTTATATTATTGAATTTATTTATTCATTTATATATTACTAATTGATTAATTTACTACAGCTTACTTTACTACAGCTTAACAAAGGTTATGTTGCAAAAAAAAAATATTGAAACTTATTATTAAAAAAAATTATTTAAAAATAAATAAATTTAAGTGATGAAAATGAGCAAATTATTGCAATTTTAGGACAACTTCCGGTTACTAAGTTCTACTTCCTGTTTGATTTTGAATCCAACGATATATTTTATAATGGCTATAAAATTTCTTCTAAATCACGTAGAGAAAAAAGAAAAACAGTTTTGGAAAAAGGAAGGTCCAAAGTATAAGAAACACACACACACACAAAACTTGACCAATAGTCGAAAATCGATGTTTTCAACGTAGTCGGTCACGTTAATATCACATTGCAATGACAAATATTTTTTTACGAGTAAGCCTTATTAGGGGCCGATGACCTAGTACGAAAAGCGAGCGTAGCGAACCTAGGGGCCAAGCCCCTAGTTATTAAAAGAATGTTAGTATCGTCATATTGCCCTAATTACGTTACACAATATACAAACCAAAGAAACATAATTGAAAGAGACATCTATAAAGGACATTTGTAGGACAGCAAATGGAAATAAAGCCAAGACTACACTTGACTTCGAAATTCGCGTGGGAAAAATCAAGCGACTTTTCCGTACTAATATATCTTAGATCTGTGTTGCTCAACTCTTCGAACAAGATATATTTCAACTTCCTATTCCGTAGAACATATGTTTTGGCAAGAGGAATAGAAAAGAGACATTTCCACTGTGAAATTATTAGTTAGCTTGAGAGAGCATTTATTGGTCTCAAGGTCTGCGGGTTTTAATCGATAAGGATTAAGTTGGTTAGAATAGATTACTGAAGTTGAAACTTTTTTCAGTAATCTTTTATAAAGATTTAATTATCCGGATCGTGGCAACGTAAATTATTAATCACATATTGCGTGTGATAAATTTATTAAGGGATATAAGTTAATATTTTATTAATTTCTTTAGAGAACTTTGAGAGGCTCCATAGAATTCTGGAATGGTTAGACTCAGTTTCAAGCTTGCCAAACAATCAACAAATATTTTAAGACTTATTGATAAAAAGAAAAAAGAAAAAAGAAAAAAAAATAGTTTTTACCAGGTCGAGAAATATAATACTGCCTATTTTGAACAAATTTCATACGATTCACAGGGAGATTATAAATGTGAACTAAAAATTTACCGAGGAAAGATGTGTGATAATGATTCCAAGTTATCTGGCAAAGTACAAAGGATTAAAACCAAGGGTAAAGAAACACAGAAAAATAGCTACATTCCATGTACAAATTATTCTTTAATTTTTACAGCTGATTACTGTTTGAACGCATTATACTTCTTTGATTTCATACACAGTTTATTTGTATATTTATACTCTTTTACTTATTGCTGAAACATACTTAAAAGTCTTTTACAAGATATGTATAAAACACGAAAAATATCTTTCATAATAGTTGGACTGCTGGAATAGGTGTCTGCTTTAGGTGTGTTCGTAAAAAATTTAAGTATATTATGTTTAAAATTCATTCAAATGAAGATGAGAAAACCAGTGAGGAAATAAATGAGGAAAATTGAAGACTGGAAAGTTTTAAATATTTTAAAATACCATTATTAACAATTTTATGGGATAAACTATGAACTTGAGAAGATATAGTTACAGATATGTTTCACTTTCCCACAAAAAATAATTATGAAAAATTATGAATGAAGATATGCCGTTGCAAGCGAATATTGGCTTATATATGAACATTGTCAAGAAATAATTCCTAAAACATTTCTAGAACTTCATAACATGCTAATTAACAAAACCAATATCAGATCTTAATAAACCATTATCGACGAAATAGTTCCTCATTTCTTCATTCAAATGGATAAAAATAATCTATACATTGAAGCTTTTTCGTAAAAAATTAGTAAGAATACAATTTTTGTCGTTTTCAATAGCCCTTAGTTTTAAAATATCTCAGCAACAATTACCAGAATGAATACACATTTTGGAGAACACATAAAAACAAAAGATTTTTTGCAAGATTGGCTCCAAAATGTTTTCAAAACATACGTTAGAAAGTGTTGAAGAACAATCACTACAATCAATAGATATTTTGAAAGTAAAAAAAAAAAATCAGCTTCTTCTTCCGCAAGTTTTGTTTTGTCCTTTTCTCCAAAATGTAGAGCTTAATATTTTGAATGGGAGTCATTGGAATAAATGGATATTTAGCTATGCTTATACGTACACAAAAAATGTAAATGAGAAAATTAAAATTTTTCGTTTTTCATGGTTTTTGCTAAAGGATTGATTTTATTAAAAATTTGCTTTATTATTTTCATCCATCATGCAATATATAAGAAATGTAAGAGAAAAATTTAGCAGTTTGAAGTTTACCTACATTATGCATCCTAACTGTGAAATAAAAATGGATGATACAAAATGTAAGTGTTGAATCTCTTCTGTAAGTAGAATAAAATACGCATTGTTGATATTCTTTGTCAATTTTCTCTTGTGGATTTTTTTTAAACCTTGCCTCATGAAACTCTCATCAATCAACTTACCCCATACTGAACAGCTGTCAGAAATTAATTTTATTTTCGTTGTGGTGAAAATTTTGTTTCAACTTAACATCCTGTTACACGTTGTATGTAGTCTAAAGCATTATTTTTACACCCTATAAAAATTCTATTGAATCATTATATTTTATTTCACTCAAGTTCTGGATTGATACTAGTTACTGCGGAACTTTGTTTACGCCTGATGTAATTTTCCATTTTCAGTATAAAATTCAATGAACAGTTTAATTTAAAATGTATATACACATTAAATATTTAAATAAATCTATACGATTATAAAGAAATTGATAAAGAACTATTTCGGTCAAAAATTTTTAAAAAAGCTAAGTATAATTTATAGATTTTTTGCGAATCCTTTAAATCACGTAAGTTATGAACAAACAGGACAATCATTAATGTATTACTTAAAATATCCATTTCCCCGTTTTAGTGTTAATCTTCAACATGAATAAATAAAAACATAATCAAGCTATTATAGTACTAACGTTTCTATAATTTTTGTAGTATTTTAAAGAAACTATTGTTCCGTTTGAAGAAATAGATTTCATGAAAATTTATTCCTATAGAAATGATACTGAAAAAATCCAACTGATTTTTTCCAGTGTCTGAAAACTCAAAATTTAAATTCATATTCTATCATCGCTAGAGTTTAAATGTATCAAACTGGACTTAAATTTATATTTATTAGCTGATAATACTTTATATTTATTAGCTTATTGAAGTGGCGAAAGAATAAACTAGAATTCTTTAAAATGATGAGACCAAACTGACAGAAATGTCAATTATGTAATAGTTGCAATTGTAAATTTTTACTGCCATTTTATCATTATTTCGAGAGATAACAATAGCTAAAAAGGTATGTTGTAAACACTTTTGAAACATACTTTAAGTAAATATCTTTAAGTAAATATCTTATTTAAAATATCCATTTCCCCGTTTTAGTGTTAATCTTCAACATGAATAAATAAAAACATAATTAAGCTATTATAGTACTAACGTTTCTACAATTTTGTAATATTTCAAAGAAACTATTGTTCCGTTTAAAGAAATGCATTTCATGAAAATTTATTTCTATAGAAATGATACTGAAAAAATCCAACTGATTTTTTCCAGTGTCTGAAAACTCAAAATTAAAACTCATATTCTATCATCGCTAGAGTTTAAATGTATCAAACAGGACTTAAATTTATATTTATTAGCTGATAATACTTTATATTTATTAGCTTATTGAAGTGGCGAAAGAATAAACTAGAATTCTTTAAAATGATGAGACCAAACTGACAGAAATGTCAATTATGTAATAGTTGCAATTGTAAATTTTTACTGCCATTTTATCATTATTTCGAGAGATAAAAATAGCTAAAAAGGTATGTTGTTAACACTTTTGGTCTGCAAGATAAACAAAGTATGGTACAAATCACATAAAATAGGTAAAAAAGGGCAAATAAATAATCTGTCCCATCACTGAACTGTAGCTTTTATCATTATTCATATAATTTTATCATAGTAATGCGTCTGTAAGATATAAGTGCCTCCTTATGCTTCGAAATTTCCTTTTAGTATATTTGTGTTCCTGTATGACCATTTATGGTTGCAGGATACCAGTTTTCATCCATAAATAAATTGCTTAAAAAATATTGACTTTGGTATGTTTAAACCCTCTGCTATGATAAACAAACATATGATGCCACATCCCCAATGATATCTTATTTAAATTCGCTTCTTTTTCGCATTGGCCATTTGATTCTATTCGCTAATGCTTTGCGCAAGTATACGACTAACATATCAAAGCATTTGATTGAAAGGCATTATCAGGGAAATTTTTATCAGTCTAGTGAACAGCGATGAATCATTATCCTTTATGCAATGTTCATGAGCACAAGAGAAAAGTTTGTTAAGTTCTATCATTTATCACCATCAATAGTAACTACATGAGTAAATAAAGCAAATCGTAGTGTTTCTGAAGTGTTATTGGAAGTAACATCTCAGCTGGTACACACTCTGCTACAGGAAATGAAAAGGGAATTTAAAAAAAAAACAGTATTCACCGACTATCTAAGAAACCAAAACAGCAATGAAAAGCAACGTCATTGCCAGACATGTTAAAAAAAAACTGTTTCAACAGAACCTGCGGCCAACTGCTGTAAATTATCGAATCATGCACAATATGGGAAGTTAATTTAACAGTTAATAATTGCTAAATTTTCCATGTTGTATGAATAATGAAAAATGTGTAAAAAGATGAAAGATGAAGTAAGTTTAGATACTGTATATTAATAGTAAGAAAAATATTTTTTTCCGAAATAACGAGCAGCCCATACGATACACCAAATAAAGATAGTAATGATGTATGTTCTTTTAAAAAATTACCGGTTCCAAAGGTTTAAAACAATAATTTTTAAAATTAGAAACATCAGTACTTATGCTTAAAAGTAATTATGTTTAAAGGATTTAAAATTATTCAAAGCCTTTGCAAAGTAAAAAAAGTACATCAAAACTGAGTAAATCTACATATAGATATATCAGTATGTTTAATTCTAATCTCAAAACAAAATAATGAAAAAGCTTTTGCACCTCCTGACATATCTTCTCGTAAACCGAACGTCAATAAATACATCTAACAGATTAAATTGAAAAGAACAATATGAAGGGAAATAAATTTGATTTATCTGAGAAAATTTCAGTTTTTTTTTCTTTTTTGCAAAGTGTTTGGTACATAAAATACTTATTGCGATGTAAAAACTATAGGATAGAATGTTTTCAAACATTTTTGTTTCTTGAGAAGCTGAAATTAAATAACGATTCTCCTAGAGTTAAAATAATACGATTTTTCCTTGAAACTTTAAGAAGGGATTTAACCAATTTCAATATAAAATGTCTATTTTCCTTTAAAATGTTTTTTCGGTGTTTCCTAGTAGGTTTTAAAAATTCAGTTTTTTCTGCGTTTTAGTGAACGAACGGATGGATTAGGGGAGTATGACCAATGCACAATGAAATTAATCTTCGAAAAATTCACTTCATAGTGTGTATGTTGGTAAGTTAACTATAATTAAATTTTAGATTGCAGTGATCTTCTAGGATGGCAGAATTAAGATTCAAACCTAGAAAATCTCAAGTACCTGTGACCTGACACATGACCGTCCCGCCGATGTAGAGAAATATCGTCCTCAAAACACTTTTTCTTTCTTGTGGGGGAATGAAAAGGATTGCTAAGCGTTTGTAAAATGGTCTCAACTGTTCATGGTTTTTCTTCCAGTGTCTTAAATGGTTTCGACTGTTTCTGAAGGACATTCATTATATTAGGCAGAAATTGTAAACTGATAGGACATCGTAATAGAACTTTGACTCTTTTTCCACCTATATTTATACGGTGAAAATTTTACCTGAAGATTCTGAATCTAAGTAAGTAATCAAGCATTCCAAGCAATGTATGTCAGTCGGCATCTATCTTCTGTTAATAACTAAATAATATTCTAAGCTATGCTGCAAGTCAATTTATCTTCTCTACCAATGCTAAAAATTATCGGACATTAAAATTTTAGATTTCTGAGCATGCTAAAGTAGTTACCAGTCAACAAAAACATACATGCCTATTAAAATACTTTTCCTTAAACATCATAAAAATATAAGTATAGTTTGTTTCATAAATTGTTATCCAATAATGTGTGTAATAGCAACTAATATTTTTAGTAAGTTATTCACGCTTAACCCTTCATTTGAATGTTTAGAACGTAGTGACATGCTTATATCGGCAGATGTAACTTTTTTTAGGGAAAAAATCTAATTGGCAATTGTTTCTTAAACGGGAAAAACTAATAATTTTTAGGAAATAAATATTTATCCAAAATAGTTTTCTTGTGTCGTCCGTTATTCCATGACGAAAACTTGAAAGTATTTGGATGAATAGTATATTTTGTAGAACCAACAATAATACAGATAATTACGTTTTCATTTAGCATTTTTGGTGAAATTATGTACTGAAAGTTATAACTTTTATCAATTTCCCCGTTTGAAATGGGTATAAAAGTAAAATATTACTTGGAGAAATATTTTAATAAATAAATATATTTCAATGAATTATGGTATTCAAGAGTTCCGTACAGTATATTTAGAATATTTTTCTCTTCATCAAATAATTCTTAAAGAAAATAATTGTTGTTGTTTCTAATTTTGTTCTAACAAATGCTAAGCAAAGTTTAAGCAACTATTTGTCTTCAAAATATCAAGGATCACGTTGATCCAAACGGGTAAAAAAAGAACTTGAGCCACTGAAAATAGATATCAATATGTGTCGATATCATTTTAATCCTACGTAGGACTTCAATGCTCGTTTTGTTCCAGACAGTTAAAAAGTTTCTTTCGCGATGGATTGAACTCCAGCTATCTGTCAATATCTAGATATTATCCTTAAATTCTGAAGAACCAAGGTAGACTTAAACCTCGCTTACAGCTATCAATTTAGACGTAGAAATGGATATAAAATCAGGATTTCGTCTTTGTAACTGAACAGAATAATTTTCACTGATGATGAGCACATCACTACCAGTGTTAAACTTATCATTACGACTACCATCAGTGTATACTTTATATCGCTTCCAGAAATGTTAACTGTACCTTCCATTGTCAGGTGTTTTAATAAATCTGAATGTTCCGAGTATTTGGTTGTTTAAGTAGAGAACTCAATGTGAAAAGGACAATGAAGAGAGAATCCAAGATAACAAAAAAGGCCTTCAAAAATAGTATTCCACATTTGGGTTTAAATATACAGAACTTTCCACTTAGCTGAGTGGCCTACTTTTCTGAATTCTTTGGTAGTTTTTTCCAGCCAATAATAAAATATGAAGTTCAATTTTGTGAACGAAAACTTATAAGTTTGCATAAGTACCTTGAAAGATTGGGTGACCTTCTGAGACAGGGATATTCAAACTGCAGCCTACCGAGCTTTTATGAGCGGCCCAAAACACTCTCTTTCATTATCAGGCAGGTGCTTTTGTAAACATAATTTTGACAGCGACTGCCTGATAAATACAAAACTATGCAAAAATGTGCCACCTGCTTCTCACGTTTTCTGAATCTACGTATCTTTGTGAATCCTCCAATTCCAAAATGAAATAAGCGAAGAATGTATACAAAAACCGGATTACTGAATGTTACCTTGACGTATTGAAAGTAGCATAAAGCAAACGTAAAGCTGATTTGTCCAAAATAGTCAAAAGTTTGTCTCGACATCAAAAACCACACTCATTTTTAAATAAAAGTTTGATTCCATTTAAGTTTTAAGTTTTAATTTTTACATTATTATATTATAAGTTATATTATGAGTTACCATGATCTTTTCACAGACACTCAGAGTGGGTTTAGAATACATCAGTCTACTAGCCAACAAGTTATAAGACTCTCACAAGCAATCAATGATAGTTTGGATCGAAGCGAAACTTTAATGGCAGTTTTTGTCGACTTTAAAGCTGCATACGATCGTATTTAGAGAACTAAATTGCTTCATAAGTTAAAAGCCCTTGGAATCGGTCACAAAATGTTCCAATGGATTAAAAATACTATTACTCAAAGATTTTGTGCAGTTCGCTACGGATCGGAAATCTCTGGTTACAAACAAATCCATTCTGGCCTACCGCAGGGAGGTGTGACAAGTACAAGCCTTTTTAATGTATACATTAATGACCTCCCTGGCATAATTAAAGAAAAAACGAAAGATATTGAATGTGCTTTATATGCTGATGATTTGGTACTATGGACTTCAGCACCTAGAAGGCATACTGAAAAAATGATGTTTAGGATCAATCAGGCTCTGAGAACTTTGTACGAATGGTCAACGGAAAACCAAATGGAGGTAAACATTGACAAGACTATGTACCAATTGTTTACTCTCAATCATCAACCAACTGAAATGGATTTAAAGTATAATGAGAGTATAATTAGAGTAATATTCGGGAAACAGAAGAAGCTGTTTACTTGGGGGTGAAATTTGATAAGAAGCTCTCTTGGCAGAGACATATAGATAATGTGATTGATAGAGCTCGAAAAAGGCTAACAGTGATTAAAAGACTCGCAGGGGTAAATTGGGGCTGCAGAAGAAAAACTTTAAATAAAACTTATAATTTATACATCAAGCCATTAATAGGCTATTGTTGTGAGGCCCTGATTACATATAGTAATGCACGCATTTCTAGACTTAAGGTCTTTCAAAATGAAGCTCTGAGGCTAGTTACTGGAGCTGTTAAAACTTCTCCAATAAATGCAATGCTGGCCCTACCGGGTAATAAACCAATAGAAGTAATCATTCAGGAGAAATCTTTAATATTATATATGAGAAATTAATTAGATTACCATCAACAGAGTTATGGAGAAATTATGATATCACTAAACCTAGGAGATTGAAGACTCAGGATGGATTTTTGCAAAAAGTTTTTAAATTGAAAACTGACTATTCCCTTCAGGACTTTCCCACAGAAGAACTGTTGAAACCAATAAACCTTTTTCAAATGGGATCTGTGAGAAAGGAATGTTGTTTGATGATTGCTATGACAAAGTCATCAGCAGCTGATTGTGAACTAAAAGCAGCTGCTATGGTGACAATTTTTACCAGGTATCCAAAGAATAATTGGATTTGCATATATACTGATGGATCGAAAATGCACGACAACGTTGGAGTTGGTGTGTATTCAGAGTTCTTTGCGTTCTATCCCTCCCTTGGTTCATTTCGAACCAATTTTGATGGAGAACTGGAGGCAATCAGAATTGCAACAGAACAAATTAGTGTTAGAACAGTTCAGCTTAACAACATAGTTACTTTTTCAGACTCTCTTTCAGCCATCCAGGCTATTGCTGCACATAATGTCACAGAATCAAAAATTATTGACTCCTGCAGAAGAAATATTGATCTTCTGGCTTCTAAAGGGAAGACTGTTGTTCTGCAGTGGATCCCATCTCATGTAGGAATAAATGGTAAAGAAATGGGCTGATACATTTGCTAAAAAGGGAACAGAGATTTTGCAGTCGGGTAATGGCGAAGTACCACTTTCATCAATTAAAAGAATTATAAAAAATGTGGTGAGGAAAAACTATGATATCAGTTTATTAGAAGAAATCAAGAATAAGAGATGGAGGGACTCAATCAATAAAATCCCTGACTCCCCAAGATCCATTGCAGTAGTGGCCTTTCGCTTGGAGACTGGACATGACTGCCTTGCTAAACATCTATACAGCATTGGTATATATAGCAGTCCTTTGTGCACTTTGTGCAACCAGAACTTTGAGATGGACAAAGATCATTTACTAAGTTGTTCTTCATTGAACAAAGAAAACTTATACAGTCGATATTGGCGGGCTAGGGAGTTGATGCAATTGACATCCAGCGACTGATTTTCTTTCATGTTAATGTATTTCATATTTGCAGTTTTGATGCAATTATTGTTCTTCTCTATGTTATTGTTTTTGTATTGTTCAGCTGTTATATTTTTGTTCAAATGCTCCAATCTCATGCATCTTTGATGCATGGGAGCCAATGATGAACAATCAAGTTCTTTTGCAATAAATATATATATATATATATATATATATATATATATATATATATATATATATATATATATATATTATGAGTTATAGTGCCCTGTGACGACGTCCCGCATAATCTAGCAATCATTTGTATATGGTCCGAGAGAGGAAAAAAAAGAGGTTGAGTATGGCTATTCTGAGACCTAAAGGATGAATGTCGGACTCAGAAAGAACAAAATATCATGAGCAGAGGCAATGAAAGCCTGTGATGATACGCTACTATGATGATGCGCACAGAGTATCATCTAATTTATTTAGGTAGCTTTTGGAAGCAAAGTGGTTTATCTGAATACCATAGTTCCAAGTGAGGCTTATAATGCCAATTATTCCGCTCTAAAAAATCTTCAATTAGTTTTTATTACTTATTGTGTTTCTCTTTGGTTTGGATCAGGAATGCAAACATCCTATTTCTTTACCTAGTAAAAAACCCTTCTTTACTTTTCAGTTTTATTGACTTGTTCTACAAACTTTTCCGTCTGATCTAGAGGAAATACATATAACTTCCTGTTAAATGACATTTGATCTAACTCACTGTTTCTGCAACAATTTCTCGCAAAACAATTTGTACTAAAATTTTCACTATTTTGCTTTATTGTCTTGCAGCTACAATATTCAAAAGATTCCTCTCGAGACACCCGATGTCTGCGTTTTGAAAATTGCATATTCCCGAAATTCTTACAAATCATCTACAGAACGTAAAAGTTATTTTCTTTTCTAGAAACTGATGCATAATAGAATTGGATGTTACTATCATTAGATATACCTATATTCGCTTCAGGAAACTTGAGATGCGAAACTGAATAGAATCAGCAGCGGGAAAATTTAGATAAATAGGAATAATCGATGAGTTGTATAATACTCAACTTGGGTGCAAACATTATAATTCAGTCTCACGAAAAGCAGTTACAAAGCGTTTCTACAAACTGGATATTGTCCCTTACTAAAGGATAAAGAGAGAACTAAATATTTCGACAATCAAGATGATGGAGTGGAAAGAAATATCTCTCCAAAGGATTTGGACTTCACCGACAATATTCAAAATGTTTTAGAATTTCCGGTAATCAGACAAAGGAAAATTTGTTTTATTCAAGACAAATGGAAAAGACCTACAAAATAAAAATTCACGAAGAAGTTCCACCTGTGTTGGAATGTGTATAGTAAAATTTAAGTCATTTTAATCGGAATAATGATGCTTTTAATGCAAGTCAAAAAATTGAAACTGCTCCTGTCGCGATTGAGTTCGAAATACAAAAATGTGCAATTAAAATTTATTTCAAAATATTCAAATCTGATCAAAAAAAGAATTTTCCCATTATACAGAGGCTGTTCACACATTTTTTAGACGATGTATATTGTATTCGCATAACTAAATTACATAAAATTCTTGTGTTTTAAATGTTCTATTTGACATCCCTTATTCTGAACTATCTTTCGACACCGCAATTTCCAGGGAAATAATGCCTTTTGAAGTGTCAGAAGAGGTATTCTATCCCATTCCTCCTGAACAGCTTTCCAGAGTCCTGTAAGTTTTTTGGGACGACGTTTGGATAATGCAGATTTTAAAAGTCCGAAAGCACAAAAATCCATAGGTGATACATCGGGAGATTTAGTAGGGATATCAGTGAAGGGTATGGCCTTGATACCAGTTTTTTGTTCCATTTCTTTTAGGAAATTTATAGTGGATTTTGATGTGTGACTGCTAGCTTTGTCCTGATGGAGTCTCACAGATTGATGGCACTGTGGGTAAAGCGATGGTATTTCATTCAGAAAAATTGGCGATAAAATATGTTCCTGATAGTGTTTAGAGTTAATCTTGACATTTTTTCCACTCTCTTTATTTTTAACTTGCCATTATAAGAAAAACCAGCAACAATCATGAATCCCTTAGAAAAACTTTCTTTCGATTCTTTGAACCATGTACTTAAATTTTTTTCTCCCCTTTTATGATAATAAATGGCTCTTTTTTTGTTGCAACCATTTAAATACACCCATGATTCATCTATTGTGACAATTATTTTTCATTTTTCTTTGGATAAGTGTTTCTCATATAGAATTCTGCAGCGTATCCTGCGTTCAGCGATATGATTTGGAAGAAGACGATGCACATTGCGTTTTTTCGCTTTCTTAAGATTTAAATCAACGTTTATCATTTTGTTTACAGTGGACACCGAGCATTTTAATGTTTTTGCAACTGTCCTTTGACTAGGGGGATTTTCTTTTAACATTAAACAACGTACCTTTGCAATAGTCGAAGATGTCCGTTTTTTCCTTGGATACTTGTTTGGAATTTTTGTCCCACTCAAATTGGAGCCTAACTCCAATTTGACGTTTTTTTCCTTTCTTGTTGACAATATTACCTATCGACGCTTTAGATATCACAAAACCATGACTCTCACATCGTTTTTGGATAACGGAGTATGCATATTTCTCTTCGGAAAGAGCATAAATGTTGCCTTCGAACTACTGCTTTGTTAAAAACGCCATTTTGAATAAAAACAAAACTTTCAAGCCGCAGACGATAATTTTCACTTTTAAAAACATAGTACAATTGCAATTATTTCTTTTGCAGCAAACGATTTTTTATTACCGCTTACCAAAATCGTCTAAAAAATGTGCGAATAGCCTCTGTATATACCAATAGGTAAAACCAGGGCTTCCACATAGCTGGGCCTCGCCATAGCTATATCGTTTATCGATTCCCATGTAAGGTAAAATTTGAATTACAGACCCAAACAAAGCTGTAGATTTAAAGGTACATTATCTTCAAAAAAAGTAATTCATTTTATTTTAAACATTAAAGAAACCTAAATTTAATGAATTATTTTGATATTTTTCCATTGTCTTTGTTTAAAGCAAAGCTTCTCCTATATTGGTAAAAATAATTGTTTTTTTGCGAATAGAACAATGCACATCTTTTAATTAAAATGTGTTGCATAAAATATACTATAAAATAGTTGATTTTTATAATTCAAATAAATTTGAAAATAAAATAAAATCTCACCATGGAAATTGTATTTCAATAAAAGCCGTGTCTTGTTTAGGATGTTGCAATTTTTAAGTGTCTTAAAACATCTCATTTCCTTTTATCTCCACGTTGTAAGAGAAAAAGTTTAATACCAAAAAATTGGAATTAAATGCGTACAAAATTTTAAGTGTAACAACTTCATATGAACTGTATCGTAAAATATTGGGAAAATCTTATCAAGAAATAGGGAAAAGCTAATTGTAACTATTTGAAAATATTGGGCACTTGATTATCGTATAGGTATTTAAACAGAACTACTTACACATTAGGCCGGAATGTAAAAAAAAAGTTTTCGATTTTGTTTTTGCCCTAGAGCGGAAAAGTAGGGAACTGGTGGATAGGTCACATATGAAAAGTTTTGGGAAAAATAAAAATATCTTCCACTTCCATTTCGTCGGTAATTTTTAGCAGATTTTTACTATATAGTTAAAAATGTGAATTTCCATTGTTTTGTATGAAACTCTTCGCTTTTTTCTGAAATAAAATTCAGATTAAACCCAGAACTCACCACGGGTTGTGGCTGCATTGCGAGTTTCACCCGTGACCATCCATCCACCCAATCATATGGGTATTTAACTCCTTTGCCCTTTCAGTTATTCCGGTTTTACTCGGTACTCGCATTTGGTTTCAAATGATGGCATAGTTTTTCTCGACCCTGTTCGGGTTCTAACTAAATCATCACGGTTATTTTCTCTACACATAGCCGCAGAAACCACTGTAACTTGTTTCACGAAACGTTGAACACTTTGGGTGTGGCAATGAAATTTTAGACTTTCCAGGTGTTGAGCTACAGACTCTCCACTGGAAATCAAATTTCTCAAATCATCTTCTGTCAAGTGAGATGTTATTGAGAGTTACGTCAAATTACGTTTCTGCCAATCAATAAGGTCTGTATATGAAACTGCCTCAAAGTTGAGTGACGGAATATTGTAGTGGCTGATTCCTTCCTTTTTTTCCTTTCTTGCTCGTAAAATCCTACGTAGTACAAGTTCTCGAATGAGCTGTCTGTGATCATTGGCAAGTTTATTGCTTCCGGGTGGCCGAAATAGCCATTTCTCTGGATAATGCGACTGACCACAGTCTTTAATTCGTTAAGATAGCGCGAGGCTTTTATTGTCTTCCACAAATTTCGTGAACCATCCGGGGAATATAAATTTAATTTGACTGTAAACCATATAGGTGCTTACACTTTCATGATAAACTCTGTCAGAGTTTGAAGTTGGCTAGAAGGCTCTGAAGAGCTAATGTATAAACGCATTATTCGATTTGCAGTTGTTAGACAACGTGCATGAGACATTTTCCCAGGGTGCTTTTGTGACAAACTTGATTAGGAGTTTCCATTTGTGACAGCTTGAAAAATATCTCAAAGGTATCGCTGGTCTGCGCTAAGAAACTTTATGTCGATTTTTGGAATTTCGCTGAAAATGACTACAAATCTAAATAGGGTGCGATGGAACAGTCATTAATACTGACTATAAAACCGGCGTAATTCGCCATTTGGGGGAAGCCATTGGGAAACACTTCCACTGGTTTATTTTCATTTACACGCAAATGAGTTGCCATTCCGACATTTAGTGCACCATTTGGATGGTGGAACGAGTGGCCCTTATGCATATTCTGGTCCTATTAGAAAAGCATTGGCAAATTGGGAAAACCTACCATTTGTGAGATTTGTAGTCATATCGAGCGAATTTCCAAATATCGACATAAAAGATTTTAGCACAGACCAGCGATACCTCTGGGATATTTGCCAAGCTGTCACAAATGGAAACTGCTCATTAAGTTTGTCACAAAAGCACCCTGGGAAAATGCCTCATGCACGTTGGCTAACAACTGCAAATCGAATAATGCGTTTATACATTAGCTCTTCAGAGCCTTCAAGCCAACTTCAAACTCTGACTGAGTTCATCATGAAAGTGTACGCAACTATGTGATTTACAGTCAAATTAAATCTATATTCCCCGGATGGTTCACGAAATTTTTGGAAGACAATAAACATCTCGCGCTATCTTAAAAACGAGTTAAAGACTGTGGTCGATCCCATTATACAGAGAAATGGCTGTTTCGGCCACCCGCAAGCAATAATCTTGTCAATGATCACAGACTAATGACAGTTCATTCGAGAACTTGAACTGCGTAGGATTTTACGAGCAAGAAAGGAAAAAAGGAAGGAATCAGACACTAGAATATTCCGTCACTCAACTTCGAGGCAGTTTCATATACAGTCCTTATTGATTGGCAGAAATATAATTTGACGGAATTCCATATTCAATAACATCTCACTTGACAGAAGATGATTTGAGAAATTTGATTTCCAGTGGAGAATCTGTAGCTCAACACCTAGGAAGCCTAAAATTTCCTTGCCACACCAAAAGTGTTCAACGTTTCGTGAAACTAGTAACAGAGGTTTCTGAGACTGTGTGGAAACAAAATAAGCGTGACGGTTTAGTTAGAACCCGAACAGGGTCGAGAAAAGCTATGCCATCATTTGAAACCAAATGCGAGTACCGAATAAAACCGGTATTACTGCAAGGGCAAAGGAGTTAAGTGCCCATATAGTTGGGTGGATGGGTGGAAATGGGTGGAACTCGCATTGCAGCCACAACCCGTGGTGAGTTCTGGGTTTCTTCTGAATTTTATTCCAGAAGAAAGCGAAGAGCTGCATACAAAACAATGGAAATAAACATTTTTAACTATATGGTAAAAATCTGCTAAAAATCACTGACGAAATGGAAACGGAAGATATTTTTTGTTTTTCCCCAAAAATTGTATACGTGCCCTACTCACCAGTACCCAACTTTTCGGCTCTAGGGCAAAAACAAAATCAAAAATTTTTTTTACGTTCCGCCCTATTACACATGCATGTCTTTATATCTAGATTGATTTAGGCGTTACATATAAAACTTAATATCAGAAGTAGAACTTAAAGAACAGTGTTTCATGTATGAGCTATAATCTTATCTTCACATTCTTTATGCACATTCAAAATTTAATTAAGTAATAAAAAATACTGAAGCAGTATACTTTTGTATGCTGAAAGGCAGCCATCCCTGGAATTCTCGTCATGAAGGTATCCATCCTGTCATGCTCTATTGCAACCATCACTGATGTTGAAAGTTCTAATGATGTGACTGCAGCTTTCAAAAACAAGCCACCGAAAAATACAGCTGCACAAATCGTAAGAACAAATTTGAGAATTTTCTTCCTGTTACGGCGCACCATTGTTTTCCACAATGGCAGTAAAATTTATGAGATTTTTATAATATTTTTGCGTTCTCATTAGTGAAAACTGTAAGCATTTGTGGAATACGTAGAAAAATACCTGAATTCCATTATAAAAATTTCATAAAACAGAAAAAAGATAGATAATATCGAAGCTTATGAAATTTTGTAACAAGTAAAATGCCAATGTTCTCATTTTTAGAGAGTTTTCCAAACAGTTTTATTTATTTATTTTTTCATTCACGTGTCCTGTGAAATGACGTCAAGCATTGTGGGACCTGAAAGAAAAAGAAGTTTTGTAAATAATATGAATGAAAATTGTCAAAAAATATCTTGTTAAAACAGTATTATACACAATTAATTCTCCAACGAATATCAGAAAAAGCATTAAAATGTATAAAAAATAATAATAAGATAACTTAATGAAGATATTTAAAATTCCATTTCAAGAAATCAGAGTAAAGTGAAACATCCTTCTGCAAACATTTTTAAGTTATGATATTTAGAATATTAGAGACGAGGTGAAATGACATATTTTAATGAAAGTCATTACTTCTGTATAGGATTGAAATGCACAAAACATTACTTTTAATTAAATTATATCCCCTTATCACACTGATTCAATGATAAGCAACAATACGTCCTTGGTTACATTACCTGCCGAGGCTGCCGAAGCTCATAGCTTCGACTCGTTGCCCGGTCGTCTAGCGTTTTTCACGGGATAAAAATACGTGAATTAGAGTAGTGTGAGAGATGTGTTTACTGTAACTTCCCCTCGTTTATACAGTTAACTAGCTGAAAACCCGCGCTTCGCTACGGAGTACATTCAAATTAAATACAACGGTCAATGTATGCAATTAATGCCAATATATATATATATATATATATATATATATATATATATATATATATTTATAAAAAAATCGTAAGGGATATTTATTTTGTTTGGATAATATCCAATCGTCTGCTGCATTAGAAAGAAAAAGAATATCATTTTTGTCTATTTAGTTGTTATGCACGTGACGATAAATTTATTTAAAGTACCAGAAAAAGAAATCACGTGATCAACATTTAATAAATAAAATTCTAGAAATTATCTTTAAAAATTCACCAAAAATCAGAAAATCAAGGTAAAGGTTCGAAAAAGATTTCATTTTGAAGGAATTTTTATGATCTTTCTCGTGATATAAATTTTATAATCCGCAATGTATTATTTTAAATGCAAACGTAAAAAAAGTTTAAAAAACAGCTTAAAAATTTAATTTTAAAAAATCTAAGAAGAATTTTAGAAAAATCTTTCTTAGTGCACCCCTACACTATTAGAAGAATCGCCATGCAAAATTTCAGCCCTTTAGGTCCAGCGGTTTGGTCTGTGCGTTGTATGTCAGTCAGTCAGTGAATGAATGAATGAATGAATGAGTCAGTTACGGAACTATTTTATATATATAGATAATGCGTATCGGCGTTAACTTGACTGAGGTATTTAACGGAAGATATATTTCTGGGGTGTTATATTGAATGTAAATGAGAAAACTGTATTATGTTTATTATTTTAACTGATCATCTGTAAACAGTTGGATTTCAAATTCCCATCAACATCGAGAGAAATAATTTTTTTAAATGAGTTTATTTTCTAACTAGATATTCTTCTCGTTGCATACTGTCGAGCATATTTTCTGACAGGATAAGTAATAAACGTAGTGAAAGAATATTGAATTTATTAGAAGTACCATAATAAAACCTCATTAAGCTCATAATGCTAAAGGAAATCACATTTTGCTAATCTTTAATTAACTTTATAAAAATTAGATTTTCAACTGATTTTTAACCTATCTTTTTAATAAAAAATTCATTTACTTTTTCAAAAATTCTTGAACTCACAAGATGAAGAATCATATATGTATTTTCTTATATAACTAGTGGTTAGCCCGTCAAAAATGACGTGTTAATTTTAATTTTTATCAATTTACATCTGCAAAGTCAATATGATTTGTATACTTAAAAGCCTCTCTACTTTCTTTTATTTAAATTATACACATTTTTAATTATTTAAAATTATGCAATATCAGCACTATTATGATCCATTTAAGATGCAATTTTTTTAAATATAAATGAAATCTGAACTCCACATAATAGCATCCTTTTACTTAATTCTATTACATGCATTAATTATGAAATATTAAATTCTGTCTGTTAACAGTCTGCTGCACCTATTCGGTTTAGCGATTCCTGGCTTTGTCTTGAAAGCCATCTACATTTCCGTTCATTGGCCTTACGACGCTTTTTAGCAATGGGACTTTCGTCAACATTCATTTTAAATGTGTTACATTGAGCTCTAAGTAAATTTTCCAGTAACGCTAAATAATTAATACAAAAACTTTAACTAAGTTGTTTCATAATTTTAATTAATAAATGAGCACGTGCCAAATATAAACCTTTGAGGTGTTCGGTATTTTTCATTTAAGGATGTTACAAGTTGAAAAATAATTTTATATACGTATTCTGTTCGAGAGGAAAGTATAATCTAAATGTATAAAACAGTTCCGTAACTGACTGATTGACTGACTGAAATATAACGCACAGACCAAACCGCTGGACCCAAAGGGCTGAAATTTTGGCGATTCTTCTTATAGTGTTAGGGGTGCACTAAGAGAGATTTTGAAAAATTCTTCCTAGATTTTTTAAGTTAAATTTTTAAGCTGTTTTTGCAACATTCTTTAAAGTTTGGATTTAAAATTATATTCCGAGGGTTATAAAATTTGTATCACAAGAAAGATCCTAAAAACTCCTTTAAGATGAAATCTTTTCGGATCTTTACCTCCATTTTCTGATTTTTGGTGAATTTTTAAAGATTCATTTTTAGAGCTTCAGGAGCTTCAGGAAGAGTAGTGGTAACTACAGTACAAGGGTCGGGTCCTCCACTGTTTCATTTTTAGAATTTAATTTATTAAATGTTGATCACGTGGTTTCTTTTCTTTTTGTGATACTTTAAACTATTTTTGCGTAACGTACGTAACAACGAAATAGACAAAAAATGTTTATATTTTTTTCTTCGTAATGCGGCAGACGATTGGACATTATCCAAAAAAATATTAAAATACAGTAAAAGAAATGTTTCTCAAACTGTTCTATATTAAATGTACTATATTCTTTAGAATGTTCTATTAGATTTAATTTGAATATTTTCTTCTACATTATTTTGTCTATAAAAATATCCGTTACGATTTTTTTATAAATATATTTTTTCGTTTTTTCTTTACATCAAATGCATACATTGATCATTGTATTTATTATAAATATATATATTACAAGTAATATTAAAAATAAGAAATAGAACACAAATCGTTATAAAGTACTATTAAAAGTAATATTATAAATACAATAATAAACAGAAATTAAAAACATCATTGTAATAGAATGATTTTCAAAAAATCACATGAAAGCTATATGGGAGCACATGAAAGCCACGTATGGTGGCAATTTAGAAATATTCAATTAAACACTTCTAAAAATTTAAGATAATGTTGCGGTTATGTTAGGCATTCGCTTTGAAAAGAACGCTACCGTACAGACAGTTTTGAACATATCACTACGCATAATTCGAGTTTGCAACTTTCCGAAAATAGTGCATTATTGTAATATCTGGTTAAAAATATATATTATATGGTTAAAATATAAATTTATATATTAAAAAATAATATAATGAAAAACTGTTTTACTCTGAAAAAGATTCTCTGATTCAATTTTTCTTAAATTAACGACGATGAATGAATGACTCACTCGTGTTTACATTTTAACGTTCTGAGTATATAAAATGAATACTTGCTTTGAATTTAATTGAAACACTATGATAACGCGAAAGGAGGCGGGGAATAGAAAATTCTCTAATGAAAATGAAAATCACAGTGAAAATTCGTTACAATTAAAGGGTATTTTATGCTGAGACCAGATTTAAACGGTAGCGAGGAGTTTCGAAATTGTCATAACCGTTTATTACAGCCTTCTAAAAATCAAAATAAAGTTGATTTGTGTCGATATTACGCTGTTTGGAAAAAATTATTTGGGTTTACATAGCAAATAATCTTTTTGAACTTTACTTTTAACTTGTTAAGCCTAACTCATGAAACAAAATGGATGTCATAGGCTGACGAGAAAGATCATCAAAATTCCTTTAAAACAAAATCTTTTTCTAATATTTACCTCTATATTCTGATTTTTGGTGAATTTTTAAAGATTAATTTTTAGAATTTAATTTATTAAATGCTGATCACGTGGTTTCTCTTCTTTTTGGTACTTCAAATTAATTTATCGTCACATACATAACAACGATATAAATTGACAAAATAAATATTTTTTCTTCCTTTCTAATGCGGCAGACGATTGGACATTATCCAATTCTTCTACATTATTTTGTCTATAAAAATATCCGTTACGATTT
Organism: Dolomedes plantarius; assembly: GCA_907164885.2. NCBI lineage: Eukaryota > Metazoa > Arthropoda > Arachnida > Araneae > Dolomedidae > Dolomedes > Dolomedes plantarius. Next base: position 195,725,066 of record OU015494.1, read on the forward strand.
TTTAATTTATGTATTTATTTATTTTTTGCATTAATTGCCTACATTGACCATTGTATTTAATTTGAATGTACTCCGTAGCGAAGTACGGGTTTTTACATATCACTACGCATGCGTCAAGGTTGCAATTTTCCAAAAATACTAAATTTGACATTATTGTAATATCTGGTTAAAATATATATATTATATGGTTAAAATAAAAATAAAGATATAAAAAAATAATATAATGAAAAACTGTTTTACTGTGAAAAAGATTCTCCAATTCAATTTTTCTTAACTTAACGACGATGAATGAATCACGGTGAATGAATGACTCTCTCGTGTTTACATTTTCAAGTTCTGAGTATATAAAATGAATATTTCTTATTAATTTAAATGAAACACTATTATAACTCGAAAGGTGGCGGAAAAGAGACAATTCTCTAATGAATATAAATATTACAACGAAAATTCGTTGCAATGAAAGGATATTTTATGATGAGAACAATTTTAAGCGGTTGCGAGCTGTTTTGAAACTGTCATAACCGTTAATTACAGACGTCTAAAAATCGAAATAAAGTTGATTTGTGTCTGTATTACGTTGTTTCTAATAAATTACTTGGGTTTAGATAGCAAATAATCTTTTTTAACTTTACTTTTAACTTGTTAAGCCTAACTCAAAAAACAAAATGGATGCCATAGGCTGATATATTCATGAAGCGGTCGCTCCGGAAGCGTTCCAGAGGTACAGAACTGGGCTATTATTAGGATAGATTCAAGTTCAGAGACTAATATAATGCGTTATACATTTTCAGAAATATATTTCTACATATATATCACCCTAGCTGTATGACTTTCTGTCCAATTTCTTTTATACAATAGGAGAGAAATGGGCTTCGTAAATATACCTTTAAATATATTTATAAAGCCTGTACAGTGAAATTTCTCTAACCGGTCACCCTTATTCGTCTGCCGCAGCCCTAATGGACATATTTTGTTTAAAACCGATTAAACATTCCATAAAACAAATGTCATTTTCACTCCTATAAAATTGCCCTTCCGCTACCCGGGCAACGGACAATATGAATACTTTTGAATTTCGCTGAAACCCCTTTTTTTCCCGACCACTTTTTCAGCAATTCTCCCGTCCACATTCTATGAAGTGACCCATTGATTACCCATTTTTAGTAAAAAAATAACCTGTTGAAACGGTTACAATCAGTCTGTATGTAAAAATCTTTGTTTCCAAACACATTCTAATCGGTAGTCCCCTGGGTGAATGTGTAATGAGACACTACGTTCGCTTAGTTCTTGGAAGTTTGTAGTTAGATTCTTTTCATCCAACCTAAGTTGGTGTTTTGCAATTTCTGGTTTATTTTTAAAATACTGATCGTAGTGCATATAGGAGGTATGATATGCAAGCTGCTAGAAAAAAATCATGTTTTGTATTTTGAAGACAGCGTGAATGTCATTAACGATCACAAGATGAGTTTTCTACATTCTCGCAAACTGGCTGCAAAGTGCGGTTGTGAGAAAACACACATTAACCAGTTTTTGGTAAATTCTCATGAAGAAAAGCAATAAACGAAAAAGAGAACTTTTTCATCTTTTGCTGTAGTGCAGCTCTTGAGATGGAGCGACTTCTTATTATAGGAAAATCTGACAAGCCACGTGGCTTAAAATAACGGAATTTGACAAAGCTCGGAATCCGATGGGAGTGAAAGAAAAAGGTCTGGATAGCCTATTCGATATTCAAAAAGGGGATTTCTAGTTTCAGTTTGAAAATGCAAAATCAAAATAGAAGAGTTTTATTATTTCTTGATAATACCGCATGCCACAGAATATTGACTCAAAAACTTTGAAATGTAAAACTGATTTTCTTATCCCCGAACATCATATACGCACTCCAACTGTTGGCTCAGAAAATTATCCAAACATTGAAACTGCTATACCGACGACGTACAATACGTTTACTGGTCTCTGAGTTTTACTGTATATATATAATTCACAATTTGAAAAAAAAATATCCGAGCAACAGTCTTCGAAATATTTTGAAGGAAAGAAAGGTAGAAGAAATTGAGAGAAAAACTTAAATTTTATAGTATAACTAGCTGAAAACTCCTACTTCGCTACGAAGTACATTCAAATCAAATACAACGGTCAATGTATGCAGTGAATGACAAATATATATATATATATATATATATATATATATATATATATATATATATAATATTAAAAAACTAGTTATTTCTTAATTCAACACTCTTAACATTTAAACGCTATTAATTCCTCACTTTACTATTCAGAATTACATACCCTTTTTTAATCCCTTAAGTTATTTAATTCCCTTTGGGGATTCGTGTCAAATTCCATTATTACAGCCTTAGGCAATATCATTGAAGATGGCTGTCTTTTTTACGTAAAGAGACGCGGCGCGGCGTCAGTACAAATTTAAATCAGTTCTGCACATCAACAACAACTTTAAACCAATCAACTATTAAGACACACCCTTTAATCACGTGATGGATAGAAGTTTATATAAATCCTGACGTCCAAACGTAGGATGGACTCCTGTACTTTCTCTTGCTGCATTCATACCGGCGGAGTCGCCAAAGGAAACAATAAAAATGTTCTCGTAAATTACACGTATTCGTCGCTTTAGTCATGAAGTGAATTTATTTTCAAGTATAACTGCATCTCCTCACCGTAGCATGGGAGATTAGATATCTTCTGAGAATGCGATCTGTCTCCCATGTTACATATATATATATATATATATATATATATATATATATATATATATATATATATATATATATATATATAATAAATACGACGATCAATGTATACAATTCATGTAAAAAAATATATATTTATAAAAAAATTGTAAGGGATATTTTTAAAGACAAAATAATGTAGAAGAAAATATTCAAATTAAATCTAATAGGACATACTAAAGAATATAGTACAGTTAATACAGTACAGTTTGAGGAACATATCTTTTACTGTATTTTAATGTTTTTTTGGATAACTTCCAATCGTCTGTCGCAATAGCAAGAAAAAAATATTTTTTTGTCTATTTAGTTGTTATACACGTGACGATAAATTAATTTAAAGTACCAGAAAAAGAAATCAAGTGATCAACATTTAATAAATTAAATTCTAAAAATTACTCTTTAAAAATTCACCAACAAATCAGAAAATGGAGGTAAAGATTTGAAAAGATTTCATTTTAAAGGAATTTTTATGATCTTTCTCGTGATATAAATTTTATAACCCTCAAATTATTATTTTAAATGCAAACTTATAAAAAGTTACTGAAACAGCTTAAAAATTTAATTTTAAAAAATCCAAGAAGAATTTTTTTTTAAATCTTTCTCAGTGCATTCCTACACTATAAGAAGAATCGCCATGCAAAATTTCTTTAGGTCCAGCGGTTTGGTCTGTGCGTTGTCTGTCAGTCAGTCAGTCATTTACGGAACTGGTATATATATATAGATTATTAAAGTACAAATATTTCGATGAAACATTTTTACTTCTCATATGGGAATAAATTTAATTCTCTAATAAAGAATAATTCTTTTATGTTATTGTCTCGTGTTTACAAAAAAAGAAAAATATATATCATGTGAGCAGTTGCATACCACAGTCAGCGCCATGTTCTTCAAACCTGACAACAATAAAAAATAGGAACAAAATGTTTTCTTTTGAAAAGAAACAACAATGTTACATTTTCTTGGAAATAAAATAAGAACGGTACCTTAGAAATTGTAGACTTTATTTCAAAATGTTTAAATCGAAGCTCTAATTCAACTGATATGTAGAAATATCGACAAAATAATTCAAACTTCTTGAAGAATGTAAAATGATGTTTGCATCAATCCTTTCATATCTTACAACGAAGTTAAGATGTTAAGTCTGAGAGCATTACCGAAAATACGTACATAAGTCTATGTTTTTTCGTGCATTTTGTTCTATCAAGTATAAAAGGAAAAATTCCGAAGAAACTGCAGTGTTTATCTTTTGGTCCATGGTATTTATTCTAAAAAGTACATACATGGATAGAACTTTCTCGCTTTCTTGTAGCCTGCGGGAGGATTTTCAAAGTTGTTTCCGGTAGTAAAAAAACTTTGTATCCCCTCTATAAAATCTTCCATTTCATACGATACTGAAGCTCACTGTTGGGTCTTCTTAGTGTTTTTTCTCCCATTTTCTTGGGATATTTGTGCATGTTTCGATACATCACATCATTTTCCTGACTGTCTCTTTATCTCGGAGCTATTTTCAGACATCCGTTCTTTAAAGAAAGAGATCGGACATTTTTTTCATCAATTTCTTAAAATAGTTGGATTTTGAAATTAGTGAGTTAGACTATACAGAACTAGCATCACGGTATTTTTTGGTCAGTATCCATAGTTTAGACATATGTAAAGGAGAAAGTACAGCTAAAAACTGAACGTATTCTCTAAAAGATAATTTCGTATAATTCTTTTCCAATTGTTTCCAGAAAGATGAATATATCTTTATCTCGGAGCTATTTTCAGACATCCGTTCCTTAAAGAAAGAGATCGGACATTTTTTTCATCAATTTCTTAAAATAGTTGGATTTTGAAATTAGTGAGTAAGACTATACAGAACTAGCATCACAGTACTTTATGGTCAGTATCCATAGTTTAGCCACATGTAAAGCAGAAAGTACAGCTAAAAACTGAACGTATTCTCTAAAAGATAATTTCGTATAATTCTTTTCCAATTGTTTCCAGAAATATGAATATCTCTTTATCTCATAGCTATTTTCAGACATCCGTTCTTTAAAGAAAGAGATCGGACATTTTTTTCATCAATTTCTTAAAATAGTTGGATTTTAAAATTAGTGAGTAAGACTATTCTAGACATTCTAGTAAGACATTCTAGATACTATTCATGACATTCTCAAAAATTTTAACAAACACAGTACGCCTTAACTCGTCATAATAGAGGGAGAAATATAACAAGCTGATAAAGACACAAAACTCCTTGATCAATGCGCTTTTACTTCAGCCATGGTAAGCTTGAATGGCCTACTCGGAGAATGCAGTGTTTAGGACAAATGTTCTACATGATATGTATAACAGATCTTTTTTTTTTCATTGCCCAAATGAGAATCTCTCCGCTGTACATTTTTTATGGATTTCGCAAATATCTTCATCTATTATTCTACCTTAGTCTGACCCCGCATTTTTGAACATTTTATCTTTATTTTCGTGCTAGTTGAAACAACGAAATGGGATAAAATTCCAGGCATTCGCTAACTTTATTATTGTCGTATGCGAAATATTAAATTTATAAAATAGCTCATAGTTCCAAAATATAAAGTAATGATTCGCAGTTTCATCCACTGAATTCTAAATTCTTCTTTATCGTCAAATCAAGTATGTCTATATAACTTATAACACTTCATAAATATCACAGAGAAGGAAAGTTTAGGTACGTAATGACTTTTCCTTTGTATTTTTTTTTTTTGTCAGTTCTTATAATAAGATGTCAAAATTTTTGTTTAATCTTTCTAACAAAGCCTTCTTTGTTTGCAACTTTATTTTGAGTCATGCAGTGATTTATTTTGAGTGATCTATTTTGAGGTGATTTTTGTTAGTGGTTTTATTTTAAATGTTTATTTTGAGTGATTTTTGTTAGAATTTTATTTTAAATGTTTATTTTGAGTGATGATTGAGTGATTTATTTTGGGTGATCACTTAAAACACTTCATAAATATCACAGAATTAAAGATATAGGTACGTAATGACTTATCATTAATTTTTTTGTCAGTTCTCATTGTAAAGAAGATGACAAAATTTTGTCTAATCTTTCTACCAAAGGCTTCTTCGTTGACAAATTTATTTTGAGTGTCGTATTTAAGCAAATGGAGCTAAGTACACTAACATGTAGCTGGTTACAGTATGAAAGTCTATGAATATGAACGACATTCTGACCAATGACATATGAATGACCAATGACCTATGAATGACCTATGACCAATGATCTATGAATATGAATGACATTCTGAACCGCATGGGCTCTATCCTGTTCTAAGGTCTGGATATCTGCTACTGTTATTGCATTTTTCAACTGATACTGACAAAGAATAAACACTAAATTAATTTTTTTTCAGTCGCCTTATTTACTAACGTCTAAAGTTCATATAGGAATAATTTTATGAACTTTTTTTTTCATAGATAATAATTATACAGTATTGTAATTCCTTTGAGTTTCTATACACCAGCACATGTTTCTTTTTTTTTAATTTTCAATACTAAAACAATCATCCTGAATTTAGAAACTTACAACAAAATTACTTGGGAGGAGAATATCTAGTTATTTATAGGAAAATTCAGTGGTTTCAAATGAAAATTTGAAGTCTGTTTGCCAACTGCATACAAAATTTGTGTTAAAAAAACATAATTTTTTCCCCTCGAATATAAACCATTGAATTTCATAACCATTTTCTATGTTATCACAGACCTATCCTCAGTAAAAAACAATCCTTTAATGAACCCACTGAATGAGATTTAAGCTGTTTTGTTACTAATACGATTACAATTATTTACAGATTTAACACCCTGATGTCATTTGGCCTTTTAACTCCAGTTGAGGGACATAAAAGTAAATAAATATTTTTGTTTCTCTCGCATGAGCAATATATTTTTTAGACAAGAAAAAAGTATATAAAGTTTAAAATATTTCTTTCTATTAGATATTTTCTGAATAATTCAGGAACAATGTTGTTGGGCAAATCTTTGTGAATTTTTGTATTAAATTAAAATACATCGTTCTCGTAAGAAAAAAATATTTAACACCAAATTATATTTTTGCACAATCTAAAAGTCCCAGTCAATAAACGAGGCATAAAAAGAAATGACAAAAAAAAAATTTTACCTACTTTTACAATGTAAAAAGCTTTCACTCTTTCCAACAAAATTTTTGAATGTTTGAAATACATTTGACGTAACTATTAAAAGAAAACTATTTTATGAAAATAAAGATTACTTGTACACATCGCGAATGTCAGCAGCACGGTGACAGATACAAAAATATATAATTCGGAAGACGATATTTAAAACGAGAGAGAATAATACACGCTGCAGATGAGTTTTTTAAATAAGCAACAAATAAACAAAGATAGATTACTAAGATAGAACGTTAAAAAAAAGATAGAAATTTAAATAAAAATTCTAACTTGGAAAGATAATTTTTAGGTTACATTTTATACAAATAATTCAAATAGAAACGAATTCAATGGTAAATTTGAAATTTAACATTTTATCAATAACTTTTTGTCAATAACTTTTTATCTCAAATAATAATGGTGTTTTGCATGATCAATGTGTGGATTGCCCTAATCTGAGAAAAAAGTATGCGTCATTCAGTTAAAATGATCTAATACCCACATTCCTCTATAATTTTTGCGGACTTTTCTTGAAACAGCTCTTCTAGATACGTTTAAGGGGATGGTGGACCTTTCACAGCGATTTTTGAAATTTTTGCCACAGAGATATGAAACTTTGCTTATATATTCATTAAAGTCTAACAATATTAAACACCTTATAAAATTTCATAGATATTTTAAAAAAAATATTTTATAATTAAAAAATTGAAATTAAATTACCCTTCTTTAAAATGCTCCTTGCGACTCAATTTTAAACTTTTCCCCTTAATTTTGCATTTATATTGCTTATAAATACCTTCTGAACAGAGTTATGTATTTTTTTGTACTTTCGTTGAATAGTTAATTTTCAGGCAATATTTTTATGCTTGTACTCTGAATTTTCTTGAAATTTTTGTACTTTTGTACACTTAAGTTAAACTTTGATAACCTTAATGACCTCGAATCCTAAAATGGATACATAACTTTATTTTCATGTATTACAGGAGTCTTTATTATAAATTTCATAAACTTTCGTCAAAAATTATGACTCGAGGAGCATTTTAAAGACTTGCAAATCTGGAAATTACTCATTTTGAGAAAAATACATTTAAAACATGTTTTTTCACCTACTTTTAATACTAACTTTTGTAAAGTCACCAAGTTTTCATTTTACTTTTCACTACATATTTTAAATGCATTTCATTCCAATATTTACATGTTTTTAAAATATTAATACATCCCCCTAAGAAATTCCCATTTTTGCTCGATTTTTGGTAATTTGAAAGTCCACCATCCCCTTAATAAGGAAGTTAGAAGAAATAGGTTAAGAAGTTAAAATTGGAAAATAAACCATCATTTTAAAGAAATAATCTGCAAAGTGTTAAAAAGAAATCATAAGTCCCATGGCATATATAGATTGTTTTTAATCAGTGCATATGACATACCTTTTACAGATAAGTTAGAATTCACATGTATAGTTTTCGACTTTCTAATTTTAGTAACAACATATGTCTTGCGATATCACGTTCATATAAGCGGAAACAAGATTTAAATTACACGCTTCAAGTGTATTACATTAAAATTCCATTCTTCATATGTTAACTGTCAAATGCATATTACATCATAAATTTTAAAGGAGATTAAAAGATATAGAACAACTCTGATATATATATATATATATCATAGAGAATAAAGAAATTTCCATGCCCGAAGGAAATCAAAACTTAATCTAGTTACACATAAGTTTAAGTGAATTTTTTACTGCTGCTCTCAGTGGATTGTGTTAGAATTTCATAAGCCTAACAAGAAAGAGCAATTTTTGTGTTGTTTTAGCTTCGTCTTGAAATGGAGAACGAATTAAGAAGTTGGAAATTCCTTTTTATTACTTAACTTTTGTTCCTAAAATCTCTAGACAGAAGATGTTCGTTCATTTAAATTTGCGCTAAGCCAGCCTCAGGAAATTTCAGTCCCATTTCTAGTTATTGTCCATTGCTTTATTAACATTATTGTCATATTATTGCATTAAACCAGCGAAAAAAGCAATCCTATTAATTATGACACATGAATAACGAATTTATGCTACTTTAATCCATTCAGAAGTGGGGGAAAATTGAATTTTTGTTAATTGAGCGACCTATCTTTTATATAAAATAAATACCAAGTTTGCTCTGTTGACTGCTAATATGATATTAACATTCTTATAGTGATAAGCCCACAGATGTATTCATTATAAAACACTACTTTTATATAATCACCAGAACCAGGTTATGTGCTTTTGGAAGGTTTGTTAAGTACATTTGAATAAGTTATGCTTATAGCATTTTACATTTTAAGGAGCGATAGATGCTTTAGAAATTTCAGTCCAATTAGAGTAACAAAAAAAGAATAGTTGTAAAAAGACTTTGAATAAACCTTTTATATAAGGAAAGTTTTAATGACTTTCGCTTGAAAACGTTGAACCGTGTTGTAGTTACCACGCAGGGAAGTGATTAAAAGTGTATAAATTTTATACAATTACAATGAGAGATTACGGTAAGGATCTCTTGTGCAATGGTGAACAAACATATCATATGTAACGCTGGAGAAGCAGATTCAGTTCACGATCGAACCTAGGTTTGTTTAAAACAAAGAAAATTGTGAAATTAAAAAAATGGTAGTGAGAGAACATGGCAGAGATAACTGTCATGGAGCCCAAAGAAAAAGTAATTTCAATGAAGGTCACCACCTCCTCACTGGTGTCTCGCAGGAGACGGATAATTGAAGTTTAATGAATCCTATATACAGTGATTTCCGCTTATAAGAATCACGTTTGTTATTACTGTTTTTGATTCTTATAAGAGGTTGATTCTTATAGCCGAAATTTAGGTTTTTGGACAGGCACACACACACACCTATATATACATATATTAGATAATTTACAATAAAATACTCTTTAATTTACGTTAATTATCTTTTATTAAAATTATTTTTTAAAATTTTAAAAATACAACTTAATTTCTAGACCTATAAGTAGATACACATGATTATAGTAAGAGAAGAAATAAATCCAATATTTGTTACAACATACCTGCTTAACAGTTTTAACATTTCAACTACGGGAAGGGAGAAAGAAAAAGATTTCTATGGTAGTTTAACGTAATGAAGTTTTCAGGTGGCTGTTTATATCTCTTTCAATACTAATAGTCTCAGACGAAGATTCACCTTCTAGCTTACGTTTCACGATTTGATAACGTGCTGAATCTACCAATGTCACGTGTGCCTAAGTGATAGTGGACACTTCGCCGAAGATTTATGTGTTTCAGGGTCCAGGAAGCCGCGACCAGGATGTGGGGGGGGGTGGGAAAAAGGAGTCCCTATTTTTGTTTGTCAGTGGAGAAAAGCGAAATCGGACCCGGACGTGTAAAGATGCCCCCGGGTCAAGCTAATAGGACAGTGTTGTGCTAAAGCGTTTAAGAGGAAACTATTATGTTATGTCTAAAAAGAAATGGATGAATTTTACGACTATATTCCATCCCATCTTATCAATCTTTCTTTTTAAAAAAAGAAAGAAAGAACTTCGTGCCTTATGAGGGTTTAAGTGGCTTTTTTGGAAAAATGAAAGGAAAGCGAAGAGTGTAAACTGATTCTTAAAACCGGTGGATTGATTCTTTAAAGCGAAAATTTTAACATGGAAATAATACATTTGTTTTTGTTTTTGCGATATTGATTCTTATAAACGGTTGATTCTTATAACCACTGATCACTATAAGCGGTGGTTACTGTATAATAGCCGTTGTCTCTGTATAACACTTCCGGGCTGTACTCATCTTTCAATTGAAGCCCTCAGTAAACAAAATGCCGGTTAGGCTTAATTTCAATTTCAGATGTGGATCAGAATTTTTTCTTACCTAAAAACTAACATCTTCTCCATCAAATCACGTTTGTTAGCCTATTTTTCTATAAAACATTCAGAACTAAAAAAAATTGGATGTTTTTAGCTGTATATTTAACAGTTTTTAAAAATCTGTTTACTTTTGCGATGAATTCTGAAAGTAAAAAAACTTGAATGTGAATGAATCAAGTATTCATATTGCGTAGTCAGCTGTAAAAAAACTGGATGGCAGTCTACTACTCCAATAGCGTGAAAAACTAAATAAATAAAAAATAATGAAAGGGTTTGCTTTTACAAGGTGTGGATTAAATGCAATATTGTTAGATAATTCGGAAATTTTTTAACTTTCATATATTTTTTCCATTATGACGTCATTATTAGTATTATGACGTCAAAATGACGGGTTGGATGGCAGTCTACTACTCCAATCGCATGAAAAACTTAATAAATAAAAATTGATGAAAGGGTTGCTTTTACAAGGTGTGGATTAAATGCAATATTGTTAGATAATTCGGGATATTTTTTAACTTTCATATACTCTTTTCCATTATGACGTCATAATAATAATGACGTCATAATGGAAAAATATTAGTATTATGACTTCAAAATGACGGGTTACCTTTTAGTATTTAAAATAATGTCGGTATTAAACTTTTCTCACAGAAACATAAAATTGTATTGCCTCCCATTATAGACACAGGTTTACGAAAATCACATAAATTTTTTGTATTCACACCGTTAAGGGAAAATATGCATTCACTTGCATGTATCCGTCTTAAATTTCCTCCCATACGGTAAGGAATATTTTCCTATATGGTAGAGAAAAAAAGCATTGATTTCACAGTATCTGATACATCATTATTGGATTTTATTTTTTGACACATTACGTAATGACATATGATAATCTTTTACACTTGCTTTATCGTCTGAAAAAAAATGATCACAGATCTGACTGTTTCATTTTACTGAAGGCCAAATTTACTCAAGAGTTCTCTCCAATTTCTCGAGGTTTTTGTTTTATATTTATCTTAATTACTTCGGAATAGTCCTTTCATGTCTTTCGACTTTTCATCTCTTTACTATAAATTCCAGTGGCGCATTTAGTGATAAAGTATTTTATTTATTTAGTCTACTGCGGAGGCACTTGTCGTTAGACATTCACCTTTTGTTATTCACCGCTATTTTGACTGACTACTTTATTATAGGAGCACCATACAGGTAAGCAAGCATTGTTCCCTGTGAGGGGGAAGACACGGAAACGACCAAGCCTTATTCGAGATTTGAACCCAAGCCCACTGCGTGGCAGCTCAGAACGCTAACCACTGCACCATGTGGCGCTAGTAAAATAAAGCGTAACCGGAAATATATCCGTAAAAAAAATTGAAGAAGTTTCGACTTTTCAGGTTGAAAGCTCGAAGCCCTTACAGTCCGGAGTAGTAAAAATACACCTTTGTCCTTTTCTGTTTTGATGCAAGTAAATAAACATATACAGGTTGCTGCATAATGGACTCCCACATTTCTGAAGGTCGCTACTAAAGGAGTGGTGGGGGTAGCGGGAGATGGCTAAAGTTCGAGCGGATTTTCTAGTTGTCAGTAGACACTATAAGTTGGAACGGTGAATATCGCGGTTTCTTTACCGAGGCATTGTTTAAGGGAATAGTGGACCTTTATTTGAGCAAATATCCTCATTGTAATACTGATTGTGTTATTGTAAAAAATATGTATATTTCTGTAGATTATTAGTACCAAAATAATTTTTTTTCATGTAAAAAATCATTTATGAAGCTTCTACAAAGTAATTTATAATGGGTAAGTGTAGTAATAAATTTTAAATCTGTTTTTCTCAAAACAGATTTTTCAAGGTTTTTAGATTTTTTAAATGCTCCATGCTACTTAATTTTTGTTCAAAATTCATGAAACTGATAAGGAAGAATCCTGATACTATTTACAAAAAAACTGTGTACGCATTTTACAATTTGACTTCATTAAGGTAATTAAATTTGATTCATAACTTTTCAAAAGGCAAAATTTTGATGAAAATCGGGATGGAGTTCAGAAAAAAATATCTCAAAAATTAACTATTCGAGGGATTAAATAATTGATACCCAGATTTGTTTGTTATATAGTTTAAAGAGATTAAAATGCAAAATCGAGGAAATATTTCACAAATTAAGTAGCAAGGATCATTTTAAAATTTTGTTTATAAATTTCAAATATTTAAAAAAATATTAAAATTATAATGAGATTGCAAATTTCTTTTAAGGTATTCTATTTATTTATAGTGAAATGTGCATATGTACAAAATTTCGTATCTCTATGATGAAAAATAAAAAAAGTAAATTTTAATGTCCACCGTTCCCTTAAAAACAGCGAATCTGCAACCGCAATACAGAGGACATTTAGGACGGGCTCTATGCAACTGATGCCGCTGCAGATCAGAAAAGTATCCTTCGGTGGATTTCAAACGTCAGAGCAAGTGGGTGTGCATTACCAAGGAAACCAAGTGGTAGTCCTCCGAATGTTAGAACACCTGAAAATGTGCAATGAGTCCGTGATTCCACTATTCGTGCCGCCATTCTCCCAGAGATGACTATCAGAGTGTTGGAAATTTTTAGAGAACAGCTTCGGCAGTGCATCGCAAATAACGGGTACCGCTTGAGTGGTGTAATTTTCAAAACCTTGAGGAGCTTGATAAAGCTTTTTTCTGCAAATTGATTGATTAGTTTTGTATTACCCTTTGAAATGTGGAGTCCATTCTACCGCACCCTGATTATTACAGCAAAAAATTTATTTATAATATTTTCAAAGAAGGTTTCAGATATAAATTACTCTGTCTATGAACATGCTGAAAATTCAAGTACACTGTTTGTATATGTTTTATATTGTATTATATAATTACTTTTAGGAGTAAAGAAGGACATGTTATTATACACTATCTGGCCAAAAGTATCCGGACACCCCCATAAAGAAGTGGATCTGGCAGGTGACGTAATTTTATGCGTAACCGAAAGCTATAAAAGTATTGGTAGGGGTTTGTCAGGTCATATTTATGCATTTGTGAGACAATGAGTAAGTCAAAGGAGCTTAGTGACATTGATCATGGCATTATAGTGGGATGCCACCTTTGTGGGAAATCAGTTCTGAAATTTCGAATTTAGTCAATTTAATTCATTAATGATAATTTTTAATAGATTTTATCATTCTTTCAAAAATCATTATTGAATATACATAGCAACTAATGAGTTACACATTTTGTGAAATCTAACATTATTAGTAATGGTTCGGATATAGCGAACCACCGGATATAGCGAACAAAACCTTTGGTCCCTTGAAGTTCGTTATAACAGGGTTCGACTGTATTACATTTTATTGATATGTAACTTTTTTTCATGTTTTAAAGAAATAATCATAATACGAATAATTACTACATTTTTTTCATATATTTAATGTCTCTGAAATATTTCAAGGTAATTTAATGACATGAAATATATTAAAAAGTAACTGCCATAGACTCAGGTGTATTTAGTGTTATATTAAGATATACAAACAAATGAGTGCTTAACAGCATTAAAAAATAATTTTATGTATTTTTTTAGCATATACACACATACATATTGTATACGCTATATGAATTCATGAATATTATATGTACGCATATATGTAGCATATACATATAAATAAATAATCCAACAGAGATAGATAAAAATAATACGAATATAGACAAGAAACAAACAAAAATCAAGCACTCTGGGCATCCACGCACCAACGGCAAGATTCTGTATAAGTGCCGGAACTGAATCATAAAACAACAGAGGTAACCGACAGGTCTCGTCATCAGGGAGCCTAACCATATCAGTTACCTCAAGGGGAACTTTCTGAATAGGATGCAGGTAAGCCCAAAAGACATACCAAGGCCCCGAGTCCCCCAAGGAAGCAATAAGTCAAAAAGAAAATGAAAAGAATTACATACATACAAATATACTATTTGTTATTTTATTATTTTTACTGATGTACGGGATTTTAGATAGTTCTCCATAAAAATATTCATAAGAATACATGATTTTACTTATAACTCCTCTTTAAAACAAGTAACTTTTGTGAATGAATTATCTACATATTTTCACTTGGATATTACATTGAGTAAAAAATTTAAATTTATCGATAAACGAAGCGTGATATCAGATACACAGATAACTTTCATGCTCAATCGAAATGAATCCTGATCATTAAATGATGCTTTCTTTCTCCTGACAACACAATTTTCCCGCTTTCTAATCAATTTGATACCTCGTTCATCAATTTAAACTAATATATTCCGCGAGAGTCTTGTACAAAATGCTGAAATCAAACTTTTTCTGTCGCTCGAGTCTCTTAATTTGCAGCGTGTTAAAACAACACTTAAAAGAACTACTGGAATCGGGAATGATTACGATATCCCCTCTTTGCTTAAACCCATTGACGCCCCACTCTGACAACCGGAAATCGATACTACCATAACTACCGAACCCGAACAGGGTCATGTCCCTGAACAATTTATTTTATTCTCCTCCATGCAGCGCGGGGACTTTCCATTTCCGGCCTTCGCAATACCCGTTACAATTTAAATTGATTCGTCCCATACATTTATTTCATTTATTAACCGGAGAATGAAAATAATTGAAGGTTAACGGTCTCGCGTAGTGTGTCGTCTGGAAACCATTTCAGTATTTTACGAGAGCACATTCAATCGTACGTGATTCGATAAGAATATTTAAAAGATTTTCCCTCGGTAAATCGTCTATCAAAGTTTACAGTCGGAGCAATTTCCCATAGAACGTTTCTTAAAGGGCCCATAGGATTTTAAATACAGCTACAAAAATGTGATAATTGATAAACACAGGACGAAGGTTTTACCCTAATTTCGCTGGCTGCAATCATCCGTAAATAGAAATTTCCTTCCACTATATGTCTATTAGACTTGGCAGAAACATCGGACATTTATATTAAGGATGCCTTGGTTTGGTTTGTAGTCTTCAACTGTTCACATTTCTGTGCAAACAAGGAATGATTGCGTTAGATTATCGCAAAAAATAGTAGTTAAACTTTTAGGTAACGATTAGGTTAGGTTAGGTTAGGTTAGGTAAGGATTTTTATTAAGGATTTTTAGGTTAGGTTAGGTAAGGATTTCTTTTACTGAAAACTTTAATTAGCAAGAAGGTTCATGTTAAGGGTATACAGTTAATATGAAAGTTAATATTAATAGTGGCATACTACACTGGTTATCAAAAATTAAAGAAAAGTAAAAAAATAGCGATTACTCAAAAAGTTACGCGTAGAATTTAATGAAACTTATGCACATTATACAACACATAGGTAGGTATAAAATAGTCTAAAAAAAATCCCCGAACAATTATGGTGTTATAGGAACTTGCATATGTATGCAATGTACAAATCGGATGCGTCAGTTTGGTATAGGAAAAGTACCTTTAATATGGCGTATGATCCCCCGAGAAGCAATACAGCACATACAACGATGCGTGATGCTGTCAATTATGCGGTCTATGAGTTCGGTAGGAAGTGAGAGCCATTGCTCTTGAAAGCAGTTGAAAGCGAGACTATGGTCCTAGGAGGAGGATTGAAAGCAGCTATACGTCGTCCTAAAGCGTCCCAAACATGCTCGATAGGATTCAGGTCCGGTGATCGAGCTGGCCACTCCATGCACTGCATTGTTTCCTGCTCAAGATACGCATCCACGATGCGAGCTCTGTGCGGTCTCGCGTTATCGTCCTGTAGCACGAAAGCATCACCTATTGCCCCGGCATAAGGGAGCACATAATCATCAAGGATGTCATCTCTATAGGTGAGAGCATTCACGTTTCCCCGGTGAAAGACATGGAGGTTTGCGCGTCCACCCAAAGGGATACTACCCCAAACACAGACTGATCCGTATGCATCTCTTTCACGGATGTGTGATGGATAAAAACGAGTTCCAGGTTCTCTCCAAATCAAAATACGCCTACAATCGCTTTGTAGGCTAAACCTGGACTCATCCGTAAAGAGAACAGCCCTCCATTGATCACGTGTCCAGTGGACATGTTGACGTGCCCACTGCAAACGTTTCCCCCTATGGCGTCACTTGAGCGGCACGCAAGTGGCTGGTCACCTCTCAAAAAGACCACCTTCGTGAAGCCTTATACGCATGGTTGACGTTTATACCAACCTTCCAGAGCTTGCAGCGAGGGAGGATCTGCACATGGAGCTTGCAGACGGAGTAGCGGTTCTATTCCTTCGTGCGCATAATGACAAATATCGGTCATCGGCACTCGTCGAAGCGTATGACCGTCCTTGGCTGAACCTCCTGGATGCTGAATCATTGGTTAGAAATTGATGCCAAAGTCTATGAACCACAGACGGACTCACATTTAGCCATCTGGCCACTTCTGTTGACTTTGCCCTGCCTCTAGTCTCCCAATAGCTCGCCATCGCAGTTCTTCAGTCAAATGATGCCTGGAGGTCATTGTTACAATTTGGCTATGCCAGATGTCTAATCTCAGCCTCGCAGATACAATTGCCGCCTTGCTCTGAGACATGCACTTTCATACTCCTCGCAATTGACGTATTCCGACTGCAGCGTCACTATTTTGCGTAATGTAGTATTGTCCAGCACCTTTTACTTAACAACATATTCAAATTTTAAACAGATTGACCTAGTTTTGAACGTGTTATCCCTCTTTTTGTGATTTTTCCTTAATTTTTGATGACTACTGTACATTGAGAAATAATGTTAAATATAACTGCTATCAGTATTTATAGAGAAAAATTGTATTTTTAGAGCTACCGTTTGTTTGAAAATTATTGCCTGCAAAATTTATATTTGGGAAGTTCTTCCATTATAGCGCAAAACTAATCACATCTAGATCATGTAGTGTAACAAGATCAGGAGTTCCAAATATGAAACTTTGAAACCAATATGCACTGGAATTTCCATCCTGAGTTTTAAAGCACTACCATCAGAAAGGAGAGACCGAGGCTCTCAACCTAAAGTTTCCAGCTAATCTAAGAAAAGTAATAAAGAGAAATTTTTGTAGCCAGGTGCGTTTGTGAGCCAAATTTTATTGGTATCATATCTGAAATTCATGGTTCCACGTTTTCCTGAAATCATTCATAAAAATATACATAGAAGGCGATAATAGCCACGATGAAACCTAAACCCACGTTGAAATTTGAAATTGGACCTGATTAAAAAAAGATTTTAACATTGATGTGAAGCTTCATAAAAATTGCTATTGAGAACTTGTATATTAAGCAAGTCTCGTCCTAGTCTTAGTTACGTCATCACACAGTCTCATCGTGGTAATGTATCAAAACTTGAATGAGGGACTATTTATCGCCCGAAAAAGACATTTTCAGAGATTAGCTTAGCCTTCCAGCAGAGAATACGTTTGAATGTTTAATTTGCCAAAGCAAAACATATTATAGTATTTTCTGTATGCTTATTCGTGGAACAAGTAGTTCAGTAATTCACCCCCAAAATTTCTCTCTGTCTCCGTTTTAATTATATTTTCACCAGTAGAGTTTCATTTTTCTATCACTTATCAATAATTTCATCAGCAGGTAGCGAATGAAAAACTCAATATGGATAAGTACTAAAGGAGATAGTCTCTATTCTATTAAAGGCTTTTCTTATTTTAATACGGGTGATAATTTTCATGTGGCCGCCCACATCGTTTAGTGTTTAATGTCGACAGCTTCCATAGCGCGGGCTTGGTTTCGAATCTCAGATACGGCGTGGAAATTCCTGTGCCCTCCCATTATAGGGAACGATGTTGGTTCCCCTGTCATAAAAAAGCCTGAAAAGCTGCAGTGTATATCGGCCTCGTGGCAAGATTTTGCCGCTTTGGAAATAAAAAAAGTATTCTTTCAGTCAACGTGAAATACTGCATTGGAATCAAAAATAGAGACACTGAGATGCTAAAATGCATAGAATAGTGATCTTTTAAGAAACATTATTCAATCTTATACGCGAAGAAGATAAAATCCTTGATCTATAACAACTTGGATAACGCGTCTTTCAGTCTCGCGTAATACAGCATCGAACATGACCATGATCTGCAGTGAAGGTTCTGCTTTTTCATGTTTTAAGGGCCTTGGACATTTGATGGTTAATTAATAACGGGAACTCTGGTGTAAGGTGTCTTACCTTACTAATCAATATTAAGTGTCTGTACGACTCGTCATAATTATACTGGTCTCAATGGGATATCAATTGTGTAGGTTTTGAATAAATGACATACATGGACAGACCCGTGTCTTTCTTCAGTCTCCATGAGCACCAGCCTTGTATTCGTCTCACCCCTAAATAATTGTTAAATAAGTTAGCCAGACGAATAGCTCAGTGCAAATGGCTAAGGGCCTGTTCACATAGGAGTCCGTTGCGTTGCGTTAAGTAAAAGATGACGTTGAGACGAAAATAAACCAATCGTAGGCGTTAAAAATTCCATTGCTAATCGTTTGGAGGCCTATGATTGGTTTATTTTCGTCTCAACGTCATCTTTTCCTTAACGCAACGCAACGGACTCCTATGTGAACAGGCCCTTACAAGTAGTAGTGATGTATTAAAACGTCGTGCAAAGGCAGCATTGAGGTGGGGAAGGGTATTACGAACGTCTGTTACTGCAAATTCTGAAGGCATGATTCGATAACATTTATACTATACAAAGTCGCTGTAACTATATTTGCAAGAGGTTATGATTTTTTTAAAAAAGGTTGACGTGTCTCATTAGAAAAGTTAACTTTGTCGGCATCGAAACACATAAAAGTAACTGTTCTTACGAATTAAGACTGCCATGACATCTATTTCAATGGTTCCATTCACTCACTGGCCTGCCGTATTTTGCGTTGAAATGAATATCGCGTTTCCTCGACCTTTACTGTGCTAAGAAAAATTTTAAAATTATAACATTAAAGGGAAATGAAGTTATATCAATGGGTCTTTATTATCGTTTTTTTTCATGAGAGTAGTATTTTTTGTAGGATTACGTGAAAATCAATTCAAGCTTTGAACTTCGATAATGCAATATATTTTATTCTATATGCAAAGGGTCGAATCCTCCGTTAAAGGAAGGATACTACAAAATTCATGTTAGAGAGAAAGGTTCATGTTTTAATTTTAACAAACTATCGTAACGGCAGCCAATAAGTAAATAAATACTAGTCAGTGCTAAATGGGCATTTTCTAGAAAAATAAATTGCATTTACATTACATGCTGGACTATCTCTCCGACAAAAATCTGGCCACTTTTTCTGGGCGTCGTTAATTGCACGAGTTCTGATTTTAAGAAAGGATTTCATTAGCTGGAACTTCCTTCCTTCAAGTAGCTGTTATTAATCACATAGAATTCGAGCCGCCCACACTTGTTTAATTTGTTAAATTTGTTAGTGTCACGAGCTTCCACGGAGTGGGCTCGGGTTCGAAACCCGACTGAGGCATGGATGTTACCTCATACCTTGGTTCTCCTGTATGATACTGGAAGAAGTCAACAAAATCATGATGTGGAATGGGTGAATGTCGAAAAAGGCAAGTGTCTGCGGCTTTAGAAAAAGAATAATATGTGCCTAAATAAAGATCGAGAAGGAAACTACTTTTTTCTTTTTACTCGCAATGTGATTTATTTTTTAAATACCATTATGTTTTTGTTTTCTTGTTCAGTAGAAAAAAATTTCTATTGATTTCCTAAATACTGGATCACTTCGTTGGTCTAAAATTATTTTGAACAATAAAACAATAATTTACTGAAGTTTGTCTCTGTCATATACGAATTAAACTGACCATTTCTCCAGTTATCTTGAACCGTTACTTTGAAAACCAAAAGAAGTCTAGAATTATCTTTTCGTACATGCGTAAGTTTTTGAAGAGTTATAAGTACCATAATCAATCTGAATAATAAAGTATTGTTGTGGAAATTGGTATAATGCGTAAACTGCGACTGTATATTTCAAGAAATTAATTTAAAGTACGTACCAATAATTGTAAATGATTTTTACATGTAATCTTACAGTTACAAATAATGTCGAATTTGTTACCCCAGCATTAATGTTTTTAGACAGATATAGAGTCTTGTATTTCGAGTGGTTTTGAGAATTTTCTATTTTGACTCATATTTGAACCTCAAAACTTTATAAAGTGTATAATGAATGAAACATATCATACAACGTCTGTACTATTGGTGTTTACATTTTTATATTTTTTTGGGTAGATTTCATTAATTAAATTGTAACCTAGAGGAATAATGTAAGCCATAATAAACCTTTTAAATTAGCCAAATATGAATTCTTATGGGGAAGGGGAAATTAGAGTTATAAAAATGCACGTCAAATAAATTTATACCGATTCACTTTCATCCGATTACTTTGTACCGATTCACTTTCATCCTTGGAGACCTTAAAATATATTTCTTCTGCCAATAGCATTATCGTCGAAATTCAAAGGCAACTCAAAACCCTTGAAAGTAAAAACGTCTCTGTTTTCTTTGCTTTTGTTCGTGGGCATGCTGGTATCTTTGGTAACGAGCGAGCCGACTTCCTTGCCAAGTCCGCTACAAGGTGTGAAATTGACATTAGTGTCAATATTCCCAAATCTTTTTTTAAGAAGGTCATGTTTGAGAGTATGGTGGAGTCATGGAACCAAGAATACGTCAGCTCAAATAATGGTAGTTTAACCAAGAATTTTTTTCCGTCGATTAGAATGAGACTCTCTTGCCATCACTTCTTTTCTAACTACAAATTGACTCAGTTCCTCACAGGACATGGAAATTTTAAGAGCTATTTGAGTAGATTCAAATTGTGTTCGGCGACCCTCTGTGACTGCAGCGTTGGTGGCGAGGAAAATGCTGAACATGTTCTGTTTTTGTGTTCGAAGTACCGCAGGGAGAGAAATATTTTTAAATTGGCTCTTAAGAACTTAAATATTAACTGGCCTCCCAATTTCTTTCTGCTCGTTTCTGGGAAGTGTGCTTTCGGATTATTTTGTAAATTTATTGTTAATATTTGCAATTCTTCTTAGTTTCTTTTATTTGTTTTATTTTGTCTGTTTCTTATGCTTTCTTAGTGTTTTATACTTACCTCTGTAAGTCCCGTGTGATACTTTGTGGTACACGGGAATTTTATGTGTATTTTTTTTAATTAACAAAAAAAAAAAATAAATAAATAAATAAATAAATTTATTTAATGTAACTAATATAAAAAGACATGTAGATGAAAAGTTATCTATAAAATTAGAAAAAAGCACCCTGATCGTTAAAGAAAATGTAAGAGTTAAAATCTGCAGTGATAAAAATACGCGTCTTTCAAACTTCATTTCATTGAAAAAATATCTTTGTAAGGGAAAAATAATGAAATTCAAATGCCTTTTAAAGAAAAGCTTTAAGAGCTCTACATGAAATTTGCAATTCAAAACAAGAAAGTATCGCCCGATAAATTCGGCAGCTCCAGAACGTTTTTAACGCCGTGACTTAACGTAATATACATTTCCACAAGAGCAATATCTTCTTGAAAGTGTCAATAAAGTTGAAAGTCGCCGCCTCTTTTGCTAGAACTAGCACTATCAGGGTTTAATGATTGTTACTATCCCTCTCTAGGGGTGCTCGAGATAATAGCGTTGTCAGCTGTTAGTGAACAGTGGCATAAATCTACGAAGGGCCATGTTGTTCCTAATTGGGGGCTTTGCTTTCTAAACAATTACCTAGGAATTTAACGGTTAAATAGAATTTTTCAAGAAGAACCTCAAAGCAATTTAGTTGTGCTTTTAAAAACCTTTCTAAAATCGCAAGAGTAGTCTTAGATACATAAAAAAGTTGTTTCGGCAAACTAAAAAGGGTTTTTTATATTTTTAATAGTCATTATTTAAATTTTTAATATTTACTATGCATAAAAAAATTAGATGTTAACAAGTTTCTTTTATTTACTTTTTCACTTTTTTTCTTGCCTTAGTGTACTTCAGAGTGTTAAATAAAATTATTAATCAAACAAAATTATCTTAGCACCGAAGGTTGAAATTTTTAATGGACATGTAATTATTATATATATAATAGCCGTTGTCTCTGTATAACGCTTCCGGGCTGTACTCATCTTTCAATTGAAGCCCTCAGTAAACAAACGGCCGGTTAGGCATAATTTCAATTTCAGATGTGGATCAGAATTTTTTCTTACTTAAAAACTAATATCTTCTCCATCATATCACGTTTGTTCAGCCTATTTTTCTATAAAACATTCAGAACTAAAAAAAAATTGGATGCTTTTAGCTGCATATTTAACAGTTTTTAAAAATATATTTACTTTTGCGATGAATTCTGAAAGTAAACAAATTTGAATGTGAATGAATGAAGTAGCTCAAATATTCATATCGCGTAGTGAGCTGTAAAATACTGGATGGCAGTCTGCTACTCCAATCGCATGAAAAACTAAATAAATAAAAAATAATCAAAGGGTTTGCTTTTACAAGGTGTGGATTAAATGCAATATTGTTAGATAATTCGGGATATTTTTTAACTTTCATATACTTTTACTATTATGACGTCATTATTAGTATTGTAGAGTATTGCATGTCAACCTCTCCGTTAACAAAAGAAATTCTTCTATCTCGGCCTGAGACTCATCAAAAGAATCCCGACAACTTAGGTGGCAAAATGCTGACGGTATTTTTCCCTTTGTTCATCCGATAGACTTATTCCACAGAACGTTAGGGGACATCGGTCATTTTTCTTGATTTAGTCATCGCCGCCGGGTGACACCGCTGATGTCAGTTATAAATGACAGGAGACTCCAGGTGCTTTCATTCATGAACTATCAGTTGTTAAGCAGCATCCTGGAGGCGTCGCGTGCCTAAACAAAAGGACTCGTGCCCTTCGCATTTTACCGAAGCGGCCCTTTGAGGCTCTTTGAAGTGGTTTGGAGGACAAACTAAAAAAGCGGCCGCTTTAGACCCGGGGAAAATATTTCATTATCGCCCCAGGAAACCCATTTCCGTTGCTCACTTGTTCTAGATCGTTTGACTTTCCGGAGAGTGATGCAATATCCGGTGGAGGCTCTTCTATAAAAGAGAATGGACCCCTCAGTCGTGGCTTGCGTCTTTTAGTTCCTGACACGTAGCGGATCCAGTTTAAGAGCAGCCGGGTTTGCCGCCCTTAGAGGTTCAGAGTCCCTTGTGACTGTTTGCAGCGACGATTTAGTTCATGCAGGAGTAAACATACTCCGCTAATTTGTCGGAGACCACTCTTCGTGGAAGTAGCCTTTGCTACCTTATTTTCCAGTGAGGAGTCCTTTCTCCTTAATTTAATATTTTCATCGCTACCGGGTGCGTGCAGTGGTCACCGCCGTTGATATTATTGGGGAGCCCTTTTCCCATCAGGACGAAGTGCCGTTTCTTCATCATTGAAGCAGAGCCAGTTCTGCTAGCCTAGCGGACTTCTGTGTTCTTACTCTGCCCCACGCCGATTAAATCGAGTGTGATTTCCTAATTTACGAAGATCATCTTACATCTGTGCAGTGTACATATCTCATCATCATCAAATTGCTCAATAAATTGCATTTGTTTTGTTTACGTAATGAGTGATGTATACCTGGTGTGTTAGTTCATCTACTGGTTGAAACTACGAACCTCAGTTCGCTACAGTATTATGACGTCAAAATGACGGGTTGGATGGCAGTCTACTACTCCAATCGCATGAAAAACTAAATAAATAAAAAATAATGAAAGGGTTTGCTTTTAGGAGGTGTGGATTAAATGCAATATTGTTAGATAATTCGGGATTTTTTTAACTTTCATATACTATTTCCATTATGACGTCATTATTAGTATTATGACGTCAAAATGACGGGTTACCTTCTAGTAATACATAGCCGAGGTGGCCTTGTGGTAAAGCACGCCGGCTTTCGGTGCTGAGGGTGCTCGGATCGAATCCCGGGGTGCGCCAGTAAAATACATCCGTGTTTAGGCAGGATATGGGCACGATAAATCCGTAGACCGGAAAGTCCCTCTATATAGGTCAGAGAAGGTGGGAGAAGGTACGATCCCCAGATGTCGCCCCTGGTGGTGCTCGGTCAAAATTGTGGTGGCATCTAGTCAAGTCAGAATCCGACCCTTGTTTTGCTATTCAAACCGCAGCCGCACACTTCAACCCGATGCCTATATGGACCTGGTCTGGAATTAATTCCAGCCAAGGGGCATAAGCAACAATAACATCATAATAGAGCGTACCTGATTTATATACCTTTTTGGAAAAATTTTGCTACCAGAGTTTGAAACGTTATGGTCCTATAATTTTAATTCAATAATTGCCTACTGATAGTATGATGAAAAGGATATCTTGTCGTGAAATTGCATACAATTGTTATCTGGTATACTGATTTTTTTTCCTTTTAGGAAAAATATTTGACTGAAACGCGATTTCAATACTAAGAGTTATCGATACCTGAAAGAAAATCGAAATTCAAACATGAAAATGTAGTTATTATTTTATTAGGTATAGGGATTAGTGATTTGAAAGAAAAATTTTAACTTCCAGTGTTTTATCAACAAATATTTTTAATATGCATAATACATTGGAAAATAAAATTTTTAAATCATAGATTAAACTGCGAATTTTTCCGTATTGAATATATACTATTTTGCACCTATATAAAATGTTTTTAAATGCCCATTGAAAAATAACTCTTCGGAACAGAAATTACAGTTTTCAACTGGGATTTAAAAATTTATAAATAAAAAGCTTTATATACACATTACAGCATTAAAATTGCTGTAAGATACAAATAGCTAAAACGGCATTTACAAAAGCAAATTTAATTTTTCCCATTTAGAAAATAATGTTTATTCTGTAAAGTCGAACTAGTTGGTCAAAACTTTTAAGTAATTTATACAAATAGTTCAACAAATAAAATCAGAGGTATACAAATTCATTAAATTTTGAACCATGGGAAAATATATGGGTGCACAGTGAAGGATTTTCAAGTTATAGACATGGAAATTAAAAACAACAACAACATGGTTTGAGAAAATTGTTCTTAAAGAAAAATTAAGGCTGAGATTAAACTTTCCTTCATTTTAAAAGAAAGGTTTCGGATTTCTGTTACCTAGAGATATTTCACCTAGAGATATTTCATCATGTATTTGTTTAAGAAGTTTTTAAATCTTAGAGTGGCATGTATCTGTAATAGTCTACATACCCTTAGAGAAATCAAGAGATCTATGTACGTTTGATTTCTGAGTCCACCTAATTATTTTAAAGTGATATAAAAGAAATTGTTGACATGAAAACTGTGCACAGTCCAATGTAAATACAGTGATTTCGACGAGGTGTGGGAAAGACCATCTATGTCTTTCCCTGACGGAGTTTGTATGAAAAAATCATGCCATGGCTCAGTGACACGAAATGAGAGCAAAATATCTGTGCAGTATTCTGTCAATAGAATGTAATTAAGAGATTTGGCCGTTATTCAACGTCGCCGTTATTCAACTTTACCAGAAAAACAACTTGGAGCAATGACTGTAAAATTGGTTCACGAACGCCTTAAAAAACACTAGTAACAGAAACACAAGAATTAACCTAAAAGATAAAAAAATATCGCACTCACTCTCTTTTTCCCTCTTTTACATAAAAATTTTTAAATAAAACATTAATATAAGCTGTGTGTTGATCATTATAAATATATTTTATTATATAACCTATACAGGTTATTATTATATAACCTATACAGGTAACCTATACAGGTTTTATTATATAACCTATGTCATTTATTTCTATAGGTTATATATTTTATTATATAACCTATAGAAATAAATGACAGCTTAAAGCTTTTCATCTACTACAGCATTCCTATTTCTAATTGATGTTCTTGAATTTAATATTATAAAGGTTTAAGAGGATCAAATATTTTAATAATAGCAATGAAGAACGGGAAAATTTCAGTTTCAATTTAAAATTAAATGAATTTTCAGTTATTTAATACATGATAAAAAAAAATCTTAAATCTCTTGTTTTAAATGATTCGCTTAATATCAAGTATGACTTTCTATTCATTATCATAAAAAATACTTCAAAAATTGCTATTTTTTAAAGTAGTTCTTTAAAATAGATTTTTTAAATTAATATATGCAATCTTAAGAAAAAGCATATCTAATTGAGTTATTTCCAGTCGAAATTGTCGTTTTGAATTACTTTACAGGAAAAAAAAGTAGTAAAAAGTAACTAAAAATTAATAAAAAATAGTGTAAAATGTGAGAAAAATTTAGCTATGATTCCTCTGTTTCCAGTCGAAATTGTCGTTTTGAATTACTTTACAGGAAAGAAAATTAGTAAAAAGTAACTAAAAATTAATAAAAAATAGTGTAAAATGTGAGAAAAATTTAGCTGTGATTCCTCTGTTTCCAGTCGAAATTGTCGTTTTGAATTACTTTACAGGAAAAAAAATTAGTAAAAAGTAACTAAAAATTATTAAAAAATAGTGTAAAATGTGAGAAAAATTTAGCTGTGATTCCTCTGTTTCCAGTCGAAATTGTCGTTTTGAATTAATTTACAGGAAAAAAATTAGTAAAAAGTGACTAAAAATTAATAAAAAATAGTGTAAAATGTGTGAAAAATTTAGCTGTGATTCCTCTTCCCTAATCCTCCTGATTTGCTTTACATGTAGATTCACTTGTATTGCAGTCGAACTTGCTACTCGGAACTTGTACCTGTTGATTTCGGGGTGACCACATCGAAAGAAAATTCATTTGTATTAGAATGCGCCTTATACGATCCCTGACAGTACGTTTTTGAAAGTATTGCGTAAATTTCTTAATACATAAACTTACAGCTTTTTATCTGCTTTGAAAGTTTTCATTGCAAGTAATGCGCTAAACATGCACTTTCATTTGTACTTACTTTTCCAAGTTTGGATGAAGGAAAAATTACTAGAATTATCTAAAAAATGATTAGGGATTATCCATTTCTCTTTAGCCAAAGAGTATTTTGTACACATAAGATTTTCTTCATAACTCTACTACCCCAACATCTGGCTTCATTTTTTATGAAACCTAAATGAGTTCCAGTGAACCTCAACGTGCGATGGTAGTAATATTTGAAGAGTAATTGAATTGCGATTCGCAGCTTTAGACGATATCATTGCGAACTGTAGACGGAACTACAGGGACTACAAAAAAGTTAAAGATAATAAAAGTTGCTTTGTAGTTCTGTAAGAATTTAGTTATAGAGAAACAATTTTCAGTTTTAAACCTGTAAAACTGTATTCGCCTAGAGATAATAACAATTGTGACATAAAGAAGGCAATGAGAATTAAAATTTTTCGCTGTCTACTCTAGAAAATCCCGACAAACGAAGATAACAAACTATTTTAAAAGTAATTAGAATAAATACCGCTTCTATAATATTTTATTACGATATTCAATATATTTTAGATACCTTTTAATGCGGATGATATTAGTTTCAAACTTGATGTTATGTCGAACATCTCCCGACAGTACATCTAGCACATGATAAACAAATGGTCTGGGATACGAATCAGTGAATGTCCGCTCCCCGAAAAGACACTACAAAGCACCATGTCGTTATTATACAAAATGAATGTCATAAAATCTTAGGCAGAGTGAACACCTTCAATGCTCGTGGGTTACTGCTCACTTATCAGATACTGTTGGAAAGTCACTCTTATTTTTTTCATCATAATTACAAAGTTAAAAAAAATATATATATATTTTTAAATTTCTCAATCAGAATTAATGCAGTAAAATTAGAATTAATGCAGAAAAATTAAAGAAGTTATATTTTGTATAATTAATAATTATCTAACGCATTTACATTATACCAAGGATACATTATATTCCAAGTATGTGACGTAACAGACAAATTTATGGAAAAGTGAAAAAATCATAAAATTACAGTACCAAACAAGGTGAAAGTAAACTATTCTAATATTTGCTAAAGAAATGTAAATTGATTGTAGATGATTATTTGAAATTAACGGTATATCTTTGAAAAATTGATACTGATTTTTAACAAATAATAATTAGATGTAATCACTTTAAGAAGTAATTTAACCTTTTTTTCTTAACGAAATAATTACATTCTATATTTTCCTCAGCTACCGTCATATAAACACGATGATCTCGATAAACATAATTGGATGAAACTTCAATAACAACTAGAATGTACACACTATGACACGAGGTATAATAATCGTATTTTCCTCAAAATCACAGAAGATTGTGAGGGAAAAAAACCAGGGGCAGCCTAAATGTAAGTGGCTAATGCATGGCAGGTGATTTTTTAATTATTATTTTTACCATGAAAAATTTGTTGGCAACTTGCAATGATTTTTTTCGTTTATGAAAATAAAAATACAAGATGATGGAATTTAAACTCCTAGAATCAACTTATAGATTCGTTAAAATAAAATTTTCAACTTTCAGTTTCAAATTTTAAATCTAAATTATGGATAAAACTTCCGTAATTATTTTCCACTGCGAAAAATATTTTTCAAAAACTAAATAATTTTGAAAAAAAGCGCTTTACAAAAATGGGAGGTCACAAAGAAAATATCATTTGGGTTCAAATATTAAAATTCCTTGTTTGCACAATGATAAAACTTGAATGGAAATTCTCTTAAGTTTTTATATTTTGTAAACTTGTTTTCATTCGTTTTAAACTTACTGAACACGACAACATATAAAAGAGGTTAATGTTAAAAAAAAATTTAGCTTGTGATATGTATTCAGAATGTTTCTAATAATTAAACATTTCTTTGCTTTTTATTATTCCATAATTTCCATGCTAAAAGGGGAAAAGTG
Source organism: Dolomedes plantarius (assembly GCA_907164885.2). Classification (NCBI taxonomy): domain Eukaryota; kingdom Metazoa; phylum Arthropoda; class Arachnida; order Araneae; family Dolomedidae; genus Dolomedes; species Dolomedes plantarius. The sequence goes on from OU015494.1 coordinate 195,754,637, forward strand.
GTAAAAACAAAAGTAAAATAAATTTAGAAAATGAATGCTTTTGATTATATTCATAAATAAACATAGGCTCTGTAGAAATATTTGTTTCTTTCTGATAACTGAGAGCATAATGATTTTTAAATAACTGAAATTAAATACAGGTCACAAAATTCTATTCACTTAGTGTGGCTGAAAAAAGTATTTTTTTAATTATTTAATAAGTTATACAAAAATAAGTCCAAAGTGTCTTTCAAGGACTAATTCAGACGGCTTCTATTTATATTTTTTTCTCTGAGCAGATAAGAGTTTTTAAAATTCCATATACATGATATAAACAAGTATAAAAAATTCTTAAAGCGGATAATTAAAAAATTATATATATATATATATTTATATATATATATATATATATATATATATATATGTATATATATATATATATATATATATATATATATATATATATATATATATATATTAATATATATATTATTTAGAAGAAAGCATATATGGTTAGGCGAAATTTTCTTTTATCTCTTTAAAAAATAATATGCTTTAAATCAGTGACAGTGTTCAAAATTAACGTATTTTCTAGTTTTGTTCTAGAAAGAACACATTTTAAGACATTTTGTTCAACTATAGGGTTTGAAATCTATAAATATAAAAGTATTGTTCTACATTCTTGTTGTTATTTTTGCTTTATCACATAAGTTTCGCGGCCGATAAGACAATTTTATTTCTGAATTTAGAAGAAATGAGGATCAAAGTGTCGTCCTGTAACTGAATACTTTGTGTTTCCTAAATTTTTTTTACAATATAAAAGACAATTAAATGAAAAAGTTAACAAAATTACCTATTTAAAATTGCCAGAGTCCTTCAACCTTAAGTTTTTCAACTCAATCTATATCCTAAAGAATCCGCAAAATATTTCATTCACAACATAGTTCTAAATTTTTCGAAACTTATAAAACTATCTAAACACCCGGTATGTTCAGAATTGCATTGTTAGCACATCTCATCAACTAACCTGACTCGATCGGCGGCTAGCCGACAAGTAACAGCATTGCTTGACTATCTCGATCCTTTAGGGAGGGGCGACTGCCTTGCGTGGGTGACGTCATTCATGTTTAGCGCCCCCTATTCGTAAAATTGTTCCTCTCCACCCCTCTATCCAGGTTGGTGTAGATTGATTGAATCAAGGCAACATAAAGACGCTGTCCGTCGAGCGGCTGCATTCGTTCTAGAAAATAGTTGAAGTGGCAGTGATGCGATAAAGTTTGCTTTGAGAGGAAAGGGGCAGATGCCTTAGGTGAGGGAATCTTTGTAGGGAAAATAGCTCTAGTATTTCCTTAGCGGCTAAAAAGTCTCTTTTTTCGGGTAGTATTTTCCAGTGGAAGGTATTATTGGTAGTCTAATGCGTTGTTTTTTTTCCTTCAAGAAAATTCAAGTTGTAAACGTTCGTTTCAAGAGAGTTATTTTCTAAACAAATTGTCTCTTCATTAAAAATGCAGATCGTACTCTAACATGAAACTTTTATTTTAAAATGGCAAAGAATATCATTCCAGATGATATTTTAAATAACTTTCCTTTCTGACATTACTTTCTTTTCTTGGAACTTTATAGTACTATACTTTTGCCCTAGAGGCTTCGCGCTTCAACCTTGTCCGAATCTGACATACCCTTAGAATTATGGGTTCCTCTATTTAATTCTTATGATTTTTTATGCATACAGACAATCAAATATTTGTATATATATATATATATATATATATATATATATATATATATATATATATATATATATATGTGTGTGTGTGTGTGTGTGTGCGTGTGTTAGTGTTAGTTATGCTTTCGTGGCCATAGTCGTATTCATTGTCCAGCAAGTCCCGTCATATATCATAGTCACAATTACTAAGACCAATATCATTTCCATTAATGTTTTATTTTATTTGTCAATCATGCGTTTATTTCATTTCATTTTGAATCTTTCATTCCCATTGCCATTCTTTGGCAAACCTCTTTCCTACTTCCTCAGGCCATGTTCAACGGGTTGATATATTAGAGCAGTAAGCTAGTGTATCAAAATCATGTCGCAGTACGCAAACAGCAAGTATAAGCAGATCAAAAGAAGGAGAAATGAATGAGACAGAAGATTCGACTGTGCAGCTGGATATGTCTTTCTTCTTCTTCTTCTGGAGCACTACAGCCTACTGTTGGCCAAGGCCGTCCCAATAAGTTTACGCCATCAGGCTCTATCTAAGGCAATACTCCTCCAGTCTCCCCTATATATAGTTTTTATATCATTCTCAACGGCATCAAGCCACCTACTTCAAGCCACCTAGTGGCTTTCCTCGTTTTCTACACCCCATAGGTTTGGTAAATGTGAGCTTTTTTTTTGGAAATTAAAAAAGAAGATATTCTCAACCGGCTTTCTGATTTAAGTACATAATGTTTACAAACTTGAAATAACGCTTAGTATTCCGTTGTAGATGCAAGGTATAAGTATAATCCTGATAAGTATTTAGTATGATATATTAAGCTGAAAACCTACATTTCATGTAAATAAACACTTGATAAATATTATTTCAAATTTCTGATATTTGCATCTACAATATTAGGAATAGACTAAGCATTAGTAGGGAGTAAGAAGTGTCAGGTGTTCGGTAAAATACTTTACAGTGGTATGTTACAAAACACGTAAAACAAACAAAAAAACACATATAAAAAAGGATAAAAAACTTTTTATAGTTCTACAATCATGAATTCAGAACATTTTAAGGATTTTCTTATCCTTAAGGAAGATCTTTCCGTGGGAATCTCTGATAGGTTAATAAAATGAATGCGGCGGATTCTTTTATTTTATGATTCAAGTAAGAATTGTAGATTAGAGAGCAACACCCTTTGATCATCATTAATAATGGATAGCTTTTTCAATGACCAGAGTAGGTCATTCTCAAGCTTAAGCTTTTAATTCGTATCGAATAACACTTGCCGTATTTGTAGTTTATTCCGAAATATTAATGGTAAAAGTTCTTTACGTACGTATCTATATATATAAAACAGTTCCGTAACTGACTGACTGACATACAAAGCCAATAGTGAACGAGATACGGCTTTTGACTTCTAAGATCGTTGCGATTTGCTCGTGCGTTTTACGATGTCCTGAGAGCGGTTTGAGCACGTATGATATAATCGTACGTTCGTATGCATGAAGCGGTTAGTATACTTTTAATGTCACTTGCTAAAAGCGAAGGCTTCTCGTAAACAGACAACAGTCCACATGCACAGATAACGTTTCACCTGCTCTCCCGTAAAGAGCCGCGCTTAAAAAGTCTGTTTTACCTCTGGGTGCTTTTTACACGAAAAGCGTAAATGTCTTAAGGGAAACGCAGGCGGAACAGGCTTTTAAATTTTTCTTTAGTCAGTATTTTTGAGTGTGCATAAAATACTGTATTTGTGGTATTGGGAGTTATAAGAAAGTTGACAGCGCAATATTTTATTTAAGGTGCAAAATGTAACCCTTCTTGGTGCAAAAACTGTCAAAAGTTTAAAAATTTACATCGAAAGGGATTGGTGAATTTCTCTTTTTTTCCAATATCTACGCAGACAGATATACAATGCATAGAAGTTCCCTGTACAGATATAAAAGGAAATTAATCTTTATTATATACAGAATAATAAAGATGTAAGCGTTGTATTTTTGTTTCACAATGGAAAAGTCATTACATCTACATTAATGATAATAGTTTGCCTTTCACAGTTAAAAGATAATATTTGTTTCAATACTATTGAATAATTAAAGGTTTTAAAAATCACGAACGAGTTCGAGAGAAAATTAGAGCATTGTCAACACCGATTGTATCTATCAACAGGATAATGACGAACACTCATGGGAATTTTGATTCTGTTATACGAACAATTTTTGATTCGGATTCTTATATCTAACTAGCTTTATATACCAGGTGTTTCACGGGTGTACCCTTAATAAAGCTTACTTGTATGTTATGTAAATTTCTATTTTATGCCAATCGATACCCCTCTCCACTGGTCAGCATCCCAGCAGCATATTATAATACAACCCCCCCCCCCCCATGCTGATGTCAGCATTAAAATGTTTCTTTCAATTTTGATAGCCCACTGGATCCGGGCCCTTCGAGAAGTTTGAGGGCTTCCCCGTAAACCCCTGGGAAAATCGCCGGTTTTATAAACAAAGAATTACCCGGCGTTGCCCAGAATAATAAAAATGAATGGAGTTAACCTGAGCTCTAGATGTATACCTACAAACAACCGAAATATCTTCAATCCACAGACACACACACACACCTTTCCACACTTCATTTAATTAAGGTTGATCTCCCTCTTTTCCCCTACCACCAATTTGGTGTTCAAAATAGAAAATACAAATATAGAAAATACAAATCATAGGATTGCTTCTAGCAATTTTTATAAAATCTAAAGCGAATGTCGAAAAATCGTGACATTGATCGTGTTTGTTACATTTAATCCTATTTGTTACATTTTAAATCAAGAATCTTATGGATATGTGTTTCCTGTTTTGAGATATTACGGAATATGCAAAAAACACGTAAAAACACGTTTAGCCCCCCCTCCCCCTCTTGGGGGCCGAATTTTGAAAAATCCTGAAACTGGTTTTTAGGTATTCATGTTCCTTACATTTTAAAGCATGAATCTTATGGATATATGTTTCTTTCTTTGAGATAGGAGGGAATATGTGAAAAACACGTTTTGCCCCCTCCCCCCCATGGGGCCGAATTTTGAAAAATCCTGAAATTGGTTTTATGGTATTCGTGTTCCTTACATTTTAAAGCAAGAATCATATGGATATCTGTTTCTTTCTTTGAGATATGAAGGAATATGTGAAAAACATGTAAAAAAAAGTTTAGCCCCCTCATCCCCTTGGGGGCCGAATTTTGAAAAATCCTGAACTTGGTATTTAGGTATTCGTGTTCCTTACATTTTAAAACAAGAATCTTATGGATATCTGTTTCCAACTTTGAGATATGAAGGAATATGCAAAAGACACATTTAGCCCCCCCTCCCCCACTGGGGGGCGAATTTTGAAAAATCGCTTCTTAAATGACGCCTTCATTATAAAAGGAATAAGCTCCTAAAATTTGATATCTGTATCTCCAATAGTTTTTGATGGGCGTTGATACGTGTATAGATGAATGAGTCAGAACTTCTTCCTTTACATAATATATAGATTTTTCTTTCATTTATATAGTTAGCAATTTCACTGAAAACCACGTTTATCAAGGGGATGATGACCTAGTCTAATGCCATATGGAATCATCCCTAACGGGTTACAAAAACCCTAAGTTAATTTCTGAATCTTCTGTGTGCGGGACTGCAAGCAGCTACCATGCACTTTCAGCCTCCAATTACCGCATGCCTTCAGGCGGGTCAGATTTAATTGTGAATTATCCTAAATTTCAAAAGTTATTTATACAGCAGGAGATTCATAAAAACAATCTAAAAAGTTTGTTGCTTTGTTTTTAGCACTATGGCAACATGAGTGCTGTTATGAATGGCAGTGAACAATTTTGAGGGTCTTATAATGTAGGTTGCGGACACTGGGATAAACCATTTTGCAATTATAATTGCAGATATTTACTGTCAAGAAAATCTTACGAAATTCTGCGATTTTTACATCACAGATATTTCTTATGAAACAGGAATTTCAGAGGTCTAGTTTAATTAGGATAATTACACCATTTTACCTAGTGTAGAAGTATTTCATATATATAATCGGAGTGATTTATTATCAAAATGAGTATATAATGTAATGCAAAAAATATTATACACCTTTCTCATTTTGAAAGTAACAAAGAAAAAAAATTAACAAATGCTAAGACTTACGAATTTTTGAAAAAAGTATAATAGGCGAGTGTCAAAACTAAAAATTTTTGTTTTTCAAAGAATTATTTTTATAGCATTAATAATCTTGGATCCGAATCCTTTTAAATCTTAATGTAATGTTTCTAATAAAGTATTAATTTCATATTGTTTCAGATATTTGCAAATAAGGTTTCTTAAAGGAAATATGAGACTTAAATTATTTTGGGAAAATATTTTACACTTAAAGAGAGAATTATAACTGGGAATTATCCAGTCATTTAAATCAGTTTGAACTCTGTTTTATTCTGTAAATTCTTCCGAGCGTAGTTAGATTTAATAGATTTAACCCTCCAATCTCGTTTTTAAATTGTCTATGCAGCCATCTAATATAGTTTGGGCTTTTTATTTAATTATTCAGAATTATTATTTACTCTATTATTCAGAACTTAAATCGAAAAAAAAGTTCTTTTACATATTTATGATTTTACGAAAGAAATATATTTATCGAACTTATATCCAACTATTATATAAATATTATATATTCTATCATCTACAATAGTCGATTCAGTTGATAAGTATTCAAATATGTCAAAAATTTATTCATTTTCATTTACGAATAACACGATTTTTTTTCGATTTAAGGAACGAAAGACACAATGGGAATCAAACCTATTATTTTCGATGAAAAGGGCGGATACTCACGTTATTTGTAAAACAAATACGTTTATAATTTGTTGGAATCAGATGTTTAATTGAACGGGAACACCGTATGATAACAAGCAACAAGCCCAATATTTTATTTTTTTTTCCTGTGTAGCATAAAACATCCTCTACACGTATATAAAATGCATCAACTTGAACACAAAATTTCAATTAGCAGAAAATTCTTTTATTTTCATATAGAAAAAATGCAATTCAGACACAAGGATCTATATATTGTGCTTCGGTATACTTTTAAATAAAATAGCAATTTTAACATTATGCACTGCATTTATATTTACTCTCGCTGAATATAAAAGTTTTGTACCTACCATAAAAATTACTTTTAAATTAAATGTGGTACGTCCTCTACACGTATATAAAATGCATCAACTTGAACACAAAATTTCAATTAGCAGAATATTCTTTTATTTTCATATAGAAAAAAATGCACTTCAGACACAAGGATCTATATATTGTGCTTCGGTATACTTTTAAATAAAATAGCAATTTTAACATTATGCACTGCATTTATATTTACTCTCGCTGAATATAAAAGTTTTGTACCTACCATAAAAATTACTTTTAAATTAAATGTGGTACGTCCTCTACACGTATATAAAATGCATCAACTTGAACACAAAATTTCAATTAGCAGAATATTCTTTTATTTTCATATAGAAAAAAATGCACTTCAGACACAAGGATCTATATATTGTGCTTCGGTATACTTTTAAATAAAATAGCAATTTTAACATTATGCACAGCATTTATATTTACTCTCGCTGAATATAAAAGTTTTGTACCTACCATAAAAATTACTTTTAAATTAAATGTGGTACATGCTCTCATTTTGCTAAACATTGCAAAAACGGGATCTGTTCGCTGTTTAGATGTATTCGTGTTCAGTTTCAGACGAAAGCTCAGAAGCGCATACTATTTTATCTAGATAGAAGCGGAAAAGAAAACTGCAGAGGGACTATATAAATTTTCCCTGCAGCTGCGAAAATGCGATACCAATAGCTTTGCAGTTATGGTCTTCCCTTTGCTGGGTGCGGAAAGCACTTTTTTATTCGTCCCTAAGTGTGGATCATATTGATCCGTTGAAAGGATAGAGGGGTGGAAGAAGAATGCGCTTAATTTGAATCGTTGAACAATCTTATCTTCATACACTCCCTCCCAGAAATAGAAAGAATGGCGGGGAGTACCAGAGAGAGTATTGAATGTTTGGGAGGTTAGTACAACATGGAGACTGAGTGAATAATTTATATTAAAGTCTCAGTACTGAGAGCGGAAGAAAGTGCTCTCCATTATCGCCTTTGAGAGCGTTTTTTCCTCCAAAAAGCTAGACTTAAGGGAAATTTACAAAACAAAGAAAAAATCCTCCGCCGTAGCTTTATATTTAAATGACAGCCTTATATGGATGCAAGAATTTCACCTGTTTTGCTTGGGTGAATATAAATTGTAATGAATGTTCACATCAGAAGTTCAATTCGTTTTATCGTATTCTTTTTCGGGTACTATTCTTACAGCAAAATTGTGATGAATGAAGGGAAACGACGTTAAGGCCACGTTTTCTTCACCATTAAGGAATTGCATTTAATTTTATGAACCAGCAAACAATGCATTCATTATTTCAGTAAACGTTTAAAAAAACTGCTGAAAGTTCGACTCAAAATAACAGTTACGAATTTTATATATTTACTAGCTGAAAACCCGCACTTCGCTACGGAGTACATTCAAATTAAATACAACCGTCAATGTATGCAATTAATGCCAAAAAAATATAAATATATATATTTATAATAAATACGACGATCAATGTATACAATTGATGTAAAAAAAAACATATTTATAAAAAAATCGTGAGGGATATTTTTATAGACAAAATAATGTCCAATCGTCTGCCGCATTAGCAAGAAAAAATATTTTTTTTGTCTATTTAGTTGTTATGCACGTGACGATAAATTTATTGAAAGTACCAGAAAAAGAAATCACGTGATCAGCATTTAATAAATTAAATTCTAAAAAATTAATCTTTAAAAATTCACCAAAAATCAGAAAAGGGAGGTAAAGATTCGAAAAAGATTTCATTTTGAAGGAATTTTTATGATCTTTCTCGTGATATAAATTTTATAACCCTCAAATTATTGTTTTTAATGCAAACTTAAAAAAAGTTACAAAAACAGCTTAAAAATTTAATTTAAAAAAAATCTAAGAAGAATTTTTGAAAAATCTCTCTTAGTGCACCCCTATAAGAAGAATCGCCATGCAAAATTTCAGCCCTTTAGGTCCAGCGGTTTGGTCTGTGCGTTGTATGTCAGTGAGTCAGTTACGGAACTGTTTTATATATATAAATTAAAAAAAACTTTTTATTTATTACTTAGTTAAAATTTCTCTTATGCGTTTATACATTTAAACCTTGCCTTTCATGTTTTCAAATTTTATTGATTTGGATATTCGAAAGATTGACATTGAAGATTGAAAATCATTTTTTCTGCTTTTGAGTTTGCACCCTATTACAGAAATTTTGCAGATGAAGAGCTAGGACTAGGAATAGAAAAAATAAATAAAATTTACGCTTAAGCATATAAGAATTAGTACTTTGTTTGAGGACGCAAACAAAATACTGATATAGTTAGTTCATTGTCTCAGCTTGAGTCAATGAGGAAGCAGACAGTTCATGATGCAAAGCAGATACATTTATTGTAATACACTAATGTTTATGAATACCGGACTATACTTACATACTTATAATTTACTAGCTGAAAACCCGTACTTCGCTACGGAGTACATTCAAATTAAATACAACGGTCAATGTATGCAATTAATGCCAATTTATATATATATATATATTATATGATAAATACGACGATAAATTTGTACAATTGATGAAATATATATATATATATATATATATATATATATATATATATATATATATATATATATATATATATATATTTATAAGAAAATCGTAAAGGATAATTTTATAGACAAAATAATGTAGAAGAAAATATTCAAATTAAATTAATAGAACATGCTAAACCATATACTACAGTTTAAGGAACATATCTTTTACTGCATTTTAATATTTTTTGGATAATATCCAATCGTCTGCTGCATTAGAAAGAGAAAAAAATATTTTTTTTGTCTATTTAGTTGTTACGCACGTGACGATAAATTTATTGAAAGTACCAGAAAAAGAAATCACGTGATCAGCATTTAATAAATTAAATTCTAAAAATTAATATTTAAAAATTCACCAAAAATCAGGAAATGGAGGTAAAAATTCGAAAAAAATTTCATTTTGAAGGAATTTTTATGATCTTTCTTGTGATATAAATTTTATAACCCTCAATGTATTATTTTAAATGCAAACGTAAAAAAAGTTTTAAAAACAGCTTAAAAATTTAATTTAAAAACATCTAAGAAGAATTTTTGAAAAATCTTTCTTAGTGCACCCCTACACTATTAGAAGAATCGCCATGCAAAATTTCAGCTCTTTAGGTCCAGCGGTTTGGTCTGTGCGTTGTATGTCAGTCAGTCAGTCAGTCAGTCAGTGAATGAATGAGTCAGTTACTGAACTGTTTTATATATATAGACTAGCTGAAAACCCGCACTTCGCTACGGAGTACATTCAAATTAAATACAATGGTCAATGTATGCAATTAATGCCAAAAAAAAATATATATATATATTTATAATAAATACGACGATCAATATATACAATTGACGTAGGAAAAAAATATATATTTATAAAAAAAATCGTAAGATATTTTTATAGACAAAATAATGTCCAATCGTCTGCCGCATTAGCAAGAAAAAAATATTTTTTATCTATTTAGTTTTTATGCACGTGACGATAAATTTATTTAAAGTACCAGAAAAAGAAGTCACGTGATCGGCATTTAATAAATTAAATTCTAAAAATTAATCTTTAAAAATTCACCAAAAATCAGGAAATGGAGGTAAAAATTCGAAAAAAATTTCATTTTGAAGAAATTTTTATGATCTTTCTCGTGATATAAATTTTATAACCCTCAATGTATTATTTTAAATGCAAACGTAAAAAAAGTTTAAAAAACAGCTTAAAAATTTAATTTAAAAAAATCTAAGAAGAATTTTAGAAAAATCTTTCTTAGTGCACCCCTACACTATTAGAAGAATCGCCATGCAAAATTTCAGCCCTTTAGGTCCAGCGGTTTGGTCTGTGCGTTGTATGTCAGTCAGTCAGTGAATGAATGAATGAATGAATGAGTCAGTTACGGAACTGTTTTATATATATAGATTATAAAATGCAGTTATTTTACTGCTGCCAATAAATTTCATAGAGGGAGTTAGGGAGTTGAAATATTTTTTGTTCTTGGAATGCTATAACAATATTTTCCAAAATAATTTATTTAAATACTGAATAACTGTAGTACATAAAAAGTACATTTTAAGAAAAAAATTACGTTATTGGTATCATAATACACTTTATAATTAAAATCAGTTCTGATATTCGTTGAGAATAACTCAATTTCCCTGAGATAAATATGTCTAATAGAAACTAGTTTAAACATTGTGTAAAATTTTAGTTCTCTTATAGAAATGAGAGCACCATGCTTGATAGCCGCCATATTTTCAATGCAATCATCATGAGTCCCTTCTATTTACATTATCTAAGAAAGTCGGTGAGGTTAATGTCTTTCGATACACTTCTAATCATATTTCCCCTCCCTTGTGAGATGCATTCTTTTAACATGGAAACAATTCCCAGCTGTACAAGGTTGATAGATGATTGGGGATGTAGTTCAGTGTTTATAATATCGACGTGAGAGCCAAGGATGTAGAATATGATTTTATTACCAGTTTGTTTATAATGTGACAAAAGATAATTAATTCATGTAGGGTTAGGAATAGGGTTGTGATAACTGTTCTTATTAATTCAGACAATGCTATTTCAGGTAATTTCAAGTCTGAACTGGTATAACTTATTCTACAGCCATATAATAATTTATCAAAAATGTGAACGTAATCTCAAACTTGTTGCCTTGGCAAAAATCATACTAATGAGATTCTAGAAGCACATACCAGAAATGCTTTTACATATATATTTTTATACTGTACTATTTATGAGCAACCTGCAGTTACCGCCAATTTATCTAAGAATGGAATTTTTCATGTTATGCCGTATTTCAAAAGATATAACTAAAATTCCTTGAGGGAAATCTCTGTGAAATTCTATACAGCGTTTGTTTGTTGTATTTACATAAGAAAAAATAGAATTTCTGATTTTAGAGTAAGTTTTCTAAAAATATTCTTTCTAAAGCAAAATTTACTCTAAAATCAATATTTTTGCTCTTCGCAGTGATTCCTAAATTTATATATAACTTTTTATAAATCAGGAACAAACTTTTTTGAAATGTCTATGCCCAAATGTGAAAAATAGGCAATTTCGGATCAGCATATATATATATACAATGTGTACATAAATGAATATCCCAAATTTGCAGGGCTATTGGAAGAGAATTAAAATTTGTTACTTTTTGATTATTGGTTTCTTAAAAATAAAGTTTTACTATGTTTTTAAAATATTTCATGTAGTTTTGTTGAGAATAGATAATAGATCTTATTATTAAATACCCATTCTGAAATATTCATTTTAATTAATGGATAGACCCCTAATTCATTGAAAATCGTAAGTTTACGAACACTTTGGGGAGCCACTGTATATATATATATATATATATATATATATACATTTCACCTCCGAAATTTCGCGATATCTGCCGGAGGTACGGTGTATAAAATATACGCCTTAATGTCCGAAAATGCCGATTTATAAAGTAAAATATACCATTCATTCAGAATGTATGTTTATTTTTCAGTTTACCGCATGGATGAGAGGGTTAATAATTGGCTATAGATTGGATTTCGATGCTTTACATTCTGAAGTTTTTGCTCCTATAATTGAAAGATAAATGTAATAAATGTATTACTACCGAAGGTAAATACTAATTTATCGTTTGATGTAAATGATCCATGTTAGGCGGATGTAAAGGAGTAAAACAGAAAACATCGGTTTCAGTTCAAAAATGAAATTGTTTTTCTTATATAAATCTTTAGGGTTATCAATTTTAAATGATTCTAAATTCCCTCAAAATAAAGTAAGTTTATTGGAGTCACGTAGTTGACCATAGTATTCACATATGCATGTTTGCAAACGTATTGTTTTATACTCAGATATGTGAATTGGGAAATGAACTCGAAAGTTCATAAATTGAACATTAACAATGCAATTATCCTTCAAATACCTCTGTTTGATCTTTGGGTTTTCCTTAAATCATTATAGTGAAGGTTATTAACTGTGTCAATAAGTTATCCATCGAAGTAACTAGGCACCAAATTTCAAGAAACGGTTTTCTCGACAAGGAGCATTATACGTTGCCATTATTTAAACTCTTGAAAGTGTCATCGGCATAATTAAATGAATGATGGATGGATTTGTTATGCGGCCTCTCTTTTAATAACTTTATGTAATTTCGCCCTCTGCAGTAACTACGGGATAAATAGGAATATCATTCTAAAAAGTAACAAATTAATAAGGCGTTATTAGAAAGCTACGAAAACATCCATATTTAAAATAGGCTGTGCCTCTGTATGATTAAATATGTATACACACACTGAGGAACCAAAATAACAGGTACAGGTAGGCGTGTGTATGCAAATAACGGAGGTATGCAACCAATCAGCGTAACGCGATGCGGTCGGCAGCGCCTATATAAGACAACAAGTGTCTGGTGAAGCTGTTAGATCGGTTCCTGCTGCTAGAATGGCAGGTTATCACAATTTATGTGACTTTGAACGGGGTGTTATAGTCAGCGCACGAGAGATGGGACATAGCACCTCTGAGGTAGCGATGCAATTTCAATTTTCGCTCACGACCATTTCACGAGTGTACCGTGAATATCAGGTAACCTGTAAAACATCAAATCTCCAACAGCGGTGCGGCCGGAAAAAGACCTTGAAAGAACTGGACCATCAACGACTGACAAAAAACCTTAAAAGAGACAGACGTACAATACTTCCTCAAATTTCTGTTTATTTCAATGCTCGGACATCAACAAGTGTCAGCGTGTTAACTGTTCATCAACCTCATGAATCCATGGATCGTACATGTCAACCGGGGACTGTTCAAGCTGGTGGAGTCTCTGTGATGGTATAGGGCGTGTTCAGTTGGCGTGATATGGAACCCTTGATACGTCTAGAGACGACTCTGACAAGTAACGGGTACATAAGCATCCTGTCCAATCATCGACACGCATTCATGCCCATTGTGCATTCCGACGGACTTGAACAATTCCAGCAGGACAATGGCACACTCCACACAACGAGAGTTGCTACCGAGTGGTTCCAGGATCAGTCTCCTGACTTTAGACACTACCACTGTCCACTTAAATCCCCAGACATTAACATTCTTGAGCATATCAGAGATGCCTTGCAGCGTGCTGTTCAGAAGACATCTCCACTCCCTCGCACCCCAATGGATTTGTGGACTGCCCCGCGGGATTCATGGTGTGAATTGCCTCCAGAATACCTTAAGACATTAGTCGAGTTATGCCACGTCGTGTTCGGGAAATTTTTCGTGCTCGTGCGATTCCCACACGATACTAGGCTGGTGTACCCGTTTTTTTTTTGGGCTCAACCTAACGTATATATATATATATATATATATATATATATATATATATATATATATATATATATATATATATATATATATATATATATATATATATATATGTAATAAATTAAATATTAGGCCCTCCATTCTATCATTTAAATACCCTTTCCTAAATCCAATCCCCAGTAACATTACTTTAGCGCTTTAAAAACCCATAGCAACAGAACTTCCCATAAAACAGCAAACGTTGCATTTCTACACGTGTATACGTCTCGAGAAAGGCGTGGGTTTGCATCGCCAGCCCCAAATTCCGCTGACACTTCAAAATAACAGGGACATGTAACTCGCTTCTAGCGCGTAAGTTTGAAAGATGATATTACACTTCGCTCCGAGCATCTGAAATGAATGGACGTATTTTTCTGTCGCTTAAATAAAACGATTCGACCCGACTGCTTCAAAATTTTAATTCCTTTCAGGATGAGTCTAGCTCCAGCCATGTAAATTTGAGCTAGTTTTCCATTTCAGGTTGCATTTTAAGAACGACATGCAATGGATATATTACATATATATATATATATATATATACTCTGTCACCAAAAAATACACACCCAGAAAGAAACAGGCTAATATCACGAAACTTAAACGTGTATGTAGTGTATAAGGAGAGAAGCAAATGATTACAAATTCAGAAAAACAGACCGTTTTATTAAGAAAATATTGCATGAAAAAGGTTACAAATCAATAAGTAGTAAATACACCGCTGGCAGCTATACAAGCCAAAACACGGCGTGGCTTCGAATCAATGAGGTCACCTATGACATCCTGCGGAAGTTCATGCAATAATCGTTGCAACTGGGCAGTTAATTCGCCAGTATTCCGGGACGGCTGCAGTAGCCTTCCAAGCACGTCCCAGATGTGCTCTATTGAAGAGAGGTCTGGGAACTGGCAGGCCCCGGGAGTACCTCATATCCTTGAAGACATTGCTGGGAGAGTCGCGCAGTATGTGGACGAGCGTTGTCTTGCTGATAAATGGCACCTGGGCGACTTGATAGCATGGGCAGTACAACTGGCGTTAAAATCTCGTCTACGTAACTGCGAGCCGTGAAAGTGCGTTAATGAACGACTAGATGTGATCGTGTGTCCCCACAAATCACTCCCCTCACTGTCACACCTTGTGTAATTGCCGTAGGACTCTGGACAACAAATGCCGGATCGGACCGGTGGCCTGGCCTCCTCCACACGCGTATGCACTGGTCATAAGCATTGAGACTGAATTGGGATTCATCGCTGAAGATCACACGCCTCCAGTCGGTTACACTCCAGCTTGTCCGAGGTCGGCAAAAATCCAATCGACACTGCCTATGATGTGGGATCGGTGGTAGGCGTCTTGATGGGCGTCATCTCCTTATACCTGCGTCGGCCAGTCGTCTCCGAATGGTTTCCTTTGATACCCCCGGATGTCTGGAAGGTGGTAAATGGCGTCGAACCGATTCTAGCGACGTTGTTGGTGCGGACTGGGCCTCTCTTATGATTGCGCGATCCTCGCGCGCATTTGTGATCCTGGGAACCAAGCAGTTCGAATAGGGCCGCTATTTTAAAAGCATGTGATTGAACGTGAGCAGCGTACAAACTCCAACTTTGGATACAAACATTTCGTTAGGTTTTCCGAAACTTAATTCTATGAACTATTCAAGTTTGAAAATCAATATGAAAGTTCTTTTGATTGACCGTGGTTCATGGGAATTCATTTGTGATAAAGGAAAGCCATATGCAAAAGACGCTTCTGGAAGGGATAAATGAGTGTACGAATGGTGGTAAGCGCGTAGCTATACTACAATATTCCAAGGTGTTGAGGAGCAGCTCCAACCGCTAATAGCCGATACTGAAGATGGGAAAACAGTGTAGAATATTCTGAAATTAAACTTTGAACCTTCTACAGTAGCTCGTCTTGCTGGACTTCTAGATGACTTCTTTGAATTAAAGTTTAATCCAGAAAAAGAAAGTATAGGCAATTTTTGCAAGAAAATATGTGAATAAAAGAAATTAATATGCAGTTGAAATTTATTAAATTAAACACATAAATAAAAATAATTCATGTTCAAGAATGAAGAAAGTAAAAAAAAGCAAACTCACATATTGTAAAATAGGAACATTTTCTCTTCCAGCATACTCGCTGGACAAAAGGAAAAGACGAGCAAAAAATCGGCACACACAGAGGATAGCTACAACGAAGAGTGACTGACTCTGGCGAACCAGTCTGGACAAACTTTTGAACACACGCCAAATTGGCGCGTTGGCTAACAACCAACCGGTTGGGTTGCTGCCACAGGTTGCCAACACGTGCTGGTAAAGTTCTTCCTTTCAGGGATAATCTAATATTTGCAAATTATTTGTTGACTAAAATAAGGGTTGGGGGGGTGTATTTTATAAACTGATTTAAATCTACAAATTGAAAGTTAAGAATAACTATTCGTGACATCCATACGTAAAAAATATGATGCTGGAAAGGCATTTAATACTACTCTTTTAGATACTGTATTCTTTCATATAAGATTTTGTCATATTAATATGCAATTGATGAAACATATGAGTGAAAATAAAAGTGTTAAAGGTATGGAAAAATTAAAAGGTAAAATTGAGTTTTGTGATACATGTAAAGTAACAAAATCTACTACAGCTAGCTTTAAAACAAGTTATAATAGAACAACAAAAAATGTTTTAAAAAGAGTGCACATGGATGTTTGGGGTAAAAATCCTGTAAAATCAGTAGGAGGAGCTGAATATTTCTTGTCGGTCATCGACGATTATTCCCGTAGTATTGAAGTATACACAATTAAACATAAAAACGAGATCTTTAAGTGTTTTAAGCAAAATTGGTTTAAATATGAAAGGCAACTAGGTGTTAAACTAAAAACAGTAAGAACTGACAACGGTTTAGAACTTTGTAATCGGGAATTCGAAAACTTTCTTAATGATTTGGGGATAAAAGTTGAAAGAACTTCAGTTTACACTCCTGAACAAAACGGAGTGGCTGAATGATTTAATAGAACGGCAATTGGCCGTTCCAACCGTTGTCAGTAAGAACTGACAACGGTTTAGAATTTTGTAATCGGGAATTCGAAAACTTTCTTAATGATTTGGGGATAAAAGTTGAAAGAACTTCAGTTTACACTCCTGAACAAAACGGAGTGGCTGAATGATTTAATAGAACGGCAATTGAGGGTGTCCGAGCAATGTTGTACAATAGCGGTTTAAAACCAAGATTTTGGGCTGAAGCTTTACATTGTTTTGTACATGTAAAAAAATCGTAGTGAACATAAATTACTTAAAGTTAAAACCCCTTATGAAATTTTTACTGTATTCACCGTCCGTACTGTATTACCGTCCGTAAAGCATTTTAGAATTTTTGGGTCATTGGCCTATGTACATATTCCTAAAATACAACGGAATAAATTACAAGCAAATTGTAAGTTAGGGATTCTTACAGGTTACGGAACGAAAGCTAAAGGATATAGGGTTTGGATACCAAAGAAAAGAAGGACAGTTGAAACGATACCCGTTAAAATTGACGAGACCAAAAATGGAGTTAGCAGTCTCTTCGGAATAAGTAAAAATGGAAAATATATATTTGGAAATCGTGACAATGAAATAAAATGCCTTTGAAAAGGTAACTTTGGTAAACTGAGCTTTTGAAAATAAATTAGATAACGAGACATTTAACAGAAATCTAGAACGGAAAGATACTGAAGTAGTTAGCGCTAAACTCGATGAAAAACTGGAAAAGGTAAATGACGAAATTAAACTTAAACCCCTTAACATTGCAGAATGGAATAGAATAGAACGACCTCGTAAATTAAGTAACAGAATAGATGTTTATTATTATTCTCCATATGATAAAACTAGATTAAGATCGAATCGTCAAGCTAAATCATACTGTCATGAAAATCGGATTGAATGTGACGAATGTAAGTTTAATTTTAAACCTTTAAAACTGTCAGGCAATACTTGTGTCGAAACCCCTTCTAGTATAACTGATAGTGAAGATGATAATTTAAACGATAATGAATGTGAAGCCAACATATCAAATTCCTATGATCAAGTAAACAGTATATTTGAGGACGAGTTATATAACATAGAAATACCAAAAATTTATCACGATGCACAAAACCTTCCCGAGAAAAGTGAGTGGAATAAGGCTATGAAAGCTGAGCTAGAAATTATTAAGCAAAGAAATGTATGGGAAATGGTTGACAAGCCAATTAATGCCAAAGTGTTAAGTAATATGTGGGTTTACACGGTTAAAACAGACGAACAGAATAAGTTTAAACGATTCAAAGCTAGACTCGTAGCACAAGGGTTTAAACAAGAACATGGTGTAGATTACACTGATATATTCTCCCCTGTCGTTAATTTTTCTATTGTTAGATTTTTGTTTATTTTATTAGTTTCAATATTATGTTGGGAGTACGTTCAATTAGATGTAAGATCAGGCTATTTATATGGCAAACTTAATGAAGTCATTTTTATGCAACAACTGCCTGGGTTTGAAATACCTAATCAGCCCAACAAAGTATGTTTGTCAAAAAAGGCTATTTATGGATTACATCTGTCAGGTAGACAATGGAATTCAGAGTTGGATACTATTTTACAATCAATTGGTTTACAAAGGGTTAAGTGGTGCAATTATGTATATAAAAGTGATAATGTAATTACTAGTATATGTTGATGATATGGTCATTTTTTGTAAAACTAAAGATGATTTAATGAACTGTGTTAAATTAATAGACAGTAAACTTGATATCAAATATTTAGGAAAAGTTAAATATCTATTAGGCGTTAATTTTGAAAATTGTAATGATAAAATTTACTTGCATCAAAAAACTTACATTGATAATTTAATCAAGAAGTTTTCTGAATTGCCTAAAAGTTATGTTAAATTACCTTTTAAAGTGGGTTATAAGTTGCCACCAGCTGTAAAGGATAATGCCATAATTGAGAATGATAAAATGAATAAATATCCTTATCGAACGTTAATAGGGTGTTTATCTTTTATTGCCAGTCGCACTAGACCAGACATCGCATATGCTGTAAATGTGATGACACAATTTTCAAATTTCTATAACTATCAACATTGGACTATTGTTGCAGATTTAATGATTAATATAATAAATATTGAAGAAAATAAACTTTGTTTATCGAATACAGATAAATCATCATTAGTAGCTTATTCAGATGCCAATTGGGGTAGTCATTTCACTAACAGATATTCTACTCCTGTATATGTAATATGTTTTGCTGGTATTCCTTTTAGTTGTAGATGTAATAAGCAAACATGTATCGCTTTAAGTAGCATGGAATATGAACTCATCGCAATGACAGAGACTGTCAAAGAACTTATATGGTTTGCTAGAATATATAAAGAATTAAATGCACTTGTAAAAATTAATTGTCCTATTTTGTATTGTGACAATCAGTCGGATATTTATTGTTGTAAAAATAGTGTAGAAAACTTTAAGACGAAACATATAGACATAAGCTTTCAGTTTATAAGAAAACCACTTAATGAAGGAAAATTTGAACTGCATTTTATAAATAGCAAAAACAACTTAGCAGATTTCCTGACAAAAGCTCTAGCAGCTAATGAATTTGAAAAACTTGTGAATAAACTTTTTAGTGTATGACCGATGGGGCCGAGTGTTGGAATTAACCTTTATTTTCGATCATACCAATAATTTTAACTTTCAAATTCTTATTACTATGCAATAATAGCTGATTAGTTGAGACGTCAGCATGATGTCTGATTATACTATATATATGGAAGTTACCATGTAATTTTTTTTAGCTAGTTCAATGTATGCTAAACTGAAGTTTTGTTTATTATATTTTTAACGACGAGATGTCTTCATCATTAAAACATTTATTTTACTCTGCGTTTTTTTCATCGAGCCCCTTACAGTCAAGCCAGGCTGACAACAAGAGTGTATATATACGTTAGGTTCACACATTAAAACTGGAACTGATCTTCAGTTTGTAGTCGTAGGCGGCACAAGTGTTCAAAACTCAATAATAATGCAGAGTTTAGTATACAAAAACATCATTATTAAGACATTCCGAGTAAAAGAGAGTTGAGGTCTTGCCAGTGAGCGATCCCCAGTCAATCTGAAGAGTGTAAATTTAATAAAGCAATTATACGTCACGTAACACCCCGAAATTCTTGAAATGGAACTTCGTTGAGGCCAGGATTGTCATAGTGTGCAGATATCGAAGTTATTTATGTGCCTAAATAAGGTAATGCCCGGTAGTCTAAAACCACAATGTAGCTATTTTCTCATTGTCATGTTTTGCTCGGAGCGCGTATGCGGATAGTTATAAAAATTATAGAAAGTTTAACATGGGTTGGTAAAATTAGAAATTAATCGGTGAGACTAAGTTAGGGAGGGAGTTTTATAACATTAGGATCTGAGGAATATTTTTTTGGCATAAGATATATATATATATATAATATTGCATACAAAATTGATGTGCATTTCTAACAAAACTAATAGCATCAAATTTTATTTTTGTATTATCTTTATAACTAGCTTTACGTTCTAAATTTATATAGTATCTTTAAAACAAACCTGTTCTCAGATTGTATGTTTTAACATATTCAAGATACGTAAAATACTTCTTTACTTCCGAGATGGACATCACCAAAATTGAAAAGTATAATTTCTAATACTTTGTTTTCGCCATTTTTTTTAGTCTTCCACTTATGAAATGTAAATAATAATAACAAATAAAATTTTGGGCGTTTTTCTAATAATTCCCAGAGATTATTGGGATGTATTTTTTAACTCCTCCAAAGTTTGTTCATTTAAATATTTGAAACGATTTATTATTTCACTATAAATCCAACGTGATGATTTTGTAATCATATATCGTAATTAATTGATGTAGTAAGGTTGTTTTAAAAATTCTGTCAAAATCCTGCAGTCGAGAGGTGGTGGTAGACTCATTGTGTAACCAAATTCATATAAAATATTTTTAATGAAACCGCCCATATTATGCTCCCATAATAAAGTAGCCAATGAATTCACGGTGTGGCTATGTCTGTGTCCTAAGGACAGAGTACACGCCGCGTTGGAGATGAAAGCTTTTAAATGCAATGAACTCTATTTCTAGTTATGTTTTTCAAATGTGTTATGGTCACTCTTAATATAAGAAGTCATTATGAGGAGTTACTTCATTATTTTTCTCGCAGATTTCACTTGTTTATAAACAGCAATATATGTCCATACATATAAACCTATTAATCTGTATTTAATAGTGTTTGCGTGTGTCTGTGTGCGCTCATTAAATTTCATTGCCACTTCCGTTGAGGAAAGCAGATTAAATATTAAAACTCAATGGTCTTAATGTTTTTTTATCCATATAAGTAAATATAACGATGCTCTTCAAACTGTATGGGTTTTTAGAAAAGTTCTTTTCATTTTAATATTATCGTTTACTTGCAGTTTTATTAACTTAAACACTATATAATAGTCGCCTTTTCCTTTATACACGTGTCTGTATGTTTTTCTGATAATTTATTAGGAAATAAGATTATATGTAAAGGTATCTAACATCAAGGTAATATTTTTTTTCCACAAAACTGCATATTTTGTATTCACTTTCGGATTTTTCTATTAATAAATAATCGTAACATAACTGTAAATAAATCAATTACACAGGTTAAAATTTATAAAGTATAGAAATTCTAAATGTAATTCTTACATTTAATTCAATGTTTCCTTAATACTGTTAACCCAATTGTTTTTTAAGGTATTAAATATATTTAAATGTTTAATATTAAAAATATTTAACTTACATAACAAAGAAGCATTTAATTCCCGCTATTAAGCCTTTACATTCATTTCACATTATAATATCTATCCATCTATCCATTAAAAGATGAATCAGTTTTGGGGGAAGAAGTGTTACTCAAAATATTTGATTACTGTTTCTATATTTCTTTCATGGCATAATAAATGAATAAAGTGTAATAATTGTTAATCCATGTCATTTATGATAATCTGAACTATAAATAAATTATGAACTATTTACATTAAATAAGCCATTTATGGAGTTTTTAAACTGAATTTATTGAAGAAATTTTTCTCTGTTATTTCCTGTAAGCAATATCATTATTTTTCTTCGCAATATCCTGTTACGGACTTATAAAAGAATCCGTTTTGAGTCTCTGATTGTCACTCTATTTGCAAATGAATTACTACTAGATTACCCTTCTCCTTCTCTTAATTAGTCTTCAAAACTTTGTTTATTGAATTTCCCTAAGGGTAAGTTGAAAGAATATTTCTGGAAGATCTTTATCGCGTATTGGAATACTTTCTTATTACGAAGTGAAGAACTACTCTTTATACTCTAATAAAATATATAAAAAAATATTTAAATTGGCTTCTGTTGTTATTCCCGAAAATTGTAGAACTGAGTTGCGTTTCTTTTTACTACTGTTCTTTTATACAATAAAGGGGTATTTTTTCCTCAATTTATCGAACAAAGTACTTCTCTACTTTAAATAAACTAGGTCATGTAAATTTTACAAAAAATGGTCTAGAAATTTTTTAAGTAAATGAAACAAGTTTTATTGTAAACAGATAATAACTGTGACAGAATTGAGTATTTTGAGTACAGTGTCTTTGATCTTAAAGAACGGCTTGTATGGTGTGAAATAAAATCAAACCAGTTGGTACCCGTCAAAACATAACAGCTAGATAGCAAATAAATGTACTAATACAGAAATTATCTAACACATCATTGCCAAATGTTGAAAATCATAATAATTCACAGAAGCAAATTAATGTGTTTAAGCAGCCTCGTGCTTTGTGACTATCTAAAGCCAGATTTAAAAACGCCACTGAGCATGCGCACAAAGCAATTTTTTATTGTAAATTATCGCTAATTAAACAGCGTGAAATAAACAATTTCCATCAGGTTTAATATTGTATTTCACAAACATAATTATCATAAAAATAAAAATAAAAATGGCAGAGAGAAATATAGAGAGACTCCTCGGAATAAACGTGTTTATGATTAAAACATGTCACTGAGGATGCATAGAAACAGTGGGCTTCTAAAGCCAGATTTAAACATGGTACTGAGCGTGCGCAGAAGTCAATTTTTAATTGTAAATTTTCGCTAATGAATAGAAATTGCGGTTACAAAAACCAAATTTGACAAATCTACAAATTACAATCTTTCGTTTAAGACAAACTGAAGTCAATGGATGCAGTAGTTTTCTCTCACGGACCGCCCAAAAAGTAGGCTTAGCAAACTTAAACATATAGATCAGTGCTCCCCAACCTTTCTATCGCCGCGGACCGGTCAACGTTTGATAATTTTACCACGTCCCGCTGAGGGAGGACGTTGATTGTTTATATTTTTGATTGTTTTGGTTTAATAATTGATGTTATTATAATTTTGATGTATAAATGACGTTACGTTTATTTATTGTTCGACAAAAAACTCGTTTTATTTATTTATTTGCTTCATTATTTTTTCTTTCAGGTAAGCGCATTTATTTTCAATTTTATGACTGCAATTTTAATTCATAATCTTGAAACGTTTAATAAACAATAAACTAATTTAAAATACAGTTACAAGATTTCTTCTGTTACAAAGGTATAAATTAGCACAAACCCAACAAAGTCGCACAAACCCTTGAGAAATACACCACAGTAAATAAAATGGAAAGAATTAATACCCCTTGGGCGGCCCGGTACCATTTGAACCACGGACCGGTACCGGTCCGAGGCCCGGGGGTTGGGGACCACTGATATAGATAATTCATTTAGTGAGTTGTGAATATGATTTATCTACCTTATGTGTTAATCACCATCCAAGGCAGTAGACCGTGTAGACTGTCACAGAGTAGTATCTTAGTAGAAAACTGTTTATCACCTAAAATTTGTTTATATTACTATTATATAGAATAGCTCACTTCTACCCACACTTGGGTGTGTATAATTTGAAGTGGCACTCTAAATGAATTTGATACAAACACAGTTTATACATGAAACAATGTTTATTGAATTCGTTGCTCATAAAGAGTTTGCTTTTTCAGCAATAAGCATACGTACTACTTGTACAGAATATATATTAGCATTCAATAAAAATACACTTTGCAATACTCACAACCTAGAGAGTCAAACCAGCAGTTCTGCTACGTAATCTTTGGGCCCCCTAAGCACAAGCGCCGGTTAACACCTGGAGCTGCTTACCTCGTAGCTCCCTTAACTAGCTTATCTATCAACCTTAACAACCTTTTAACTTAATAAAGCTGCTTGGTAGTTATACCAAGCGCGTATGCCGAAATTAGCATATCTCAAGCTCATTCTTTAATTCATTCACTCAAAAGTTCGATTCTTGTGAATCGAATCTTATGTATACCTTACACTATATTTACATCTGACAAAGCAAAAAGGTCTGTCGGCAATATCTTATAATGAAAATTTCTCATTCATTTTACTTCTGTGACCTGCTTTTATTCTAATTCACGCATTATGCTTTAATATTTACCTATGTGTTAAAACTTGGGATATCCATGATTGCAACTTACTTTTGTTTTATAAATTTAAAAAAAGAATTTTTCAAGGAGTTATCAAACCAATAAATCAACTTTTCCTACTACTGGGTATTTTTGGTAGATCTTGCTATACATCCCAATTATTTCAAAGTGCTTTCATTCTTAATCCTTCCTCCCAAAGAACATTTAAATGAGTTTATAAATTTGACAAAAACACGCATTATTGGGCAAAACGTTCTGCTAAATATTGCTCATGGACTGGGTCTCAGTTTCATTTTCAGGCTAGAGATATAACTTCAAAGAAATACCTAAGGGAAATAAATATATATTTTGAAACAATATTTCGAAAACTATGCATTAATAACACTAATATGCATGGTTTTGTTGTTTTGAAATGAATAGGTGAATCTGAATGGATTTTTTGCGCAGATTCCGGGGATGACCTTCAAAATTCCGTACCACGTCATGTTTTTTTCACAGATAACGGAAATGTGAAAATTTTAAAAAATGTATTTTGTAATGACATCGTTATAGAGCAACGTTCGTAACGTGTGGAAATGTTCTCTGTAGGGGCGGAATGATTGTTTAAAGAATAGATAAACATCGATATCAAGCTGATAATAGAAATGCAATTGTTTTATATGAGGCAGATCGTGGTTCACTAGTCAGTGCCGAGAAGGGACTGTTCCCGTTTGGTTGTTTCTTTGTAGCTTGTGCAACGGCTTCACGTGGTTGTGTAAATCATCCAGACATCTTTTGTTACATATGTGGCTGTTATACGACAGGAAAAAAACAGAGGCAAAATATTACGCCTTTCGTGAAAAATGCTCGCTGTCAATACTTCGGCATTAAACTGGCAAGTATGGGCTCCTCACAAAGTGTGTCGTGTAAGTGTAGAGGGGTTGCGGAACTGGAAAAGTGGAAAAAGGGGATCAATGCCGCTCGGTGTACCCATGGCATGGCGTGAGCCAAAAAATCACAGTGACGACTGCTACTTCTGCACAGTGAATATCGTGGGCCATAACAGAACCAGTAAGCATAACATTGTGCATCCCAATATCCCATCTGCCATAAGACCAGTGCCCCATAGAGAATCCATCCCTGTGCCATCCCCATCTAATATCAAGCCTCCAACAGACACCGATTCAAACGATGTTACAAGTGAGGAGATGTACAAACCGGACAGCATGTAGGATGAAACCCCAGTGCCATTTACACAGCATGAACTGAATGATTTGGTTCGCGATCTGAATTTACCTAAAGACGCAGCAGAACTTTTAGGATCACGACTTCATGAAAAAAATTTGCTGTTCCCAAATACGAGATTCTCCTGGTACAGACACCGAGAAGCAGAATTGATTCCGTTTTTTTTTTTTTGCTGAAGGCTGTTTGGTACATTGTCGAGACATTCCGGCAGTCATGAAATACTACATCAATTACAATTCAGGACAGTGGAGGTTGTTCATAGATGCCAGTAAATCCAGTTTAAAAGGTGTTTTATTACACAATACTAGAATCCATCCATCCATTCCAGTAGCACTTTCTGTAACTTTGAAAGAGACATACGACAATATTAAATTGCTGCTGGAAAGTGTGCAGTACAAATTTCATAAATGGTCTTTGTGCGGGGATTTCCATGAGATTGGAAAATTGCACAGACAACAAGGAGGCTACACAAAATGTCCTTACTTTTTGTGTAAATGGGTCTCCAGAGCAAGAACGGAACATTGGGTTCGGCAACAGTTGCCAATCAGATGTACATTTACACCTAGATAAAAAAAACGTTTCAATGCCACTGGTTGATTTTTCTAAAATACTTTTGCCACCTTTACACATCAAACTTGGCTTAATGAAGCAATTCGTGACAGCTTTAAGCAGGGACAGTAAATGCTTTCAGTATCTGTGGGGTAAGTTTGCATCAACCACGACTGAAAAAATTAAAGCTGGCATTTTTGTAGGCCCTCAAATATGAAAATTAATGGCAGACAACAAATTCGAGGAAACCATGTGTGAGTGCGAATTGCGAACATGGACTGCATACAGAAATAGGGTACACAACTTTTTCGGGAACACGAAGGCTTCAAATTACACTACTGTAGTTTAGGAGCTGCTGGAATCTTATAAACTGATTGGTTGCAATATGAGCGTCAGAATTCACTATCTTCATGCTCATCTCAATTGTACCTTCCTAACAATCTGGGTTATTTTTCGGAAGAACATGGCGAGAGCTTCCATCAGGATATTAAAGTGATGTAAAAGAGATACCAAGGAAAGTGGACCGTACATATGATGGCCGGCTATTGTTGGATGTTGAAAAGAGACTGTACGGACGCACACCAAAGACAATGAAAAAAGAAGGAAGTTTGAAGGCGAGCCCAGTGGTCAATGTTAGATATGTTTGCTTTTGAATATGTATTGACGCTTATCTGTTCCTTAAGCAATTATTACGCACCTCAATAGAGCATTTTCACACGTTACAAACGTTGCCATATAGAAATGCCATTAAAAAATAACCTTAACCTGGTAGCCAAAACTATTGATTAAACCAAACAAGTTCTTTATTCTTTAATCCAAAACAAGTCTTTCATTCATCAGTTTAGATTTAACCACATCCACATTTCATTAATTTAACATGGTGAATCACCACATCATTTACTGAGCGAACCCGCTCACGACTTCCTCATAATCGAGTCTCCCACGGTTTGTGTTAATTCTTTTTCCGCCTCATCGAAAAGCGCGCCTTCGCGATCCTTCTAGAACAAAAATCCGGTGACTAAACATTATCTGGCGTAATCCCCTCGGCTATCTCACTCGAAGGCCGTGAGTTGTAAGTCAAGACATGGACAAGTATCGCCATCTGTTGACTCTTTCCTTCCCTAAACTCTCAATACTCACCATTTAAGAACTGTCTCGTGCTAGTTTACTTAATTTTAACCCAATTAAATCTAGTTGAATATAGTTTATGCCCCTGGTTGTGACTGACACACACACAAACACACACAAGTATTGTTAACAGAAGTATTGTTTACAGAAAATCTTATGTCTTTCAGTGCATTTCTGTAAAAAACCGCATCGTGCTACTGTCTATACTTTTCGATTTATTGCATGTTTATTTTTTATGTGACTTTTGAGTCACGCTGTATATACATATATATATATATATATATATATTTATACGAGTATGTATGTATAAGTCGAGAAATGGTTGACCACGACTTCAATACAGCTTCCTTTGTAAAGGTACGTAGTTATTTTGTGATTTTATTACTATATTGTCACAATATTTAATTTAGATAAGTCTGATCTAAAAGAGAAAACAAAAGTTATATAATATATTTAAATCTATGCAAAGGAAAAAGTTGGATATTTTCAGAATTTTGCTAGTTTTTATATAAATAAATTACTTGTCTCCCTTCTTTAGGTTTCGTACATCATAAAAGAGTACTATATTACTAAATGAAACTTTTCTTATGGTCTTCATTTTGCATACTCTTCATTTTAAAATGTATTGAGTTTTATTCTTATTTTTTATATCTTCCTTTAAACTATGTATATTTTACATTTCGTATAAACATCACAGCTGTTTTGAACTGATTTCTCCACACTCTAGAGTCTTTGTTATTGAATTGAATGCTTATGTATATGTTGAATTAGGCGTACGAATGCAAGAAATTGAAAGCTTTGTCAAAACACTAGACATGATTAATCCCACTGAATGCAAAGCGTCAAAAGAGAAATTTGCATATATATTACACCAATCAATATATAAGCTATCGTATTGGTATTGGAACTGGTTCCTCGAGCGTTTTGAAAAGTAAGTGGTTAAATAAGGCTTTCTGTAACAACTAATATATATTAACTCTCGAGATGAAAAATATTCTTTTTGTTGGATAATAATTTTCTTCAGTAATTTTGCCGTAAGACTTAAAATGCCACTGTAACTTTTATACCATATGCGTTTTCTCGTTTAGTGAATATTGTTGAATCTCTCCAGTTTCTTCCTCTGAAAGCTTAAACATTATATTATATTCTTGGTTTAAAAAAGGAAATATTTTTTTTTTGCTTTTTCACGAGTTCATTTATTTTGTTAATGAGTCCGAAAATCAACATTTTTGTGTGATAAATACTTTTTTCACTCATTGCAAGTAAATCTTAATTTTCATATTTCCTCAGATGTGAAGAGTAACAGAAAAAGGTTAAATAAAATACTAATTTTTTTAATTAGGTATAACTACGCAGCTGTTATACATATTGTTTATTTTATATATTTTAAGCGTAGACGTATTTGAGCAACAAAAATGTGGTGTTTCATGTATTTAGTAAATAATGCGCAATGCAGCATGCGAGAGATAATGCAACGTATGAACGCATAGAATAATCTGACCATTCACAAGGCTTCGTTTCCTCGGCAAGAGTATCTGGCGTTCAATGTGGATGTGAATTTTTGGTAACCCCAGAGTCCGAAGAGAAAATCTCTCATGGTGCATATACATTGGTGCAGAGTTCTCTGCATGTGCCTTGGGGAATCCAGTGATTGATGTTCACTCTGTGCTCTGTATATGCGTCGATCGCCTCCTCCGGCGGTCCGGATACATAGCATCAAAGAAGAACCCGGGGTCCCGGGGGTCAAACGGTGACAGTGGTGGCGGGGGACACTAGATCAAGAAACACGAGGGACCTTGGGGGCTTGAATGGGGGGGGGGTTCTAAATGGGGGAATATCTGGAAGACACGTACGTGTTCATTCACATCGCTTTGGACGGGTAGGGTTACCGTGACTAATGTGATGACAGGAGTCGGGGGTCTGCATGCAGAGAACTCTGCACCAATGTATATGCACCATCAGAAAGTGGCCACTCAGGGGGGGGGGGAGGCAGTTATTTTTTCACGAGGGGTGGAAAGTGAGGAGGAGATTTTCACCAAACATCGCCCACTTTTCGCTAAATAACGGTATTGACATCAAGGAAGAGTCGAACAGGTGTTACTTCCTGCAGTTGGGTAATGGTTTACCCTAAGAAAAGGCAGTGTTTACAAGAGACAAGTGGGGAGAAATACACATCTGCAGTTAACAATTGAAAGAAAATTGTCAACACTAAATATTTCTGAAACCCATAAAAATTCTAAAATTCCTCGCTACGAATGATAGAGCTGCTGGCTTTCAGAAAAAACTAACAATTTCAAAAACCCAAATACCCAGAAATATGCATCTATAATAATAAATTTTTGCATGATCCCGTATTTATAAAAGTAAACAGGACTCTAAATTTTATTGAGGATTTCTGAAACTCCCTCACATTACTTCGGGAAATAGTAAGTAGAACGATGCATGGTTAAAAGTTTCAAAATAACATTGATTACATGAAAATAGAAATCAAATCATCTGATTGTTTTCTTAAAGCCTAAGTATTTAAAACCTTCATAATTTTCTTAATGCCTAAAGAGAGATAAATACTTCTCGTATGTAAAAAATTGGCAAAATAATTTATAAGAATGCATGGTTTCTATGAGAGTCACATACTATTTGAAATCGTAAAATGAACAGGAAACAATTCTATAGGAATTAAGACAATTCGAAAATTTATGTTGGTGTACTTTAGAAAATTAGTTCAAACTGTGATGTGAAAACAAAACTGTCTCCCGCTTTGCTGGAAAGCAACCGATGGAAAATCAATCCTCAGTAGGCGATAATAGGCCAAATATGGCAATCCGCATTTGGAACGGCGGGAATATACTTTCGTTGCAGGTGTAAATTCGCCGTTGTAGCATAAACAGTAACGTCAACTAAACTTTGCCCCGAGTATAGTTCACTTTATCTGCGATGAGTGCTACCCTGATTTACACCCTCTGCTTCTGCTGTTGTTGTTAAAACAAGAAATTGAAGGATAAACACACACACACACACACACACACACAGAGAGAATAATTTTTATATACAAGCGATGATACTGACAATGAATGGTAGATTGCGACTCTCTTTTGAGATGGGCAGGCCTCTGGTTCTAAAAGCGTGATGTGTCCGTGCCTCCAAAGTTCTTAATTAATCTCATTCAGATCAGCGACTTTGTCCTCCAGCTAACTAAGTTTAGTGCATTATATTCAACGACCACGGACATGCGGCTATATATAAAAATGCAAACCATACACAGAAAGACACGCTCCCGTAGAATACTTATAACCAATATCTTCTCTTTTTTATAAACGGAGACACTTGTGTGACATTCTCACAAGATACCGCGGAAATTGTTGGCTACTTGTTATCTGGAAACACCATGCAGAGAAGTCAAAATTATCCCCTGGTGCCCCTTAAATTTCGACCGAGTACCCCTAGGAGCGACATCTGGAGGGCTCTCATCTTCCCCCACTCGCTGACATCATGGAAGGACATTCAGATCTACGGATTTAACGGGCCCATATCCTGCCTAGACACGAAGTTATTTAATGCGTACTTGACCTGAGCACCCCCCTTTCAAAGCCCAACACCCTACAACAAGGCTACATCGGACTCATAATCAATATCTATACCACTGTTGTATTTTCACTATGATAGTTCCTTGATTTATCTATATACATAAAACATAGTTCCGTAACTGACTCACTGACATACAACGCACAGACCAAACCGCTGGACCTAAAGGACTGAAATTTTGCATGACGATTCTTCGTATGGTGTAGGTGTGCAATAAGAAAGATTTTTGAAAAATTCTTCTTACATTTTTTTAAATTAAATTTTTAAGCTGTTTTAGTAACTTTTTTAAAGTTTGCGTTTAAAACAATAATTTCAGGGTTAAAAAATTTATATCACGAGAAAGATCCTAAAAGTTCCTTTAAAATGAAATCTTTTTCGAACCTTTACCTCGATTTTCTGATTTTTGGTGAATTTTTTTAAGATTAATTTTTAGAATTTAATTTATTAAATGCCGATCACGTGATTTCTTTTTCTGGTACTTTAAATAAATTTATCGTCGCGTGCATAACAACTAAATAGACAAAAAAATATTTTTTTTCTTTCTAATGCAGCATACGTTTGGATATTATACAAAAAAAATAAATATCCCTTACGATTTTTTTATAAATAAATATATATATATATATATATATATATATATATATATATATATATATATATATATATATATATATATATATATATATATATTACATCAATTGTATATATTGATCGTCGCATTTATTATAAATATATATATATATATATATATATATATATATATATATATATATATATGGCATTAATTACATACATTGACCGTTGTATTTAATTTGAATGTACTCCGTAGCGAAGCGCGAGTTTTCAGCTAGTAATTAATATAAATGATATATAATGAAATTAAGTAGATTTGTGTTGAAAACAACTGTGCAATTTAATTTTTAAAAAATAAGAAAACCATTAACGTTCTCAGGAATGCGTTTTATCAGTTACAACAATTATCAGAATAATTAAAGCATATTCTGCCTCTTTTCAGAACTTTTAAATCTGAAAATATCGGTTCAATTTTTCTGTGAAACATATCATTAAAATTGAAAATTGAAGAATTTGAAAGAAGTAGAAAGTCATTACGACGGGCACGTTCACATTTTCCCTTCCGAAATGAAAAACAAATTGGCAGGCCCGACAAAATTGAATACGGAAAATTCTGGTTTCCACAGAGGTGTGTTAATTCCAATCCTCATGTGATGATCCACTTAGAAGTAAACTCGTAGTCTTAATTTGAATCATAATTTTATTTCATTTCTCATGCTCATTAAATAAGATTTCAAAAGTTACTACATTCATTATGAGATAATAAGAGGAGAGAAGAAAAGGTACTTTTTCTTTTTTAGTTTTAATTGAAATGTTGGAATTATTATATTTCAAAAATAAATATACTCCAATAGAACAGGGATATACAGCCTAAAGCTTAATAATAATGAAATAAAATTTGGATTGCGATAGTGAAATATTGATTAAAAAAAATTATACTTATTGTAGCGAAATATTTTAAGGGCCTCTAACCAGCAACTGTAATTTCCTAGGTTGTTTATTTGTTATACAAGATACGAAGAAAGTAATCTTATTTTATCATGCAAGGGAATAACCAGTTCATATATTATAAATATTTTTAGCAAAATATTTTCCCAGAAACAAATTTTTATCAGCACGATAGTAACAAACTTTTACTCTTTGCAATCATTAAGTTTATCACTTGAAAAATAACTATATTTTTATAAAAGCTGGTTGCACTGAAAATGAAACATTTGATTCATAGAATGTGCATTTTTCTAATCAAGATTAGAAAGTAGATCATTCTGTACAAGTTTCAGGTACAATGTTAAAAAAAAATATTTTCGTCGAGTGTAATGCAGAATTAAAATGAGAATATCCTAACATTATTTATTTTAGCATGTATCGCTATTGAACTGCTTTTCCGATATTCTTTCATTTTCTTAATTTTCTTAGTTCATAGTGTTGCGAAAAAATGTATGAAATGCAAAAACGAAAAAGTGAAGAATTAGGAATCAATTTATGTCTTCTTTTTGTAATTAATGTATGTAAGTAATGACAAAGAAAGCGATACGTAAAAATGTGTAATGCATACTCTGAAACACTAGTGTTTATCATATACAGACCACATAATTTTGATTTCAACAAATATCAAGAAGTACATTCATGCAATGAACAGGAAGGAGATTAACCACAATGCGCGTTATATGTGAATAGTGGTACACTTTAAATTTATTCCTTTATTTTTTTTTATAGTTTTTGAAATTATTATATTCACTCCATTCCAAAGAGGTATTACCTATAACTCCATTGTTAAGGAACATCATTGATAGTAATTGAAGTATTGGTATGTATTTTTAAAGCCTCCTATCACTCTGCGTTCGATAAAAAAGTTTACTTGTGTGAAGTAGTGATAAAGAATTTCCCTTTCATTGGGGTTGATGATCATGACTAACAGCTGATTGTTGTTCTTTGTCTCAAGAACTGGAAGGTGTGTATAAGGCATAATATTTTCATTTCTTATTGCGAGTTAATTTTCCGTTGAGTTTGTTTCTTTTTCCTTTGTGTCTACAATACCCTAAATCTTACTCAGGTATCTTCCTGATCATGAAAAGAAGCGATACCTCGTACCGAAGCGAGTTAGCATGACGTAAACATACTGCAAGTTATTTATATGGAGAAGCCACGAATCAGAGTAAAATTTCCCCCACTCGACATCGGGCAGAGACCTACTATTCTGCAAGCCGAAAAAGAAAAAAGTTGTTCAACTGTTCTTGCCTTTGGATTTGATGAAGGGACATTTTTAAGATTGTGGTAAGGACCGCGTATAGGAAAGAACAATAAAATTTATATACAAAGATTAAGCGATAATTAGAGTTAACTGTGTAAGGTATACACAAGATTCGATTCACAAGAATCGAACTTTTGAGTGAATGAATTAAAGAAGCTGCTTGAGATATGCTAATTTCGGCATACGCGCTTGGTATAAATACCAAGCAGCTTGATTAATACAGAGGTTGAAAGAAGGTGGTTGTTAAAGTTGATAGATAAGCGAGAGGGAGCTATGAGTTAGGCAGCTCCGTGTTAACCGGCGCTTGTGCTTAGCAGGCCCAAAGTTTACGTGGCAGAACTGCTGGTTTGACACTCTGCTGGTTTGTGAGTATTTGCAAAGTGAATTTTTATTGAATATTAATATATATTCCGTACAAGTAGTACGTATGCTTAATGTTGCAAAAGCAAATTCTATATGTGCAACGAATTCAATAAACATTGTTTCATGTATAAACTGTGTTTGTATCAAATTCATTTAGAGTGCCACTTCAAATTATATACACCCAAGTCTGGGTAGAAGTGAGTTATTTTCTTTACAACTGCTAAGTTCTTTTGATAGTATCATCTCCGGTAAGGAATGTTTTTTTGATTCAGGTGTTATTTGATATTTTTGCCCCCCCCCCCCCTTTCATGTTCAAGACCATATAAAGTGGTTACAACATCTGGTTAGTTTTTGAGTTCTAGATTTATTTTTCTCTGTGGCAACATCAAACCACATAATTATAATAAAAAGTATAGATTTTTGGGAAATTCTTTTTAAAATTTAAGCTTATGTACATTGTTAAAAAAATAGGAATAATTTTTAGCGTTTTCTTTAAATTGCGTGTTAATAAATTTTTAGTTCAACTCAATGAGTATCAGAAGTGATTACATTGGAAAAGTTACTACGACACTCATGATCAAGAACCCATGATAAAATTTAATGTCTGCTTAAAACCGTTAATATATCTTATGAAGATCAAGTCATTTCAAGGACAATCTAAACCATACGTAAAATTTGAAATTAGTCCTAACTATTCACTTTTTTTGTATTATAACTAGTTAAATTGTTTTTAGGTATTATGCTGCTGCTTTTCTTCTGAGCGATATAATGAATGATAAAACTATAGAGAATAGCAATTTTTCCCCTACCTTTGGGTATGTAGATCTTGAAGTGGCACTCTAAATAATTTCATTCAAACACAGTTCTTACATAACAACAATGTTTATTTAAGCATTGGCACATGTATATGTTCTTTTCAACGTAAGTAATGCGTACTACTAGTACGAGGTGTATAACATTTATGAAATTCAATATATTTCTTGGTATAAAAAAGTAAAGGCAAACAACCAATACCAGTAAATACCTAGCTCTAGCAATATCTTTTTATTTATACTACTTTCTATGTATTTAAATTTCGAGCATGAATTTTCTCCACACGTATAGAATTTTCCATCATATTCAATACCATTTTCTATCAAAATGGTAGAAAATTTTTTCTTTCTTCTAATCTCCTCTGCATTTTGTTTTGCTTTCAAATTTCAAAATAGTTATAATAGTTATAATGGTATATATAGAAATGGTGACTATAACTAAGTAGATGTTTATAATATATTGATTGTTTAAATCATTTGAGATTGTTTATTTCTCCTTCTGTCAATGTATTTTTTTATTTTGCATTGATTAAGTGTCATTTACTTCAGCAGTTTTCGCACAAAATGTGCTTTATATTACTGAGAGGTTTGTTTAACAATTAAATAGTTTTATAACTATTCATACAATGAAAAATACACTTTGCAATACCCACAGATACTGTGAAAGTCAACCAGCAGCGCTGCCACGTAAACTTTAGGCCTAACACGAACTCGCGTAAGTTTGAAGCAGCCTAGCTATGTCTCGAGCGGCCACTCCTCCTTTCACTTCCTCAACTTTCGTTAGCTCTCTTTTTTTCTTTAATCTAGATGCCTGGTATTTATACCAACCGCGTATGCCACAATTAGCATATCTTAAGCGGCTTTAACTTTATTCACTTAAAGTTCGATTATTGTGAATCGAATCTTATGTAAACCTTACAGAACTTTTAAATCAGAGCGTATAATTAAGTTTTCAAATTTCTGATACGTTCACATCTTCATACTTTCCTTTTTAAAAGTTACAGGGAAGGAAATGCTATCATTAAATAGCATAAGAGATCCTAAATAATAATATCTAGAAATGGTGACTATAACTAAGTAGATGTTTATAATATATTGATTGTTTAAATCATTTGAGATTTTTATTTCTCCTTCTGTCAATGCATTTTTTTATTTTGCATTGATTAAGTGTTATTTACTTGAACAGTTTTCCCCCAAAATGTGCTTTATATTACTGAGAGGTTTGTTTTAATTATGTAGACTACTACTACTTTCTATATATTTAAATTTCGAGCATGAATTTTCTCCAGACATATAGAATTTTCCATCATATTCAATACCATTTTCTATCAAAATGGTAGAAAATTTTTTCTTTCTTCTAATCTCCTCTTTATTTTGCTTTGCTTTCAAATTTCAAGTATGTTAATCTAAATCATTAGACGCAAAGTGAAAAAAAAAGTTATACAAAATGTCAAAATTGTTTTAAATTGAGAGCAATCATAAAATTTAAAAATATAATATAATTTTATCTGTATAAACTTGATAAAGGTTTGAAGGAAAAGGATTTGTTTGGCAAATAAAAATGTACAAGTATGTTCATTTATTTTGGTAGAAATGTGCTTAAAGTACACTTTAATATGCATTGGGGAATGCACAATGTAATTAAAAAATTAATTAACATTACAATTAATTTATTCTTCTATACGTAGGATTGTACCCAATATAAAGCTGAGTGAGTGAAAAAACACGAAGAGTTATCATACGTAAGCAGCGATGCATTTTGATGCTCAGAATATTTTTTATTTCATTTTGTGAGATAATTTGTATGGCAGTTTAAGGGGAGAAGGGACCTTCAACCTCATTTTTTTTTTCAAAATTCTACTGTCATATACAAAATGAGAATGATTAGGATTCTTTTCTACCATGTGGAAGACTCTTAGAATGCAAAAGCAATTGTTTTGTGCAATAATAAGACCTGTTTTTCAAAAAATTCTTCAAAAATGCTAGCATTTTTCAAAATGCTCCAAACGCATTACTTTTCTTCCAATTTATTCCAAATTTCTCAGGATAGTTAATTGAAGCG
Organism: Dolomedes plantarius; assembly: GCA_907164885.2. NCBI lineage: Eukaryota > Metazoa > Arthropoda > Arachnida > Araneae > Dolomedidae > Dolomedes > Dolomedes plantarius. Next base: position 195,791,933 of record OU015494.1, read on the forward strand.
TTTTCCACTAACCGGTACATAATTCTTTGACATCACAAATATTTTTCAAATTTTTAGGCCATGATATAAAGCAAAAACATAAAAAACATAAAAAACATAAAATACAAGAGGCAAATAAAAAAAATTATGGCTTTAGATTCACACAAAAAAAATCATTGCACATTTATGTTTATATATGTACGGGAACTTACAATAAAAAATTTTAGGTTCTTAAATGATTTAGAATGCACATTAGCCCAGTCAAAATAAGAAAAATGACCCTTCAACCTGGGCAAAATTGCTTCACAAGCGATTAAGGTGGTATTCAACTCAACAAATGTTGCTTTTTAGCATATCCAAAATGGGACAAAATCCCACTATGGGAAAATACCGAAAAATCAAATTAAAAAGGGCCTCTGTTTCTCGAACTTTTGATTATTTAGTTTGAAGATATTTTGCAATATTTAGGGTAATGAAAGCACAACCCTTAAATGTCACTCTACATATTTAAACAGCATAGAAATTATATTATATTTATACAACAGATTTTATTTAACAACATAGAAATAATTTTAAGTTTGGTGACAAGTATAAATGAGTTTTATTTTCATAGTTAGTAGACAAAAACTAGACATCTGAATCACTGACATTATTTTCAATTACAACGTTGTTGTCACATCCACTTATCTGGCACTCCCCATAAGAGACTGAACAAGGCAGCCCGTTCTGTTTGCGTCCACATCGCATTGTTGCACATTGCGTCTTACAAGAACAATGGATCATTTTCAGTAACCACTCTGGCGCTGGTAGCATATCAGATACTGTAGGGTAATATGAGTTTTCCTTAAAAAAAACCAACCCCATTCAGTAGCAGTTAAAAGCGTTTCTTTTGATTTCCAAACACTGATATGGTAGTATGTACGAAAGCTATGGTACTTTGTTGCTGATTCTGTAGGTGGCCAACGGTTGGGTGGGACAAATGATTTAGCCGCTGCAACTTTTTACGCTAACATTCGATGACGAAGTTTTTGTAGAGAATCTCCTATCTTGCCACTATATAGCAGTAACATTGGCTTATGTCCTGCAGATTCAATGTCAAATTGTTTGCTTCCATCTGAGAAAAATACGTTTGCAGCCACTTGTAATTGCATACCATTCATTAGTTTTTCCAGTGCTGTGGCTCTTCCAATCCCAAAAATTCTGTATGTTGTAGCACAACCAGTAAAAGCATGTAAAAACAGAATGTTGTTACAAATATCACTACCTAGCAAGGCTTGAATTTTAAGAATATCGTACATGAGATTTGTAGATAATCCTCTTTTGATATCACTCCGGAAGTACAGTTTAAAACCATTGCTTTTAGCATAGTATAACAAAAGAATCAATAAGTCTGTATCTTCGCCAACAGTTACAGCCATTTTCTTTTGGGATGATGATACTGCAGAATGAACAATATCAAAATCTGCATCTCCATCAGCATGTTAAACAGTGCACCCTATTTTTGTCAAGGCTTCTAATATGAGCATAATAAAACATTGCTTGTTTGTATCGTTTGCCAATAAGTTTTCTTTCTCCCCAACAAACTTCATACCAGGAAAAAATTTACAGTCTTGGTAATTTTGGAGGCGATTCGCCTTCTGTGAGTCATGTTCTTAATGGAAGGAGCACTGTTGTAACTATCGAAGACAACAATAGCTCTTCCATAATTATGAAATGTGAACTCTGCGTAGAAATTTGCTATGTTCAGGTATGTATCACAAGGCCTCCAAGGCACACGGTGAAGTAGAGATCCTCCATCTATAACGTACTGGACATTAGCTTGAGTTTCTGGAACATTTGCTGCGCGCAAGTTACCGCACTTTTTCAGTATTGCATGGGTTAACTGAGACTTGTCAGCTTTCCTTAACAGAGTTCGGGATTCAAATATTACTGACAGATAAGCACAGAGCTCATAATTTAAGACATCTGCAAGATTCATGCCACCAAGTGTAGCAACAGTGATCATTCTCTGGAACAAGAATGCTGGATCTATGTCAATCTTTTTTTCTGCACTTCTAACAACAGATGCTGACCCCAATGTCTTCACTCTGTCGCTTCTTTTAGCATTATATGTGTATACCCGTTTTCCAACCATTTTGTTTATAATTTCTGTGCCAACGGAATGTAGTTTCTGTACGTTTACACTTTGATTACAGCAGTAACTCCTGTAATAATATTTCTCAGCGATGAGTCACAATCAAAGGGGGAAATATGTTTCATGCATTCGATAACTTTTTGGAAGTCACTGATATCTCTAGATCGCCTGCTCTCCCCAATTTCTTTGTGCTGTTCGCTAGTTTCAAATTAAACCCTGCTGTATTCTTGCTCTGCGAAGTTGTAAAGAGAACACATAGGTATTGATTTAAGCCAAGTTGCCTGCTGAATTTATGTAAGTCCACTTCCTCGTGTCAACCCACGAGGAAGTGGGTTGCCACACTTTTAATAGACCGCATCAGCAATTCTATCACGAGGTCACTTCCTAATCCTGCCCAGAATCGATCACTTCTTCGAACTACAAACTGTCCTTTCTGAAAGAGTTCATAAACAGATGGATTGTCAGATGGCAACTTCAACATATCCTGTAAGTACTTGTATCCAGATTTAAGATAATTGCCGTGACCAGCTGCTGCAACAATGTCCAAGCATTCTTGAATTGCTTCTAAATGTAATTTCCATGAACTAGATCTGTCAGCGGCTAGATCTATCAACTTGCGTACAGTTTTCACCAAATCGTGGTATGCCAACCACAGCTTACTAGTCTCTGATGATTCTAGCTGCAGTTTCTTCTTCTGTAAAGCATTAGCTATCTCACACATTGTATCCGAAGTCTCCACATTCACCACCAATTCCTTGCCTGACATGATACCGTCATACAAAGTCAAAGCGTCTTCAATAAGTTTGTGACAACTCTCGTCTTCATTACAGGGAAAAACGTCAGCTACTAATAAAGTAGATAGAGCTGCATCAACAAGCATATGACCACGAATAGCCCTGGAGATGGCTTTGCCATTCATCATATGAAGCACAGCATTGGAACCATATATATCTTGTAACACTTCTTTCAAACCTGAACCGTTCATTAATGTCCCAATCGAACCCACAAGATTCATGAGAGTATGGAAGGACCCAATCATTAATACTGTGTTTTCAAGTTCTTTGTATTCGTGAATAGTTTGGGATGCTTTCCAATACAAAGGTCGGTCAAAAGTGAATATGCATGGAACATTTTTATGATGTGCAATTTTATCATGTGCATGGTAGGCTCTAAGAATTTGATCAGCAGTCTCTTTTAATGTTACAATGTCAGCCTTTTCACCTTCACCAGATGTTATGACACTTTCATCATAATGTTCTTCAAGCTTTTTTTTCATGTGTCTTCGATAATATGCTTTTCAATCACTTTCTTTCAGATACTCTTCCACTTTTGAAATAAGATCCACAACAAGTAATTGTTCCTCGTCATTAGATTCAAGGTAAGTACATGCTGTAGGAAAGCTTCTTCTTGTTCTTCATTCATTGAACGCCCTTGTTTCTGCTTGTTTGAGGACTGTTCGATACGTGCATATTCATGAGGAATATTTTTCCCACTACGAAAGTTTGCACAACATGTGCGGTGGTAGACGCAATCGGCAGCATGCAGATCTGCGAGAAAAAATTCAATGCGTCCTTTTACCACTAAGACCATTCATCTCAGTGTTTCTCACAGCATTTTTTGATGGTTTCAGCAAATTCGAATTTTCGTACTTTAACTTGATATGATTTCGGTTTGTATTTTGCCGAAAATTCCACAATAGTTCCACAAAACAAGCAGTCAATTGAGGCGAAAAATGGTCCTTGAGCTAAACGGACACTCCTCTTTCGAATGCATGTATTACTTGTCGATTGTTGTTTATTCCATACATCTATGCTTTTCTTATTAGTTTGCGTTTTTCAGAATAACACATGCGCTCTGTTTCCAGCACTAACGGTGACATCGCTTCCACGGAGTTTATGCCACGTATTTTATACCACGGAGTTTATGCTCACCGCGTTTATGCCATCAGAACCATTCTGCATTAGAGTGACTGCCTCTTGACCATCTTCGATAATTTTTTTGCAAATACCACAATGTTGTCCAGCAGCAACCATTTTTAGTAAACTTTACTTGAAACAAGAAAATGTTCTTTAAAGTTGATGGCGAGTTACTGTCGTATAAATTGCTGTCGGGACGGCTGGCTGACATCACACTCCGCTGTTGGCGGTATACCGTTTCTTCCTTAAATACTTCCGCAATTTTACTTAATTGGCGATTTCAACGTTTAGTTTACACTCTGTTTCCTGCATTTGCTAATCTTAGCTATTACCACATTTTCTTTTAATAATCGCCTTCAGGTTTCATTTCATTTTTCCATTTTTTTCCTGTCCTCTCCTTTGCGGTTTCAGGTTCTTCAAACTCTCCGGGGTGCCTGTTCCCCCATTGCTTGTCTCAAAAAGCCTTATCCATGGTATTTTCCCATACATTCTTTAATTAAAATCTTAATTTTGAAATATCGCCCAAAATTACACCACGACACTTTAAAATTGCACGTTATAGAACATTTCATCTTATACTAACAAATACGATAATTTAGAAAAAATGGCTGCCATTTTGAATTTGATTTTTAGGTGCTTTCCCATGATCGAATTTTGTCCGATTTTGGATATGTTAAAAGGCAAGAGTTGTTGAGTTGAATACCACTTCAATCGCTTGTGAAGCAATTTTGCCCAGGTCAAATCATGATTTGACTAGACTACACGGAGCATTTTGAAAAATGGCAAAATTTAAAATTTTTTTGAAAACAGCC